>LR738712.1:427953453-428167160 GCA_902687465.1 Secale cereale
CTAAGTGAAAAAAATTCTACGACTGAGAGCATACCTCCACTCGGGGGCTTAGCCATGAGCCCGTCCTCGCCTAAGTTAAAAACACTACTCCGAGTGAGAGCATCGCTCCACTTAGGGGCATAGCCACTAGCTCGTCCTTGCCAATGTTAAAAAACTACTCCGAGTGAGAGCATTCCTCCACCAGAGGGTTTAGCCATGAGCAAGTCCTCGCCTAAGTTATAAAACTACTAGAAGTGAGAGCATCCCTCCACTCGGGGGCTTAGCCACGAGTTCGTCCTCGCCAAGTTAAAAAATTACTCCGAGTGAGAGCATCCCTCCACTCGGGGGCTTAGCCGCGAGCCCGTTCTCGCTTCAGTTAAAAAAACTACTCCGAGTGCGCGCATCTCACCACTCGGCGGAGTATCTGCGAGCTCATCCTCGCCTTAGTTATAAAACTACTCCATGTGACATCGTCTGTCAGCGTCCTGGGAACCAGGGTACCCAGACTTGCCTGCCTACGGGCCGCGACGCGCTCCTACCACGGCCTGGTATGGCCTAGCTGATTGACCAGCTGTCCAAGACCCTCGCGAAGGGGGGCTAGGCCTCGCGAGGAGAACAACGTCAAGACCCCCTCAGGAGCGGCCTCGGCAAGGTGCTCTGGAGGGGCTGAGACTCCAAGGCCAAGCCTGCCTCAGGAGGAGGCAGTGACGTAAGCAGTGACGCACCACTCCAGCGGGTGTGAGCCCCCGCCAACAGCGCAATTGCCGTTTCGGTGCATAGGAGGCAGCACAGACACAGGTTCTCGAGGAGCGGGACAACGGTTTCCCCTTTGGTCCAACAAGACCAAAGACCGCAAGGACGACAGGTAGGATCTCACCGGCCGCGGCTTCGTCCTCGCCGGTCCGTCGTGGGCCGGTCTATCAGCAGCCTGCGCTGCTGATGGTGCAGGAGCTCTTGCGCTACCGCCCGGCAGATGACCTCTACGACGAGTGGCTCCACCATATCACAGAGCTCGTCAATGCCGCTGGGGAAGCCCCTGCACCAACGCACTCCTCCCGTCCCCCGTCGCCCCCGGCGGGGAACGAAGGTCACTGAGTCCCGGCTCCGCCTCCACTCTACAGCGTCGGCCAGGAGGTCCGGCGCGAGGCTCCGCAGCATGAGGTACCCCGTAGAGCCCATGCGCTCGACGAGGAGAGCTACCAGGTGATTCCGCATCCCCAGGCAGGGGCTCGCGGGCCCCCTGGCCTGCAGCGCCAGGACCGCGCGCCACAGGAGGTGGTGGCGCCAGTGCCCCAAGAACCAGCACCGCAGGCGCAGGGGGCGCCTGTGATCATGAGCGTGGCTAGATGTCGTGCCTTAGCTCCTGAGCAACGGCGCCTCGTCTGGCCCGACAAGTTCAAGCTGGACCTGCTTCCGCGCTACGACGGCACCACTGACCCCATGGACTTCCTCCAACTATACGAGTTGAGCATCGAGCGTCCAACGGCACTGAGCAGGTCATGGCGAACTGGTTCCCCATGGCTCTCAAAGATGGCGCATGCTCCTGGCTCCTGAGCCTCCCCGTGGGATCCATCTCCTCCTGAGGAGAGCTTCGTGAGCGTTTCGTTGCCAACTTCCAAGGCACTCGCGATCGAGCCCCGTCAGCTGGGGATCTGCGCATCGGGAGGTAGCAGCCGGGAGAGACTCTGCAAAAGTACATCCAATGCTTCAACACCATGCGCCTCCGGATCCCTAGGGTCTCGGACGAGGCCATCATCTTGGCGTTCTCCGACGGCGTCCGCGACGTCAGGATGAGGGAGGAGCTCGCCATCCACGAGGACCTGTGCACATCCCTCGAGATGTTCAAGCTCGCGGCAAAGTGCGCCAGGGCGGAGGAAGGATGCCTCTCCGTCCAGGAGCTGCCTGAGGCAGATGCGGACGACAAGAAGGCCAAGGCCAAAGAAGCAAAGTGCAAGGGACCCGCCGTGCTGGCTGCGGAACCACAAGTGAAGTTTGGCTTCAGCTAGGACGACCTCCCAGAGACAACCGACCGTATTGCGTCTTCCACAATGTCCACAGCCACAACACTAACGATTGCCACGAGCTCAGGGCGATGCACGGCAGGTGCGTCGGGCAGTGCCCTGAGCGCGAAAACCGCGGCTACGGCCGTGGAGGAGGCCGAGGTGGAGGACATTGGGACGGCAGGAACTCGCGCCAAGGGTGGCGCGAACAGCCTCGTGAAGACCACTGGGAGGAGCAGCCTCGTGACGCCCCCTGGCGCGAACAGCCTCGTGAGGGTCGCCCTTAGGGAAATGGAGGCCTGCCTCCGCTGCCACCACCGCCAAGAAGGAACGATGACGACCGCCAGGGAGATGGAGCAGGGGGCTTCCAGGAGCCGCGTGCAGTTGCATGCATCTTGGGAGGAGCCCGTGCTCCGGCTTCCCATCGCATCTTCAAGCAATTCGCCCGTGAGGTGAACGTGGCGCTTCCCAGGCCAGACGCCGCACGCAACCTCAGCTGGACCAAGAAAGTCATCGCCTTTGACCCCAAGGACCGGCTCAAGTGCACCGGAGCCCCAGGCGCTCTCCCGATGCTCTGCACCCCGACCATCAGCAACGTCCTCGTGACTAAGACCCTCATCGATGGCGGAGCATGACTCAACGTCCTCTCCGTCCAAACCTTCGAGACACTCTAGGTCCCATACGATCAGCTCCACCCGACCAAGCGATTCTATGGACTCACGGATGGCTCCACACTCCCGATGGGGCAAGTTCGCCTTCCCGTCACCTTTGGTGACCGCGACAACTATCACACCGAGCTCATCAACTTTGACGTCGCCAACATCCACCTCCCGTACAATGCCATCCTTGGGTATCCTGCCCTCGCCAAGTTCATGGCGGCGACCCATCACGGCGACAACGTCCTCAGGATGCCCGGGAGCGGCGGAGTCGTCACGATCGCCTCCGATGAGAAGGAATGAGTGTGTTCCTTGGAGCGCGCCAACCAGACTGCGGCGGTCGAATCCTCCGATGAGGATGGAGCCGCCCTCGCCCTGCAGACCACCCCCAAGAAGAAGAAGAACCTGCCCGTCAACGGACCTCAGGATGCAGGGGCTCCTGACGGCTCCGCCTAAGGACTCGCGCTTGCCGACAAGGCACCCTCCACTCTCGCATAGGGAGTCGCGCCCGCCGCCCCTCTTGTGACGGGCTCGGGGGCTCTCCTCTGTAGTGTCTCCGGACTGACTAGTGTCCCGAGGGAAGTGTTTGGGCACCACCTGTAGGCGTGTCTTGACGCGCGTTTTTGTGAGCCCAGCGTGGACCGCACGGTGCTGGGGGAACAAGACTTCATCGACCAGGTTACTGAAGAACTTCTGTACGCAAGGCTCATCCGCGGTGGGCGTAACCGCACAACCCCAAGCTCACCTGCCCGCGGCCCGAGTGACCGCTTCCACGTCTGCATTGACGTCGCGGGTCTCAACCTAGCTGCAGTTGCCACGTTCCAGCATCTCGCGCAGCAGGCCTTGGGGGCTCAGGAGGCTCAGTGGCAGGCGGTCTGGCCGGAGCAAGAACCGGACCCCCGCGACCACTGAGAGCCCTCGGAGCCCCTGGGCCTCAGGAGCCCGATGATCTTCAGGAGCAACCCGCATGGCTCGCGTCTTCAGCTACCCCAACTCTTCTTCGACAAGTATCAGGTGACGCTTCAGGTATCCAATCGAGGGCACCCCCGGGCTGCATCATCCTTGGACTGATGGGGCCTATTCCCCCGCAATTGTCTCCCTTTTTGCATGATCAAGGCTAGTTGCTTCTTTCCATTCGCATTATCTGCATGCTTGGCATTCTCACCGCCACTAAGGTCATGAGCCCTTGTGATCCCACTCGCGACCGCCCCATGATTAAGGACTGGCACGGCGTCTGTGCTCGGGTCCGTCCCTGCAGCGTTGCTAAACCCAAGGGTTGAGCTCTGTCTCACAAGGCATTCCCGTGACATCACCTCCCATGGTCCTTGGTGCCTTGTTCTCGCATGGGCTAATCGTGGATGGGTAAGTAGGGGCCCGTGGCAGGTGCCTCGCTCACGCGGGAACCGCGCGCCAGTTGTTTTTCTTTTGGATCGGTGCATGAGAAGACTAGGCACGCCAACTGTGCTCGGGTCCATCCCTGCAGCGTCGACAAATCCAGCGGCTGAGCTCTGTCTCGCGAGTCATTCCCATGACGTCACCTCCTCGGGTTGCAGGAGCTGCGGCCTTCTCATGTTATACTCTCTAGAGATGCACTCGGCGCAGGTCGACACAACACCTCTCTTTTCACATTTTGCAGAAGAAGACTCACGCGCAACCCGCCTCAGGGTAGGGTCTCGTGAGTGATGCGTAAGCTCACGAGAACTTCCTTAGAGTCGTTCAACTCATCTTGAGGAGAGTAATGCTACAAACAGGTGGGTTTTGATTGGAGATTAAGGAGGAGAAGGGGCCCACCCCCATGAAAATCAGGGCGGAGTGGTTAGTTAGGAAGAGAGAATCTTGGTGAGCATGTAAATGCATGTAACTCTTTGTATGTTTAGCATTTTTGTCCCGAGGAGGGCCCATATACACCTTGGCTGTCCTACCGTGCAAGCCACGTGTCAGGATGGGGCTGTACACACCCCGGAGTCTCTCCCGGTGGGAGGCTCCCTCCCACGGTCCAGTGGAAGTACCATGCTCCGCGATGGCAGAAACAACCGAGGAGCGGTTATGCCCACGAACCAGTGGAAGCACCAAGCTCCGCGCTGGCCGCTATGACCTAGGCGCGGTTATGCCCACACTTTGCGCAAGTGTGGTAGCTCTATGCTCCGCGCTAGTTATAAACAACTGAGGGCGGCCCCAGTGGTCGCACCAACCTCAGGGAGCTTTTAAGCTCACGACACTCACATCTTCTCCTTGGATGGGTGTCGCGAGGGGGGCTAGGCACAGGGGCTATGCTTAGGTCACACCTGGCAGACTCCAACCTACCAGGTGCCCACACACCTGGCCTTCTCGCTCCCCCATCCCAGCCGAAGGCTCGTGAGCAAGTTATGATGCTCGTTCTCCCTCATGAGAGCCGTTCGTACGTCAAAGAGGACCCCTGGGCATCGCGACCTAGGGGCCTCACTAGCCATGTAGCCCCTCATCCCTTGAGTCTAGTTATGACGATAACCCCACTGACCCGGAGGGCTCAATGGCAATCGAGGTATGCCTAGGGTTGGGCCCTGCCGACGCAGAACGCAAACGGGATCGCTTGAACGTCAAGGGGGACCCCTGGGCATCGTGACGTAGGGGCCTCACTAGCCACGTAGACCTCATCCCTTGAGTCTAGTTATTACGATAAGCCCGGTCACCCGGAGGGCTCAATGGCGATCGAGGTATGCACGGGGTTGGGCCCTGCCGACGCAGAGCACCTAAGCCAACATGAAAGGAAACAAGCACGAAAATCATCTAGTTATTACAATAATACCAAGTTTTTCAAATTCAAACAAAGTTCTTACGCCTCCCCGAGGCAATCGCACTTCTCTCTCTAGACAGGAGCAGTTCAGGCATCACCAAGCGCATCATCACCAGTCTCCACCTCTTCGGCTGTGGTAGCAGTGGCCTTGAGTAACACCTCCACCAGCTCCGTGACATGCACTCCCAGGGCCTCGGCAGCTGCACCCCTTATGATCGGTAGCTTGGGAGCGACTGCTGCCACCCCCTCGTGAAGACAGCCCGAGCACAGAACCTCGCCCCGAGGGGAAGGTGACAGAAAAAAAGTGCCACCGCCACTTGACGATACGGGATCGCTAAGATATTTTTTGAACGCCTCATCTACTCACGTACCTACACCTCCACCGACTGTAATCACGAATCCGCTGGGGCATGAAAGCCCTTCCCGTTGGCCCGGTGGACGATTGTTTGCACGCCAAGAGGGACTTCCCGAGCATCGCGCCTCGGGGGCTCCTACCGGACCCTGGGTCACTCACCTCCTGGCCTTGACCATGGCATCGCGATCTGGCATGCCAGCGTAGGCCGAGGCTTGTCTGGGGACTGGGTCTCGCAGGCGTAGGGCCCTAAACTACCGCAGGGAAAGAAGGAAGGGAAAGTCATGCTTCAACAAAGGGTCTCATAAAGAACAGAAGTTTATAATGCCAGATAATAGCAAAAGTATTACAAGGATTTACACGCCCTCTGTCGGATTTAGGGCTCCGCAAAACCCAAGAAGTTCGAACACAGGGGCGTGAACGAATATCTCTCCCACTCACGTCTACCTAGCATCTCGCTCTCGTCTCGGTG
This sequence comes from Secale cereale, assembly GCA_902687465.1. Classification (NCBI taxonomy): domain Eukaryota; kingdom Viridiplantae; phylum Streptophyta; class Magnoliopsida; order Poales; family Poaceae; genus Secale; species Secale cereale. The sequence goes on from LR738712.1 coordinate 427,959,686, forward strand.
CAGGGATTCAAGCAAACAACAGATAGAACACGCAAGAGTTTACCCAGGTTCGGCCCACCATGTGGTGTATGACCCTACTTCCTGCTTTGGTGGATTAGCCTCGGGAGGGCAGGAATATGAGCTAGTAGAATGGTTCCTAAGCTCAGGAGGCGAGCTCAGGAGGGTCAGGAGGCAAGTGTTCTTGCTGCTTTCCGTGGTGGCAGAGCTTGTGGGTCTTCTCTACTTGCCTAGACATGGTTCGACTTGTCTCGACTTGTTCGACCTCCCTCCATACTGGGGGTTCTAGCTACTTATATAGGCGGCCACGGTCCTCTTCCCCCGAAATGTTTAGGCGGGAAGGAATCCCACAACGCCCATTTTTGAGCGGGAACACAAGGATGTTCCTATCCTGACAAAAGGAGTCTTAGCCTGCAAAAGGACCAGGCGGTGACGTGGTGGTGGGCTCGACGGTGACATCCTCCTTGTCGTCCTTGCGGTCTTCGGTCTTGTTGCACCAAAGGGGAAACCTTTGCCCCGCTCTTTGGGAACCTGCGGCTGCGCTGTCCCCTTTGCACCGAATGGCAACTGCGCCGCTGGCGGACGCTGGCACCCGCTGGCGCGGTGCATCACTGCTGACATCACTGCCTCCTCCTGAGGCAGGCTCGACCATGGATTCTCCGCCCCTCCGGAGCACGTTGCTGAGGCAGCTCCTGAGGAGGTCTTGACGTTGTTCTCCTCGCGAGGCTTAGCCGCCTCGCGAGGGTCTTGGACAGCTAGTCGATCAGCCGGGCCGTACCAGAATGCTTGTAGGAGTGCATCGCGGCCCACAGACAGGCAAGTCTGGGTACCCTGGTTCCCTGGACGACGACAGTAGCCCCCGGGCCCAAGGCGCGCGCGGAGTTGGGTTCGGGGCGAAGCCTTAGTCGAGGACAAAGCACCACTGGCGTGTGACGGTTGGATGGGACACTGGCGACCCCGCTCCCCACGCCGTCTCGGCAACCATGCGTCTTGTCCAAAAGGGGCCGTCTCCGCTGGGGGAGTTATCGCTCCCCTTCCTTCCTGCTCGGATTTCTCCCCCCTTCCGCCTCCTGCCTTACTGAATCGCCTGCGTCCTTTGGCTCCCTCAACCATGGCGAAGAGGAACAAGAGTGCCGCGCCGGCATTTGGATCTGCTTCTTCCCTTGAGGTGGCGCTCGAGGAGTCCTCCATCACCAGGGAGGAGGACTACTAAGAGGTCCAACCTTTCTTATCGAGCGCCCACAACGAGCACGGCCCGACGCGGATCTGGCCCGGATCCACCATGACGCGGATCTGGCTGAAGTCATGCTACCCCTTCTTCCTCCACAGCATCTCCGTGGGGCTCGTGCCACCTTTCTCTGAGTTCTTCTACGCCATCTTGGAACATTACCAGGTGCACACTCTCCACATCCAGCCTCGCTCCATCTTCGTCATGTCGCTCTTCGCCTTTTACTGTAAGGCGCTCGTGGGGGTGAGGCCGACTGTCGCCCTCTTCCGCCATTTCTTCTCCATGCACCGGTACGATGATGGCCCGTGTTCGGGCTGCGTCTCCTTCGTCTTCCAGTGCCAGGGCTATCAGCTGATGATGGCCGGGAAGAAGATAGAGTCCCACCGGAAGAGGTGGGTCTATCTGGATGCCCAGCGCCACCACCCTTTGCTGGCGCTGCCTACTGCCCGTCTAGCGAAGCGCGCCGGCTGGAGCTACGCGAAGCTCACCGACCCCCTTGTCGGGCCTGTCCTGGCAAGGATTGAGGCCGACCTGAGCTCGAGGCTCGAAGGGGGCCACATAGTGAAGGAGTTCTTGAGGCAGCGTCTGGCTCTGCTACTGGCTCACTCACGCCCCATGCTGGAGCTGATGGGCGACGACGACAGGCTCCAGCTGCACTCAGGGGTGTTGGCCGAGGACGATCTGGACTTCACCTCGGGAACTCTCCTGGGAATAGTTCCGGAGGATCTCCCAGGGGCCTACTTACCGCTGTACAGCCGCCCTGACAAGGCCGAGCTGTTGAAGGCTGTGTCGGGTTTTGGTGCACCCGTGGGCGCTCCGCCCATGTTCGATGTGTCTTCTGGTGCTGACGACGAGAGCGACGAGGGGGGCTCGGAGGAGACCCTAGACGACGAGGGCGACTCCTCCGAGGCGTTCGCTAGAACAATGACGCCAGGCGCAGGTGCTGCCGGACGGGCCCAGGCGGCCACTCCGCGTCGATCCGGACGCGCTGCGTCAGGGGGAAGCAATGTGGTGACTCCGCTGAGGAGTACTGTCAGGACCCCGATCCTAAGTCACACCGATCTAGCTGTAACACGTCATATCACTTTGCGGCCTCACGCACGGTGTCCCCACGGGTGCCACCTTACCTGGCCCAGGACCGTTTGCGCATTTTGGCACACGTATATGACAATGTCGCTAGCATCCATATGACAGAGAACCCGGGCCGACATGGCTAGTTATAAACCAAAAGTGGCAATAAATTACAGAGACATGCATCCATGACCCAGCAACGAACGTGTCGGTCATCAACGTATGAACCCAAGTCGTAGCAAGCTACATGGACTTAAAGGAACAACGCGTGACATTTCCCCTAAGGGACAGACACAGGAACGAAGAAGGACACATGCCGGCCAGCCTACGTGTTCCGAGCAGTAGCATGCTACCAAGGCTCATTGGAAGCACTAGGAGGCATTTCCCTGTAAGATAGGCTACCAAAGGAAAACAACTAGGTGTCGGATGCCACACATACCAAGCATTTCAATCGTACACACAATATGCTCAATATGTTCAAATACAACATTGCATCACAACAGAACTCTATGACTCAAAGTACTTTATTTAAAAGGCTCCAAGAGCCATACATAACATATCCATAGAGGTAGGGGTCACATGACCGAACACTCAAGTCATACAGTCATACAATCACAAGCGGAAACTACATGTCTGAGTACAGACAACTTAGAAAATAAAAACAGGCTTGGTGTAGCCTGACTATCTACAAGGCCCTTCACAAGCTCCAGATCTCCCTCTGGGTGACAAGCTACTCGTCGACGTCAACGTCTATGTAGAACCCATCAGAAGGGGCAGGGTTCTCCTCTGCAACAGTTATTAAGCAAACATGAGTACAAAGGTACTCAGCAAGTCTTACAACAGAACCTATCATACATGCAACATTATCAACAGGGGGTAGTGGAGTTCATAGCAGAAAGCCAGCTTTGACTCTTGGCTAACCTATACTAAAAGTCTCAACAGATTGCAAGATATTACTACGTACACGAGTCATCTACTCACCAAAACAATACACCACCGAGGATCCTCTTCCGTCATCCTACGGAAGGGCCATCCACGGTAAATATTATGAACAGCATGGAACATTTTAGTTTATGATTATTTGGGCACACAAATTATTTTATAGCATTTAAATGCCCAAATGCAAATACCATATGAATTAATCCAGAGACCTTGGATGTCCTACAAAATTGTGCACCATTTTTGGCAGAGGCTTAAGACCAAGGCAGAAATGATGAACATTTTTGAAGGGCATTTTGGGTACATTGGAAAAGATTTTATTAAACCCTAGTTGTTAGAAGAGGGGTCCTGGGGTTTCTGTCATTCCCATTTCAAGTTTCTTTGAAAGGTAAACATGATGCACACTCTAGCTAGTCCTAATGCAAGCACTGACTAGGGATGTGACAACTCACCCCCACTCAAAAGAATCGCGTCCCGAGATTCGGGTTCCTCCGGAAAGAGGGTGGGGTACTCAAGTCGAAGACGATCCTCCCTTTCCCAAGTAGCTTCACTCTCGGAATGATGTGACCATTGAACCTTGAGAAACTTGATATTGTGGTGTCGAGTGGTGTGCTCGGTTTGATCAAGAATACGAACGGGGTATTCTCGATAGGTGAGATTGTCCTGGAGATCAAGAGTTTCGTGGTCCACTCCGCGGATAGGATCCGAGAAGCAACGCCTGAGTTGAGATACGTTGAAGACATCATGAACTCTAGAAAGGTGTGGAGGTAGTTCCAATTGGTAGGCAACTTCTCCTCGTTTGGCAAGAATGAGAAAAGGACCGATGTAACGAGGGTCCAATTTGCCTTTGATACCGAAGCGATGGGTTCCCTTAAGAGGAGTAACCCGAAGGTAAGCCTTATCGCCAACTTGAAAAGTCACAGCCTTATGATGACTATCATATAGGCTCTTCTGGCGAGACTGGGCTATTTTCAATTTCTCACGAACGATGCGAACTTGCTCTTCTGCTTCCTGGATCATATCCGAACCAAAGAATTGTCTTTCCCCGGTTTCTGACCAGTTAAGAGGTGTTCGACATCTTCGTCCATATAGAACTTCGAAGGGAGCTTTGCCCAAGCTGTCTTGATAACTATTGTTATAAGCGAATTCGGCAAATGGAAGACACTTCTCCCATTCCATACCGAAAGAGATGACAGAGGCTCGAAGCATATCTTCCAGAATTTGATTGACTCGTTCCACTTGACCACTTGACTGAGGATGGAAGGCAGTGCTGAAAGAGAGATGAGTTCCCATAGCATTCTGAAAACTTTCCCAGAATCATGAAGTGAAAAGACTTCCACGGTCTGAGTTAATCTCCAACGGCACACCATGAAGTGATACTATCCGAGAGATATTCAAATCTGCTAGCTGGCTAGCGGTTATACTTTATCGAACAGGTAGGAAGTGGGCTACTTTGGAGAGGCGGTCGATAACGACGAAAATAGCATTATTCCCTTTCCTGGTCCTGGGAAACCCGGTAATGAAGTCCATACCGACCTTGTCCCATTTCCATTCAGGAATAGCTAAAGGTTGAAGGGTGCCAACAGGCCGTTGATGTTCTGCTTTAACTCGATGACAAACGTCGCAGTTAGCAATGAATTGAGCAATTTCTCTCTTCGTCCTAGTCCACCAGAACCTCTGGCGTAGGTCCTGATACAATTTGGTACTACCGGGATGAATCGTGAGAGGAGATTCATGAGCCTCCTTAAGGATCAACCGTCTCAGGTTTCGTACTTTAGGAAGCACTAAACGGTTGCTAGAGAGCACGACTCCTTGATCATCAATTGAGAAACATCCCGCGACTCCTTTCTTAATGTTCCTCTTGATACGGGAGATTCCCGAATCAACCTTCTGTGCTTGCATGACCTGATCCGTAAGGGTAGGTTCCGCCACCAAGGTGGATAGGAATCCTCGAGGAACAATGTGAAGGTTAAGCTTACGAAATTCCTCGTGAAGAAGTGGTTGCCCTTGCTGTAACATCAAGTTATTACAATAAGACTTACGACTTAGTGTGTCGGCCATGACATTGGCCTTCCCAGGGGTGTAAGTGATTCCTAAGTCGTAATCTGTAAGCAACTTAACCCAACGTCTTTGCCTGAGATTTAGACCCGGTTGGGTGAAGATGTATTTCAGACTTTGGTGATCAGTGAAGATTTCACGGCGATTACCAAGAAGGTAATGTCGCCATGTTTTGAGTGCGTGGACTACAGCCGCAAGCTCTAGATCATGTGTAGGATAGTTATCCTCGTGTGGACGCAACTATCGAGATGCGTATGCAATCACTTGACGATCTTGAATGAGTATGCAACCTAGTCCTTGTCGCGAGGCGTCGCAGTAGATAATAAAATCCTTGGAAAAGTCTGGTGGTACCAGTACGGGTGCGGATGTCAGGCGTCTTTTCAGTTCCTGAAAGCTGGACTCGCACTGTGGGGTCCACTCAAACTTTTTATCTTTCTTGATGAGTTCAGTTAGAGGTTTAACAACATTGGAGAAATTCTTGACAAAGCGTCGGCAATAGCTCGCTAAGCCAAGGAAACTCCTAACTTGCTTGACCGATTCAGGGGGAGTCCAATCAAGGACGGCTTGAACTCGCTCGGGATTGACAGCAATATCCTTGCCAGAGATCACATGACCTACATAGGTCACTTCCGGCAACCAAAATTCACATTTAGAGAATTTGGCATAAAGGCAGTGCTCTCGAAGTTTCGTCAATACCAGCCTTAGATGCTCGGCATGATCTTCCTTGTTCTTGGAGTAAATGAGTATATCATCGAGGTATACCACGACGAATTTATCCAAGTACTCCATGAATATAGAATTCATTAGCCGGGAGAAGGTGGCTGGGGCATTGGTTAATCCGAAGGACATGACGGTGTACTCATATTGGCCATAACGAGTAACAAAAACCGTTTTAGGAATGTCCCTGTTCTTGATTTTGATTTGGTGGTAACCCAACCTCAAATCCATTTTTTAAAAGATTGAGCATCCAGCGAGCTGATCATACAGGTCTTTGATCCTGGGGAGCAGATACTTGTTCTTTATGGTGACCAGATTGACAGGTCGGTAATCTACAACCATCCGTTCCATTCCATCCTTCTTCTTGACAAAGAGGACGGGACAAGCCCAAGGGGAAGAACTAGGACGGATGAAACCCTTTTTCAAGGACTCATCGAGTTGTTTCTTAAGCTCAGCTAATTCTAGGTGTGCCATCTTATAAGTTCTCCTAGAGATCGGAATAGTTCCTGGAATAAGATCTATCATGAACTCGACATCTCTGTCAGGTGGAACACCTGGCAGTTCTTCTGGAAAAACATCCGGAAAGTCACGGACTACCGGGATATCTTCGAGTTCTGGTAGAGGGCTGGCATTAAGAGAGTAGAACTGACGCTCAACCATTCGGGTCAAGACATTGACTGTCTTGCCGGAAGGGTGTGTAAGTTGAACGGTCCTAGTGTAGCAATCAATCTTGGCGTAATGAGTTGTCATCCAATCCATACCCAAGATGATGTTTATGTCCGAGGACTTGAGAGCGATTAGAGATGCAAGGAAAACAAGTCTATCGACAAGAATTTCATTTCCATGGCTTACCCTAGAGGTTTGCCACTTTGAACCAGGAGTTTGAATAACCATGGAAGTAGGCATGTCACAAAAAGTCATGTTGTGCATTCGAGCATAGCTCTCAGATATGAACGAATAGGATGCTCCAGTATCGAAAAGAACAGATGTCGGATGGCAGTTAACGAGAAGCGTACCAAGGACGACGTTAGGATCCTCATAAGCATCCTCAGCAGAAACATAGTTGACATGACCACGTGCAGTGGGGATTGGCTTGAAATAATTGTCACATCCCCAGCTCCACCTTGCATTTGGATAGCACCTGTCTGTTGCATCATGTTTATTTTCAAAGGAAACCTGAAATGGGGATGCTCAAACCCTAGCACTAAATGAATTTAACTAGGGTCAAATTAAAATCTTTTTCAATGAACCCAAAATGCCCCTTGGAAAAGTTCATCATTTTTGGATTGATTAAAAACCTCTGCAAAAAATGTTGCACATATTTCTAGGACCATTCTGGATTTTTGAATTAAATCATATCTTACTTGCATTTGGGCATTTAAATTTTATATATTATTTTAAATGCTCAAATAATCATAAGCTAAAATGGTTACTGTTGGATTTATTCTAAACAGTAGCCATGCTTGGTTTCATGATTTTTGAGTGTGCCTAGGTATTTTTAATAAAGCCCAGAACAAAGTAACAAAATAGAAAACAGAAACTTTTTTTAGAAAAAGAGAGAGAGAGGGAAAGTTACCTGGGCTCACCTGAGCCGGCCCAGCCCACCTGGCCTCAGCCCGTCATCCCCTACCTCTGCCAGTAGGCAGGGGAGGGACAGCGCACGCGCGCCGAGCGCGCCACGCACCTCCCTGCGTGCCTGCGTTGTCTGCGCCACCGCGACGCCTCGCGTCTTCTCCTCGGCGCTGCCTCGACCCCCTGGACACTACTCTCCCCTCCTCTGTACTCTCCCTCGTCCCCTCCCACCATGGCCGAAGCCGCCGCGGCCGCGCCGGCGAGCACCACTGTGGCCACCGGCCATCCCACGCCCTACTGCTGAGCACAGAAGAACCGCCGCAACTTCCTCTTCCTCTCTACCAAGTCACGCGGCGCCAGGAGCTCCTCCTCATCCGCAACGCCGTCGTCTTCCTCCTCGGTCATCTGAGATCACTGCCGTCGATTCGCCGTCGTTAGCGCCTCCCCGAGCCCGCTTGTCTGATCTGCGTGTCCACCGTGAGCTCCCGCGTCCAACCCCTACTTCTCCCTCTCTCGTTGCACTCGCTAGCCCCGATCCCGACCATGGCCGTGAGCTTGCCGCCGCCGTCCATGGCGCCGCCGTGGCCAGAGATGCTGCCACACTCCTTTGAGGCCATGAGCGAGCTCAGTGCACCCCCAGAAGCCTTTTGCACCCAATAGCTTCTCCCCTAGTGCACCGCAGTGCCGTTTCCGTCGTCGCCCGAGCTCCGGCGACCGCACTAGTCGTCGCCGCCGTTGTTTGGGTCCATGACGACTCGAGCCGATGGCACCGCTGGATGCGCACGAGCGCCAGCGACACGTAGGTGGTCCTCGCCGGCCATTTGGTCGACGGAGGACAGATCCCGAGCCCCTCCGCCGTGCCCGCTGTCGCCGGAGGTGAGCCGCCGGCCTGTTTGGGTCTTTGACCCGAGGTTTGACCCCCCTGGGTCTATGACATGCGGGCCCCGCACGACTAATTAGCTTAACCTTGGTTAATGATAACTACATTTAATTAGATTAGCTAGTCACTGACATGTGGGGCCAACCCCTGTTAATTAGTTTAGTTTAAAACTAAACTTAATTAGGCCCTAAGAGACTAACATGTGGGCCACCCCCACAGACACTTTTAGTTAGGATTATTTTAGCACTTTTAAACATGGTTAGATAAGTGGGTCACTAACCAGTGGGCCCCACTGGTCAGGTTTGACCCAGGCAGCCTTTGACCCTACTGACGTCATGCTTACACAATGCTGACGCAGTATCTATTTTCTGGGATTTTATATATATCAGAAATGATTTATTTATTTCAGAAAATAGCCAAAACTTCTAAAAATCACAGAAAATAATCCCTAACTTAGATTCAAATAATTTATATATGAAAATTGATCAGAAAAATTCAAGGAATTTGTTTATGGCATTTTCATGCATGTTTGAATAACTTACAGCCACTGTTTAGGACAATTTGAATAAATAGCATTTGAATAATCTCCTCGAGTCAAGTCACCACCTTGACTCGCACACACACGCATGGTTTCACAAACATTGGATGTAGCCCAAGAGCGGTTACCCAACTGTCCATGACCGTGGACACGGCTATTCGAATAGTTTGACACTCTGCAGAGGTTGTACACTTTACCCACAAGATCCGGGGAACTTCCGTGTCATCCACGACCCGCGGTACCTCAAGTACCCGGGGTAAGCACCCGGTCATTACCTTTCCTTAGATGACACTAACATAGAGTCCACTCGTTGGCACACGGCCTTTGGGGTACAAACAATAGATCACGGGACTTGCCCTAATTCAATGTCACGCGTACCCGAAGGGACCAACGGTGTGTCCGGTGCCCTGTAAAAACAGTCATGGCCGTCTATCCAAGCACGACCCCGTCCTGGGAAAGACCTCAAGTCTTCCCGTCACTAGTAATGCGGGCACCATGCTAGTATCGACCTAAGTAATCAATAAAGCCCCGTCCCATAAGGGGTAGTGTGGTTGCACATGTATGGTTGGAATAACGGTCGCAACTTCAACCAATCCGTTTGAAAAACACACACACTTGCCTTGGCACACCACTTCGTCATCAAGTGGTCACCCAACTCATCATCATCATCTCCCTCGGGCATAAATGGCACCCGATGGGGTTTTATGTAAAGACTTCAACCGTGAAGGTTCATGTCACACATGCATCACTTTCCATGACTACTAACCATATGCAAGTCATCTAGCATATAGCAAGATCAAGATCATGTCATGTATCATATAAGCATCATGACCACCTATTGCAAGTCATCTAGCATATAGCAAGATTAACAATAAAGCATGCATCATGCGGTGGTTCATCTAGGTTACCATCGTAACCCTAATCATCATGCATCGGAAACCAACGGGTTCTGAAGAACAAGTGTATCATGGTCAAAGGGCTGCTTGCCTGGATTGGCTTGGTCTTCAAAGTCTTCTAGTCCTTCTCCTTCCTCTTCCACAGCAACTTCGTCAAATAGGGGATCTATACGTCGCATAGTAACCACGGAAAAATAAGAATACAAATAAAACAGAAAAACCAAAGTGCTCAGAAAAATGTCAACTCATTTTTGTAAAATACTAGAGGGTTTTCTAAGATGGGGAAAAATCTTAGTTGGAGTTTTGGAGTTGCAGAATAGGATATATTGATTTTCGAACAGGAGTTATACTGCTCAAATTTAAATTTAAATTTGAACAGTACGGAAAAGTTTCATGGATTTGAGTGAAAGTAGTACCATTAAATAGGTTGGAATATTACAAGATTTTAGGAGTTGGAATTAATTAATTTGGATCCATATTCTTTTCTGCATAAATGTTTGAATCATTTACAGAAAAGAAAAAGGGAAAAGGGGTCCTGTGCACTGGGCCAGAAGAGGCCACAGTGCACGGCCCAAACGGGCTGGCTCAGCCGCACGGTACCAGCGCGCGCGCACGTCAGGTTTCAAACCTGACGGGCGGGGCCCGTGGGTCAGCGGCACAGAGGAGGGGAGAGAGGTGGGGGGATGACAGGCGGGGCCCGCCTGTCATCTCTAACCCCTCGGCCACGGCGGCGGCGAGCTCGCCGGCGACGATACCGGCCACGGCGACGGCAACGGAGGCCAGGGACGGACTCAGTGGCGTGTTGCGGTTGCAGTGGTGGTAGCGCGGCACGGCGGGGAGCCCTGGTTCGCCGGCGACGAGGTGCGACGGCGGAGGCTCGTCGGAGGACGGTGGTCGGGGTCGTTTCCGACTGCAAATGGAGGGGGAAAGAGAGGGGAAAGGGTCAGTGAGGTGCGGCGGTTCCGAAATGAGCGGAAGGAGAGGCAGGGGAGGCCTGTACCTCGAGATCGCCGGCGGCCCGACGCGGCGGAGCTCCGGTCGATCCCGAGCACTGGGGCGCTCCGCGGTCGAACTGAGGGTGCAGGAAGGATCGGTGGAGAGGTGTGAAGCTGGTGGTGGTGTTGGAGAAGCTCGGGGGGGGGGTCTATTTATAGGGGCCCGACAGGGACCCGTGGTCCAGTGCGCCGGCGAGCTCATCGGCGAGGCTACAGCGCACGGGATGCTTGGGGAATGAGTCCGGGGAGTTCCTAGACGAGTTCCACGTCTAGCTGAGGTAAGAGGAGGAGCGGGGGAGCGACAAAGAGGCGCGCGCGTGCGAGGCAGAGGAGTGGCTGCCGCGGGCGGCCAGCGCGCGTGCGACGGCGGCTACTGGAGGGCGCAGGAGGAGGGGGAACAGCGCCGGGGAGGTTGCGGACGTCGAGGCGCCTCGACTGGCGCGAGGGGGAGGCCCGAGGCTGTCGGGGAGCGGCGATTGGCCCGAGCCAGCGTGCGAGGTACACTGTTCACGCGCTCTGGAGCGTGCGTATGACCGGCATCAGCGTGCTCTCGCCGGTTTGGCCCGTCCCAACGTGTCCAATAGTGTCTGGGGCGTAGAGGAAGGAGTAAAGAATTGCCCTGAGGCCTTGGATGCTCTGGGGTTGCAGAGAGAGAGGGGGAGGGCTGGTAACAAGATGAAAGTTGGCTGTACAGCCAGGTAAAGCTGGGGTTTCACCCTCCAATCATGGAGCTGATGTGCTGGGGGAGTTACTGGAGGTGGCTGGTAACTCAATGAGCCAGTGGTAAGAAGTTGAGGCTATGGAGAAAGGTGAAAGTGGTCAAGTTGGAGGTTTTAGAATTTCTGCAGAAGGTGTTTGATCTGTGTTTGATCAAGTAAATGAGGTCCACTTGACATGGCACTTGACAGGGTTGAAAGACATGAGAAAATAGGGTGCTTCACCAAATTTGGGCTCATTTGAAGAAACTAGCCAATGTAACTTTGGTGAACCCTAGAAATCAACAGAAACAGTTTCATCTTGATTGAGTCAAGCTAATCATCTCCCCTTGATGCACCACTTGGTGTAGCATCATCATTTGGGGTATTGATCGTGCTCACAAAGTTTGAGGCTCCAGATAAAAAGTTGGTAATGTAAAGTTGTTCAAATTTGCATTTGAACAGAAAGGGTTTTGAGGTGATCTGATCAAGTTGCTCTATTCCAAATCTTGTGCCATTTGGTCTAGGTGCCTTATTAGGCCATTCTAGCATGTGCACCAAGTTTGAGAGCATTTGGACAAGTTTGGCAATGTAAAGTTGCTCAAACTTCAAATATGGACAGAATGGTTATGAAGGGGTTTGAGGAGGTTTTCTTGCTTCCCAAGGCATGGGACTTGGCAAGATCATCAAATATGTCATATATGACATGATAGAATTTCCCTGGAATTTTTGGAGAAAAATTCCTTTGTAAATATTTCAAAAGCTTGAAATATCCAGAAAGGGTTTTAGAGGGTTTAGCCCATTATTTTGAACATGACCAAGTGTTGAAACTCTTATATATGGACAATATATGTCCTCTGAGTCTCTCTGAATTTTGGCAAATATTTTTGAAATACTTAAATAATTTTCCCCTATTAAAGACCATTTCTGGCCTTAAGAAAAAGCTTTTAAATAAAATAGGAAAATAACTTTTAAAATTATACCTTTGTGGTTTCTGGGAGTCCTATGACTACTAGGTCTCAAATAAACCTTTTGAAAAAAATTTCACACCCTTAATCAAGTACTTGCAGTGCAAATCTCAATTCAGGGGTTTTTGGAAAACTAAATTTATAAAATGCTTTTTGGCCAAATTAATTTTGTAGGAAAATACTATACTGCTATATATCACTTGGCATGATCATTGGGCAGAAGTTTTGGGTGTGGAGATGAAATCTATAAGAGGTCATAGTTGACTTTAATGAGCACATGAAAAAGCAAATGAAGAAAACTCAATTCCAAATAAGAGCCAAATGATGCTAAAAATTTTTGCTGGTCCAAATTTTCATGCTCCAAAGTTACAAATAACATGTTACAAAATGCAGGGTGTGACAGACCTACCCCCCTTACAAGAATCTCGTCCCCGAGATTCCTAAACTAGGGCTTAAAAGAGGTCGGGAAACTCGGATCTAAGATAGTCTTCTCGTTCCCAGGTTGCTTCTGCTTCGGTGTGGTTGCTCCACTGGACCTTGAAGTACTTGATGGTACGGCTCCGCGTACGTCGTTCTGCTTCGTCCAGAATACGAATGGGCTTCTCGCGGTAGGTCAGATCAGGCTGCAGATCAATGGCTTGGTGATCCACATCCTTGTAGAGACTGGGCTTGTCCGGAACCTGGAGACATTTCCGGAGTTGTGACACATGGAATACATTGTGCACATCGGATAGCTCAGGTGGTAGTTCCAACTGATAAGCCACTTCTCCTCGTCGGTCGGTGATCTTGAAAGGGCCAATGAACCTTGGTGCGAGCTTCCCCTTGACGTGGAAACACTTGGTTCCCTTCAGAGGAGTTACCCGCAGGTACACATGATCTCCGACACGGAAACTCATGTCTCGGCGTCGAGTGTCAGCATAACTCTTCTGCCTTGTCTTGGCTGCCTTTAATCGCTCTCTGACTAGTTGGACTTGCTCTTCTGCTGCGTGGAGAATATCCGGTCCAAAAACTAGTCCTTCTCCAGTCTCTGACCAATTGAGGGGTGTGCGGCATCTGCGTCCGTACAACACCTCAAATGGTGCCATCTGAAGGCTTGACTGGTAACTATTGTTATAGGAGAACTCGGCAAAAGGGAGACAGTCTTCCCACTTGGGTCCATATGCCAGGACACAGGCTCGGAGCATGTCTTCGAGAATCTGATTGACTCGCTCAGTTTGACCTCCGGTCTGTGGGTGGAAAGCTGTGCTGAAAGACAACTTGGTTCCCAAGGCTTCTTGGAATCTCTTCCAGAACCTTGAAGTGAACTGGGTGCCTCGATCTGACACAATCTCCTTGGGAACACCGTGAAGACTTACGATTCGGTTGATATAGAGAGTTGCCAACTGGTTGCCTGAGTAGGTAGTCTTGACAGGAATGAAATGAGCCACCTTGGTCAAATGATCGACTATGACCCAGATAGACTCATGTCCTCTATTCGACCTTGGTAATCCAGTGATGAAGTCCATTCCGACTTTATCCCACTTCCACTCAGGAACCTTGAGTGGTTGGAGCAATCCAGTGGGTCGCTGATATTCAGCCTTGACCTTTTGGCACACATCACACTTTGCAACATAGGTTGCAATCTCTCTCTCTTCATACCGTGCCACCAGAATCGTGCCTTCAAGTCTTGGTACATCTTGGTTCCTCCGGGGTGGATGGAATACGGGGTGTCGTGGGCTTCTTGCAGAATCAGCGTCTTCAGCTCGGTGTTGTTTGGTACGCAGAGGCGACCTTTGTACCAAACAATCCCGTGCTCGTCTTCGGAGAATCCTGGGGCCTTGTCCAGCTTCATCTTCTTCTTGATACCTTCGATGCTTGCGTGTCCATCTTGAGCCTTCTTGACGTCGTCCAGCAGGGTTGGTCTGACTTCCAAATGATCCAGAAATCCGGGGGTGACCAATTCCAAACTGAATTGTTCGATCTCCTTAAACAAGGCTGGCTGTCTTTCTTGAATAATGACATTCAAAGAGCAAGCCTTCCTGCTTAAGGCATCGGCCACCACGTTAGCCTTCCCAGGGTGATACTGAACACTGAGGTCATAATCTTTGATGAGTTCCAACCATCTCCGCTGCCTCATGTTCAACTCCTTTTGGGTGAAAATATACTTCATACTTTTGTGGTCTGTGTAAATCTCACACCGTTTCCCTAGGAGGTAATGCCGCCATGTCTTCAAGGCATGAACTACTGCCGCTAGCTCAAGATCGTGAGTAGCGTAGTTCTCCTCATGGGGTCGTAGCTGCCTGGAGAGGTATGCTATGACGCGGCCTTCTTGCATTAGAACGCTTCCCAATCCGGTTCGAGAGGCATCACAATATATCACGAACTCCTTGTGAATATCAGGTGTTGCCAGAACTGGGGCGGTGGTCAATCTCTTCTTGAGCTCTTGGAAGCTCTCTTCGCATTTTGGCGTCCACTCGAACTTCTTGTCCTTCTTGAGGAGCTGAGTCATTGGTCGCGCAATGCTAGAGAATCCTTCCTCGGTCAAGACATGACCTAAGAATCCAACTTTGTGTAGCCAAAACTCACACTTGCTGAATTTGGCATACTGTTGGTGCTCACGAAGCTTGTCTAGGACCATCCTCAGATGCTGCTCATGCTCTTCCTCCGACTTTGAGAACACAAGGATGTCATCAATGAAGACAACAACGAACTTGTCCAAATATTCCATGAAGACTTTATTCATGAGATACATGAAGTAAGCTGGGGCATTGGTTAACCTAAAAGACATGACCGTGCACTCGTACAGGCCATATCTGGTTACGAATACCGTCTTCGGAATATCTTGGGGTCTGATCTTCAGCTGGTAATACCCAGATCTGAGGTCGATCTTGGAGAATACCTTGGCTCCGCTGATCTGATCAAACAGATCTTCGATCTTGGGAAGTGGGTACTTGTTCTTGATTGTAACTTCATTGAGGGAACGATAGTCAATGCATAAGCGGATGGTACCGTCCCTCTTTGCCACAAACAGAACAGCAGATCCCCAAGGGGAGGCACTCGGGCGGATAAATCCTTTCCTTAGCTGCTCTTCTAGCTGCTTCTTCAACTCGGCTAGTTCTTCCGTTCCCATTCTATAAGGCTTCTTATAGATGGGTCCTGCTCCGGGCACGAGCTCGATGATGAACTCAATGTCACGGTCAGGGGGCATTCCCGGTAGTTCATCCGGAAAGACATCAGGATACTCACATACCACCGGTACTTGATCTAGCCCAACTTCAGACAGACAGTTGACTTTAGCGGCTTGAGCGGAAGAGGAGTTGGGGGCAAACTTGACTTCTACTCCTTGGTCATTGGTCACAGTGACTGTCCGATTGGCACAGTCTAACAAGCCTTGGTGCTTACTGAGCCAATTCATACCTAGGATCACATCCAAGCCTTGCGATCTCAGGACGATAAGGTCTGCTAGGAAGTCTACACCATTAATGGTAATACTGACTCCTTTACAGCCTATCTTGGCTCTCATCTCGGCTCCGGGGGTTTGTACCACCATAGGGTTATTCAGGGGTGTAGGGGTCATGCTATTTTTTAATGCAAATCTTTGAGTGACAAATGAATGCGTTGCTCCAGAATCAAACAAGACAGTTGCAGGTGCTGAGTTGACGAGGAACGTACCCAGCACGACGTCCGGGTCTTCCTGGGCTTCTTCAGCAGTGACGTGATTCACACGCCCCTTCCCATAGTTCGGTGGATTGCGAGGACCTGGGTTCCTTGGTGGCATTCCACGGCCTTGTCCCTGGTTCTGCGCATTGGGGCGCGGGGCATCAGGCTTCTTGTTGGGGCACACCCTGGAGATGTGTCGGGCTGACCGCACCCAAAGCAAGTGACTTGATTTGGAGTGTTGATCTTGTTGCCACCACTGGTATTGGGGTTGAAGGCTAGCCTGGGGTTGGCACGAGGTGCAGGAGCTCTTGGCTGCTGATAGGTTGGCTTGGCCGGGGCTGACTGCCATGGACGAGGCTTCTGGTTGCTGGAACTTCCCTTACTGACCAACTTGCGCTTGCGAGTGTCTTCCAAAGCACGCCGCTTGTCTTCAAGCATAAGTGCCTTGTTCACCAGATCAGGGAAAGACGGGCAGTCGCACACGACAAGCGAGTATTGCAGAGTCTGATTAAGGCCTTCCATGAAGCGCTCCCTTTTGGCAGCATCAGTGCTGACATCCTCAGGGGCATACCTTGACAGAATACTGAACTTCTCCATGTACTCCTTGACAGTGCCACTTCCTTGCTTCAGGGCTCGGAACTCGCGCTTCTTGATAGCCATGACTCCAGAAGGAATGTGGGCCTTGCGGAATTCTGCCTTGAAGTTAACCCAAGTGATGTCTTGTTCAGCATGCGTGACCTTGAATCCATCCCACCAAGCTCTTGCGGTTCCCCCGAGGCAGTGGGCTGCATAAGCCACTTTCTCGCGATCTTCGGTGCATCCGACTAGCTCCAGGATTTCCTCAATGGAACGGACCCAATCATTAGCATCCAGGGGTTCAGCAGTCTCGATGAAGGTTGGCGGTGCATGCTTCTTGAACTCTGCCAACGTGGAACGTCCATTGCCATTCCCCGCCGGCTGGCGGTTGTTGGCGACAGCTTGAGCAATCAGCTGAAGAGCTGCAGTGTTGGCTTGGCGTTCCTCTCGGAAAGCTTGGAGAAGCTGAGCCATGTCCATGCTTGGAGGAGGTGGTGGTGGAGCTTGGTCGTTGGTTTGGTCGTGGTCTGCCTCTGGCTGAGAGGATGCTCCGGCTTCGGGCTGCTGGGTAGAGGTACCAGTACGAGTTACAACAGGCATCCTGTTGGAGCGGTAAAAGGTCTCATGACTCGGAAGAGGAAAAGCAAGATAGATGGGTGCCTAGTAAGGGGGTGGGTGTGACACTAAATCAAATCATGCAAGGGCCGTAAGGCCAAAACACTTTCATTAAAATCCAAATGGGTGATGTAGTCGTTTACACCTTCCCGAAGGAAGAATACGACATACATCCAGACACAACAAAAGCAAACGCTAGATGGTTTCATATGAACCATACAAGGACTCGACTGCGCATAGGGGTTACACGACCTATCCTACCGTAGGGGTTACAACTGGCATATCCGAGTAGCGAATAATGCCTAAGCGGCGGAATGCTCGGTCGCGTATTCCAGCTCTTCTGGGTCTTCCTCCTTGTCTTCATCTGTCTGGGCTCCCTTGTCACCGGAGGGAGTGGGGGAGTGGAGGAGTTGGATACGACGGTGCTTCGACGGTGGTGCAGGGAAAAGCTTGCGGTATTCCCTTGCTGTCATCCGGCGTCGCCGAGGTGGTTCTTCACCCTTGGAAGACACATCCTCGGAGGGCCTTCCGCCTCGATATGCGATAGCGGATTGTCCAGAAGGTGCTCCTTCCTTCTTAATCCTGTTTGCCTTCTCTTGAGCTCGACGAAGAAGTGCCTTGGTCTTGTAAAGTTCTTCTCGAAGCTTCATTGATTCCGAGGCCAAGTCTTGTGCCAGGCTGTCGGCACAGAGACTGAAGTAGGTCTGGAACCGAAGCGAGAGTCCTTCCTTCAGTGGAGGGGCTAGTGCGCTGCTTTCTTCGTCACCTTCCTTCCGGTAAGGTAAGAAGCGAGTTGCCATCTTGGCTGCCATCTCCGGAAGAAGCTCGCGGAGACGGGTTAGTGCCTTGAGTGCAGCAGCCTCGACAGCAAGTGGTAGTGTCGTCATCTGGGGTCCCTCGAAGAACCAACTTGTGGGAGGATCGTTTGCCTTCACGATCACTTCCACATGGTACTCCACCTCAGTATCGCTCACCCAATGCTCAAGGTAGGTGAGGATGGGTGCTCGGTGGAACTGACACTCCTGGAGGCTATCCTCGAGAAGTAGGGGAAACCCAGTGGTCAGGTGCTCTTCGGGAACAGCGGCCATCTACAAAGGTGGAATAGGAGGGGTTAATAAGCTGAGGAAATCTCAGGTTTAGAAAAGAAGAGAGGTTCAGAAGGTTTTGAAAAGGGGTCTCAACTAACTAACGCCCATGCTAACTAAGGCTTCCTACACTCAGGATGGCTCTGATACCAGCTCTGTGGGGACCCCGACTTGGAAGTCGAGATCACCGAATGCACGTGTACAGTGATCCCAGAGATCAATGCTCACTGAACACACAGAAGCTGAAATAACAAGAGTCTTACATCCATACAGATAGTCTTACACGAATTAAGGCCATTATGGCCAAGTCTTACATAGATAGAGCCTCACGGGCTGAATAGCAAATAACTCAAGTAGCGGAAGTCTTCGATAAAACGGGTAGAACCCATGCCATCTGCCTTAACCCTACAGGCATTCTGACTGGGATAGCGTCCTAGTTCGCATGGTCGTCTCCAAAGAACTCTTCCTCATAATCCTGCTCTTCCATGCCTGGCCAATTAAATAACCAGTGGCAAGCCAATGAGTACTTTGAATGTACTCGCAAGCAACCCATGATGTGGTTCAAGTAACAATGCAATTGAATAATAATGAACAATCTAGCAGGAGGCTAGAACAATATGCTATCATCAAGCTTATGCATCAATAACCTCGCATAACCTCGAGAACAGGTTACCGACATCAACATGAATGTGATTCATCTCATCGAGTCAAGTCACCACCTTGACTCGCACACACACGCATGGTTTCACAAACATTGGACGTAGCCCAAGAGCGGTTACCCAACTGTCCATGACCGTGGACACGGCTATTCGAATAGTTTGACACTCTGCAGAGGTTGTACACTTTACCCACAAGATCCGGGGAACTTCCGTGTCATCCACGACCCGCGGTACCTCAAGTACCCGGGGTAAGCACCCGGTCATTACCTTTCCTTAGACGACACTAACATAGAGTCCACTCGTTGGCACACGGCCTTTGGGGTACAAACAATAGATCACGGGACTTGCCCTAATTCAATGTCACGCGTACCCGAAGGGACCAACGGTGTGTCCGGTGCCCTGTAAAAACAGTCATGGCCGTCTATCCAAGGACGACCCCATCCCGGGAAAGACCTCAAGTCTTCCCGTCACTAGTAATGCGGGCACCATGCTAGTATCGACCTAAGTAATCAATAAAGCCCCGTCCCATAAGGGGTAGTGTGGTTGCACATGTATGGTTGGAATAACGGTCGCAACTTCAACCAATCCGTTTGAAAAACACACACACTTGCCTTGGCACACCACTTCGTCATCAAGTGGTCACCCAACTCATCATCATCATCTCCCTCGGGCATAAATGGCACCCGACGGGGTTTTATGTAAAGACTTCAACCGTGAAGGTTCATGTCACACATGCATCACTTTCCATGACTACTAACCATATGCAAGTCATCTAGCATATAGCAAGATCAAGATCATGTCATGTATCATATAAGCATCATGACCACCTATTGCAAGTCATCTAGCATATAGCAAGATTAACAATAAAGCATGCATCATGTGGTGGTTCATCTAGGTTACCATCGTAACCCTAATCATCATGTATCGGAAACCAACGGGTTCCGAAGAACAAGTGTATCATGGTCAAAGGGCTGCTTGCCTGGATTGGCTTGGTCTTCAAAGTCTTCTAGTCCTTCTCCTTCCTCTTCCACAACAACTTCGTCAAATACGGGATCTATACGTCGCATAGTAACCACGGAAAAATAAGAATACAAATAAAACAGAAAAACCAAAGTGCTCAGAAAAATGTCAACTCATTTTTGTAAAATACTAGAGGGTTTTCTAAGATGGGGAAAAATCTTAGTTGGAGTTTTGGAGTTGCAGAATAGGATATATTGATTTTCGAACAGGAGTTATACTGCTCAAATTTAAATTTAAATTTGAACAGTACAGAAAAGTTTCATGGATTTGAGTGAAAGTAGTACCATTAAATAGGTTGGAATATTACAAGATTTTAGGAGTTGGAATTATTTAATTTGGATCAATATTCTTTTCTGCATAAATGTTGGAATCATTTACAGAAAAGAAAAAGGGAAAAGGGGTCCTGTGCACTGGGCCAGAAGAGGCCACAGTGCACGGCCCAAACGGGCTGGCCCAGCCGCACACGCGCACGTCAGGTTTCAAACCTGACGGGCGGGGCCCGTGGCTCAGCGGCACAGAGGAGGGGAGAGAGGTGGGGGGATGACAGGCGGGGCCCGCCTGTCATCTCTAACCCCTCGGCCACGGCGGCGGCGAGCTCACCGGCGACGATACCGGCCACGGCGAAGGCAACGGAGGCCAGGGACGGACTCAGTGGCGTGTTGCGGTTGCGGTGGTGGTAGCGTGGCACGGCGGGGAGCCCTGGTTCGCCGGCGACGAGGTGCGACGGCGGAGGCTCATCGGAGGACGGTGGTCGGGGTCGTTTCCGACTTCAAATGGAGGGGGAAAGAGAGGGGAAAGGGTCAGTGAGGTGCGGCGGTTCCGAAATGAGCGGAAGGAGAGGCAGGGGAGGCCTGTACCTCGAGATCGCCGGCGGCCCGACGCGGCGGAGCTCCGGTCGATCCCGAGCACTTGGGCGCTCCGGGGTCGAACTGAGGGTGCAGGAGGGATCAGTGGAGAGGTGTGAGGCTGGTGGTGGTGTTGGAGAAGCTCGGGGGGGTCTATTTATAGGGGCCCGACGGGGACCCGTGGTCCAGTGCGCCGGCGAGCTCATCGGCGAGGCTACAGCGCACGGGATGCTTGGGGAATGGGTCCGGGGAGTTCCTGGACGAGTTCCACGTCCAGCTGAGGTAAGAGGAGGAGCGGGGGAGCGACAGAGAGGCGCGCGCGTGCGAGGCAGAGGAGTGGCTGCCGCGGGCGGCCAGCGCGCGTGCGACGGCGGCTACTGGAGGGCGCAGGAGGAGGGGGAACAGCGCCGGGGAGGTTGCGGACGTCGAGGCGCCTCGACTGGCGCGAGGGGGAGGCCCGAGGCTGTCAGGGAGCGGCGATTGGCCCGAGCCAGCGTGCGAGGTGCACTGTTCACGCGCTCTGGAGCGTGCGTATGACCGGCATCAGCGTGCTCTCGCCGGTTTGGCCCGTCCCAGCGTGTCCAACAGTGTCTGGGGCGTAGAGGAAGGAGTAAAGAATTGCCCTGAGGCCTTGGATGCTCTGGGGTTGCAGAGAGAGAGGGGGAGGGCTGGTAACAAGATGAAAGTTGGCTGTACAGCCAGGTAAAGCTGGGGTTTCACCCTCCAATCATGGAGCTGAGGTGCTGGGGGAGTTACTGGAGGTGGCTGGTAACTCAATGAGCCTATGGTAAGAAGTTGAGGCTATGGAGAAAGGTGAAAGTGGTCAAGTTGGAGGTTCTAGAATTTCTGCAAAAGGTGTTCGATCTGAGTTTGATCAAGTAAATGAGGTCCACTTGACATGGCACTTGACAGGGTTGAAAGACATGAGAAAATAGTGTGCTTCACCAAATTTGGGCTCATTTGAAGAAACTAGCCAATGTAACTTTGGTGAACCCTAGAAATCAACAGAAACAGTTTCATCTTGATTGAGTCAAGCTAATCATCTCCCCTTGATGCACCACTTGGTGTAGCATCATCATTTGGGGTATTGATCATGCTCACAAAGTTTGAGGCTCCAGATAAAAAGTTGGTAATGTAAAGTTGTTCAAATTTGCATTTGAACAGAAAGGGTTTTGAGGTGATCTGATCAAGTTGCTCTATTCCAAATCTTGTGCCATTTGGTCTAGGTGCCTTATTAGGCCATTCTAGCATGTGCACCAAGTTTGAGAGCATTTGGACAAGTTTGGCAATGTAAAGTTGCTCAAACTTCAAATATGGACATAATGGTTATGAAGGGGTTTGAGGAGGTTTTCTTGCTTCCCAAGGCATGGGACTTGGCAAGATCATCAAATATGTCATATATGACATGATAGAATTTCCCTGGAATTTTTGGAGAAAAATTCTTTTGTAAATATTTCAAAAGCTTGAAATATCCAGAAAGGGTTTTAGAGGGTTTAGCCCATTATTTTGAACATGACCAAGTGTTGAAACTCTTATATATGGACAATATATGTCCTATGAGTCTCTCTGAATTTTGGCAAATATTTTTGAAACAGTTAAATAATTTTCCCCTATTAAAGACCATTTCTGGCCTTAAAAAAAGGCCTTTAAATAAAATAGGAAAATAACTTTTAAAATTATACCTTTGTGGTTTCTGGGAGTCCTATGACTACTAGGTCTCAAATAAACCTTTTGAAATAATTTTCACACCCTTAATCAAGTACTTGCAGTGCAAATCTCAATTCAGGGGTTTTTGGAAAACTAAATTCATAAAACACTTTTTGGCCAAATTAATTTTGTAAGAAAATACTATACTGCTATATAACACTTGGCATGATCATTGGGCAGAAGTTTTGGGTGTAGAGATGAAATCTACAAGAGATCATAGTTGACTTTAATGAGCACATGAAAAAGCAAATGAAGAAAACTCAATTCCAAATAAAAGCCAAATGATGCTAAAAAAATTTGCTGGTCCAAATTTTCATGCTTCAAAGTTACAAACAACATGTTACAAAATGCAGGGTGTGACATTCCCTTTCGTTGTCAAGATGGTAAAGATGATCTATGAAACCAACATACCAAAGAAGGAGAGGAAGCGAGCGCTACGGGATGTATACTCCATCGAGCCAGTAGCACCAAAGTTCAACCCGTGGTAGGCTTGCCCAATCACGTTCGATCGTAGGGAACATCCCACCAGCATACGCCATGGAGGGTCTGCAGCCCTAGTGCTAGACCCTATCATGGATTCCACCTCACTAGAGTCCTTATGGATGGACGGAATAGCCAGAACCTGATATACGAGGATAAAGTGAGAAAAATGGGGAACGATCCATCAAGGATTAAGCCCAGTAACACCACCTTCAAAGGTCTCATTCCGAAAGTGGAGGCCCCCTCTACGAGCACTGTAACACTCAAAGTAGTGTTTGGATCCCTGGATAATTTCTGAGGTAACGACTTGATCTTCGATATCGCACATTTTTGCAGCGGCTACCATGCCCTCCTTGGCCGAACAGCGTTCACCCAATTCAATGTCGTTCCGCATTATGCGTACCTCATGTTGAAGATGCATGGTCCTTCGGGCGTCATAACTATCACCGGCAACACATAACACTCTCTTCGAACCTAGGGGCCGAAAACCACACCAGCCCGTACTGGCCCGGATGGCCAACCAGCGTAAAGGCAAGTGACAATAGTAAATGGGTTCGAACACGTTCCCCGTCACGGAACCCGCATGCGTTCACCACAAATAGGGATACACGCCCCACGGCATACCCACACGCTTCGCGCTCCATGTGCCTCATCAGCAGAACTTCGCACTCAAAATACCATGGGCAACCGTGAGCCATACACTGATCTGAAGAACAGGTTCGGTTAAACCAAACTCCGGTATTATCTCGTCTTTGGACGACTTAGGAACCTATTCAGGATAAACCTAAAGCACAAAGCACCACTGAGAGTGCCCTCGCCGATAAAGACCTCATTGAAGGACCCTACCCCCACCCATTAGAAGCAAAGGTGTAGATGTGCAGTAAGCATATTGTAGGCTTTAACTCACGCATCAAGGCCCCGTGTTAACCTTTACCTCTATATTTTTTGTTTTTCTCTTCTTACAAGTATTGCCTTTGCAGTTCAAATTATACGGTTAGGCGTCCTTAGCTCAAGAGAAATAATAAAAGTACCCTCTATGGTGTTCGGATATCCACATCTCATAATCCCCTATGTTTTTCCACGGACTCCCCACTCACTCTTCGAACAGCTCGGCATCAAAGTACATTAATTAGTCCGGCCTCACTTTCCGCTAGGTGTTCGACGTCTCGGATATTGCACTATATGCATGTCACACCCTGCATTTTGTAACATGTCATTTGCATTAATAAAGCATGAAAATTTGGACCAACAATTTTTTGGCATCATTTGGCTTTTATTTGTAATTAAGTTTTTCTCTCTGTGATTTTCAAGTGCTCTTTAAAGTCAACTACTCCATCTTGTATACATCATCCCTTTTCTCCAAACTTCTGCCCAATGATCATACCATGTGTATAGTGCAATATAGTATTTTCATATAAAAATATTTTGGCCCAATAGTATTTTCAAAAATTAGTTTTCCAAAAACCCCAGAATTGAGACTTGCACTGCAAGTACTTGATTTAGGGAGATAAAAATCTTTGAAAAGGTATGTTTGAATCATATTAGGTATAGGACTCCCAAAAATCACTAAAGTATAATTTTAAAAGTTATTTTCCTAATTTATTTAAAGGCTTTTTCTTAAGGCCAGAAATTGTCTTTAATAGGTAAAAATATTTAACTATTTCAAAAATATTTGCCAAAATTCAGGGAGACTCTTACGACATATATTGTCCTTATATGAGAGTTTCAACACATGGTCATGTTCAAAATATTGGGAAAATCCCTCAAAAACCCTTTCTGGATATTTCAAGATTTTGAAATATTTACGAAGGATATATTCTCTAAAAATACTAGGGAAATTCTATCATGTCAGATATTACATATTTGATGATCTTGCCAAGCCTCATGCCTCGGGGAGCAACAAAACATCATGAAAACCCTTCAAAACCATTCTGTCCATTTTTGAAGTCTGAGCAACTTTACATTGCCAAACTTGTCCAAATGCTCTCAAACTTGGTGCACATGCTAAAATGTTCTATTTATGCATCTATACCAAATGGCACAAGTTTTGGAGAAGGGTAACTTGATCAAAGTGCCCCAAAATCAATTATGTTCAGATTCAAATTTGAACAACTTTACATTACCAACTTTTTACTTGTGACCTCAGCTTTTGTGGACATACTCACAACCCCAAATGATGACACTACACCAAGTGGTGCATCAAGGAGGGATTATTTTCTTAACTTAAACTTGGAAAATCCATTTCTGTTGATTTCTAGGGTTTACCAAATTTACATTGGCAAGTTTCTTCAAATGAGCTCAAACTTGGTGGAACACCCTATTTATATATACCATTTGATCCTGTTAAGTCCCATGTCAATTGGAAATCATTTGCTTGCCCAAAACCACATCAAACACCTTCTAGTAATTTTCCAAAACTGTCACTTTTACCTCTTTCCTTGTTCTCCTTGAGCTAGGCTTTTTACCACAGCACCCCCAAGTCCCCTTGCACCTCCAGTAACTCTTCCCTGGCCTCAACTCAACGATTGAAGGGTGAAACGTCCCCATTTACCCTTCTGGACAGCAGCATTCCTCTTCTTTCTCACCTCCCTCCTAATTCGAGTGGCCCTCCATGGCATCCAACGCCCCTCCCACATTCTTTACTCCCCCTAGAGCTCCCAGACAAAGTGGCCGCGCCCGGCAAGCCAAAGACATGCCCTGGCATGCAATTGGCGTGCTCCAGAGCACGCTACAATGCAGACCCGCACTGTAGCCACCCCCAATCAGCGGCATCTGGCCACCTCGGGCCTCCCCAGCACGCCCAACGATGCTCCTCGACGTCCGCAACAAACCACAACCTTGTCCCCCTCCTCCTTCTCCCTCCTCTCACCCCAGCTCGCACGCGCGCCGGCCACCCGAGAGCTCCAATGAGCAAGCTCACACACGCGGTGCCCCTGGCCCCCTTGCTCTCTCTCATCTCTCCCCTAGATCTGGACCAAATCCAGGAACACCCTAGACACGGCGCCAGCTCCTCCCGAGCCTTGTGGCAACGAGCAGGAGCTCGCCGGCGCATGGGTCTACGGCACCCCGCCGTTCGCCTATAAAAGGGACACCTCACGCCCTACTATCCTCACCACTCACTTCCACACACACCAAATCACGCCCCTACACCACTCATCCCTCTCCAGACGAGCCCGAGCTCAAGATCGAGCTCGAGCTCCGCCGCCTCGGGTCGCCATCGACCTCGGGGTATAGGCCCTCTCCGCCGCTTCTCTTCCTCGATCTGGAACCGCCGCGGCTCACTGATCATTTCCCCTCTTTCCCCCGCTTCTTTTGCAGCCGGAAATGGCCAGAACCATCGACACCCGAAGCTTCTCCACCGCGTGACCTCATCGCCGGCAAACTAGGCCACCCCGGCGATCGCAACCACCTCCACCCGAAGGACGACTCGATTCTGAGTCCGGCCGTACCCTCGCTCGACCTTGCCGTGCCCTGCATCGACGCCGGTGAGCTCGCCGGCCCTCTGTCACAGGGTTAGGGATGACATGCAGGCCCCACCTGTCAGCCTCTCCTCTCCATCGCCCCTCTCTCTCTCGCTGACGCCTGGGCCCCGCCCATCAGGTTTAAAACCTGGCGCGCGCGCGTGCACCAGTGCGTTGGGCCGCCTCTCTGGCTGGGCGTGCTGCGCTGCGGCTGTTCTGGCCTAGCAGGCACATAGCCCTTTTCCTTTTTCTTTTATGTCAAAACTTGCAAACATTCCTTTGGACTAAATATTAATCCAAATGAAATAATTCCAGTTCCTAAAATCTTGTAATATTCCAACCTATTTAATGATATAACTTTCACACATATTCATGAACCTTTTCTATATTGAGCAAATTTAAATTTAAATTTGAACACTAAAACCTCTGTTCAAAAATCCATCTACCCCATTATGTCACTCCAAATCCAAAACTAAGAATTTTTGCCCTCTTAGTTTTCCTTCTAGTATTTTATAAAAATAAGTTGACATTTTTCTCAGCACTTTGATTTTTCTGTTTTTATTATTGTCTTATTTTCCCGTTATTTTATTGCGACGATTAGATACCGTGTTTGATGAAGTTTCTGAAGAAGAAGGAGAAGGAATTGAAGACTTTGAAGACCAAGCCATTCCAGGCAAGCAGCCCTTTGACCATGATACCCCTCGTGTTCATCGGTACCCCTTTTCCGATCGCATGATGATGAAATATGACGGTGGTAAACTTGATGGGAACCACCACATAGTGCATACCCCTACTCATAATCTTTACCTTGTGCATAGATGCAATGTCATAAGATTAGTTGTTGATACATGATGTTGCATATGTACCATGAACCCTTCGTGGTTGCATCCTTTCGAAAACCACATCGGGTGCCCCTAATGCCCGAGGGTGATTTGAGTTAAGGCCACCACTTGAGGAAGAAGTGGTGTACCAAAGAGAGTTCTCGTGTGTGGGTAAAATAATGGATTAGATTTATGTGTGATTACCGTCCCAACCAAACATGTGCAACCACTCTACCCCTTATGGGACGGGGCATTATTGATTACTTAGGCTGATACTAGCATGGTGCCCACATCACTAGTGACGGGGGGAGACTTGAGGTCACTCCATGGACAGGGTCGTGCTTGGATAGGCGACCATGACTGTTTTTACAGGGCACCAGACACACCGTTGGTCCCTTCGTGTATGCGTGACATTGTAAAAAGGGCAAGTCCCACGATCTTTCTTTTGTACACGAGGGCCATGCACCAACGAGTGGACCCTATGTTAGTGTCGTCTAGGGAAAGGTAATGACCGGGTGCTTCCCCCGAGTACTTGAGGTATTGCGGGATCGTGGATGACACCTTCCCGGATCTTGTGGGTAAAGTGCGCAACCTCTGCAGAGTGTAAAACTATTCGAATAGCCGTGTCCACGGTCATGGACAGTTGGGAGGTGCTACTTAAACTATGTCGATAATTTCACAATCTTGGTGAAAGTGTGTGTGTTTGGAGTCAAGGTGGTGACTTCACTCGTTGAAAGAACCAGAAATGAATTGAACTCTATTTATGTTGATATCTGTAACCTGTCCTCGAGGTTACCCAAGTACATTGATGCATGTTTCAGAAATGGTAGAATATCTTATCTAGCTTGTAGCCAGATTGCTTATTGTTGTACAACTTGCATTGTTACATTGAACCAAATGATGGGTTGCTTGAGAGTACATTCAAAGTACTCATTGGCTTGCCACTTGTTATTTAATTGGCCATGCATCGAGGTGCAGGAATTTGAAGAAGAATTATATGGAGACGAACATGAGAACTAGGACATTTTCCCAGTCAGAATGCCTGTAGGGTTAAGGTAGATGGCATGGGTTCTACATATCTACGAAGACTTCTGCTATTTGATTTTAATCGCTATTCAGCCCATGAGGCTTTATCTATGTAAGACTTGGACATAATGCTCATAATTTGTGTAAGACGGTATGTATGGATGTAAGACTCTTGTTATTCAGCTTCTATGTGTTCAGTGAGCATTGATCTCTGGGATCACTGTACACGTGCATTCGGTGATCTCGACTTCCCCACAAAGCTGGTATCTGAGCCATCCTGACTGTAGGAAGCCTTAGTTTGCACGGGCGTTAGTTAGGATGAGACCCTTTTCATAAACCTTCTGAACCTCTCTTCTTTTCTAAACCTTACCAAGCCTGATAAATCATCAGCTTATTAACCTCTCGCATTCAACCTTTGTAGATGGCCGTTGTACCTGAAGAGCTCCTGACCACTGGGTTCCCCTTGCTTCTCGAGGATAGCCTCCAGGAGTGCCAGTTCCACCGAGCACCCATCCTCACCTACCATGAGCATTGGGTTTGCGACACTGAGGTGGCATACCATGTGGAAGTAATCGTGAAGGCGGACGATCCTCCCACAAGTTGGTTCTTCGAGGGACCCCAGATGGCAACACTACCCCTCGCTGTCGAGGCAGCTGCACTCAAGGCACTAACCCGCCTCCGAGAACTTCTTCCGGAGATGGCAGCCAAGATGACAACCCGCTTCTTGCCTTATCGGAAGGAAGGTGAAGATGAAAGCAGCGTGCAAGCCCCTCCACTGAAGGAAGGATTTCCACTTCGATTCCAGACCTACTTCAGCCTATGTGCCGACAGCTTGGCACAAGATTTGGCCTCGGAATCGATGAAGCTCAAAGAAGAACTCCACAAGACGAAGGTACTTCTTCGACGAGCACAAGAGTAGACGGATAGGATCAAGAAGGAAGGTGCGCCTCTCGGGCAACCCGCTGTCGCGTATCAAGGCGAAGGCCCTGAGGAGATGTATCTTCCAAGGATGAAGAACCACCCCAGCGACACCATATGACGGCAAGGGAATATCGCAAGATTTTCCCTACACCACCGGCAAAACACCGCCGTGTCCAAATCCTCCACTCCCCCACACCCTCAAGTGATAGGGGGGCCCAGACAGATGAAGACAAGGAGGAAGTGCCAGAATACGCGACCGAGCATTCCGCCGCTTAGGCATTATTCGCAACTCGGATATGCCAGCTCGTGACCTCTACGGTAGGATAGGTCATGTAATCCCTATGCGAAGTCGAGTCCTTGTATGGTTCATATGAAGCCATCTAGTTTTTGCTTTTGTTGTGTTTGGATGTACGTCGTATCTTCCCTTCGGGAATGTGTAAACGACCACATCACCCATTTGGAATTTTAATGGATGTGTTTGGCCCTTTTGGCCCTTGCATGAAAATAAATAGTGTCACACCCACCCCCTTACTAGGCACCCATCTTTATTGCTTTCCCTCTTCATTGCAAATCATAAGACCTTGACAGCTCCAACATGATGCCTGTTGTAACTCGTACTGGTACCTCTACCCAGCAGCCTGAAGCCGGAGCATCCGCCCAAGCAGAGGCCAGCCAAGACCAAACCCACGACCAAGCTCCACCACCACCTCCCCCGATCATGGACATGGCTCAGCTTCTCCAAGCCTTCCGAGAGGAACGCCAAGCCAACACCGCAGCCCTCCAGATGATTGCTCAAGCTGTCACCAACAACCGCCAGCCGGCGGGGAAGGGCAATGGACGTTCCACGTTGGCAAAGTTCAAGAAGCATGCACCACCAACCTTCATCGAGACTGCTGAACCCCTGGATGCAAACGACTGGGTACGCACCATTAGGGACTTGCTGGAACTAGTCGGCTGCACCAAAGACCGCGAGAAGGTGGCTTATGCTGCCCACTGCCTCGGGGGGACTGCTAGAGCTTGGTGGGATGGATTCAAGGTCATGCATGCTGGGTAAGACGTCACATGGAATAACTTCAAGGCATAATTACACAAGGCCCATATTCCTTCCGGAATCATGGCTATCAAGAAGCGTGATTTTCGAGCCCTGAAGCAAGGAAGTGGCACTGTCAAGGACTACATGCAGAAGTTCAATGTTCTGTCAAGATATGCCCCAGAAGATATCAGCACTGATGCTGCAAAAAGAGAGTGCTTCATGCAAGGCATCAATCAGACACTGCAGTACTCGCTTGTCGTGTGTGACTGCCCAACCTTTCCTGACCTGGTGAACAAAGCACTCATGCTTGAAGACAAGTGGCGTGCTCTACAAGACACTCACAAGTGCTAGATGATCAGCAAGGGAAGTTCCAGCAACTAGAAGCCTCGCCCGTGGTAGCCAGCCGCGGTCAAGCCAACCTATCAGTAGCCAAGAGCTCCTGCACCTCGCACCAACTATGAGCCTCAGCAGAATGCCAACCCAAGGCCAGCGTTCAACCCCAATAACAGTGGTGGCAACAACATCAATAACCCAAACCAAGTCACTTGCTTTGGATGTGGTCAGTCAGGACACATCTCAAGGGTGTGCCCCAACAAAAAGCCCTATGCCTCGCGCCCCAATGCGCAGAACCCAGTACAAGGCCGCGGGATGCTGCCAAGGAACCAAGCTCCTCGCAACCCGGCCAATCATGGGAAGGGGCGTGTGAATCACGTCACTCCTGAAGAAGCCCAGGAAGACCCGGACGTCGTGCTGGGTACGTTCCTTGTCAACTCAGCACCTGCAACTGTCTTGTTTGATTCTGGAGCCACACATTCATTTTTCACTCAAAGGTTTGCATTAAAAAGTGGCATGATCCCTACACCCCTGAATAACCCCATGGTGGTACAAACCCGCGGAGCAGAGATGAGAGCCAAGATAGGCTGTAAGGGAGTCAGTATCGTCATTAACGGGGTAGATTTCCTAGCAGACCTTATCATCCTGATATCACAAGGCTTAGATGTGATCCTAGGCATGAACTGGCTCAGCAAGCACCAAGGCTTATTAGACTGTGCCAATCGGACTGTCACAGTGACCAATGACCAAGGAGTCGAAGTTAAGTTTGCCTCCAACTCCTCTTCTACTCAAACCACTCAAGTCAATTGTCTGTCTGAAGTTGGACTAGAGCAAGTGCCAATAGTATACGAGTACCCCAATTTCTTTCCGGATGAGCTACCGGGAATGCCCCCTGACCATAACATTGAGTTTGTCATCGAGCTCATGCCCGGGGCAGGACCCATCTATAATAAGCCTTATAGAAAGGGGACGGAAGAATTAGCCGAGTTGAAGAAGCAACTGGAGGAGCAGTTGAGGAAGGGATTTATCCGCCCTAGTGCCTCCCCTTGGGGATCACCTGTTCTGTTTGTGGAAAAAAGGGACGGTACCTTCCGCTTATGCATTGACTACCGTTCGCTCAATGAAGTTACAATCAAGAACAAGTATCCACTTCCCAAGATCGAAGATCTGTTTGATCAACTCAGTGGAGCCAAGGTGTTCTCCAAGATCGGCCTCAGATCTGGGTAGTACCAGATGAAGATCAGACCCCAAGATATTCCGAAGTCGGCATTTGTAACAAGATATGGCCTGTATGAGTGCACGGTCATGTACTTTGGATTAACCAATGCCCCAGCTTGCTTCATGTATCTCATGAATAAAGTCTTCATGGAATATTTCGACAAGTTTGTTGTAGTCTTCATTGATGACATTCTTGTCTTCTGGAAGACGGAGGAAGAGCACGAGCAACATTTGAAGATGGTCCTAGACAAGCTTCGAGAGCACCAACTATATGCCAAATTCAGCAAATGTGAGTTTTGGATACATAAAGTTGGATTCTTAGGTCATGTCTTGACCGAGGAAGGATTGTCAGTTGATCCGGCGAAGATAGAAGCTGTGACCCAATGGCAATCCCCAACGACAGTCAAGGAAGTCAGAAGCTTCCTCGGACTTGTGTGCTATTACCGCAAATTTGTGGAAGGATTCTCTAGCATTGCCTGGCCAATGACTCAGCTCCTGAAGAAGGACAAGAAGTTCGAATGGACATCAAAATGTGGAGAAAGCTTCCAAGAGCTCAAGAAGAGATTGACCACCGCCCCAGTTCTGGCAACACCTGATATTCACAAAGAGTTCATGATATATTGTGATGCCTCTCGAACCGGATTGGGAAGCATTCTGATGCAAGAAGGACGAGTCATAGCTTACCTCTCAAGGCAGCTACGACCTCATTAAGAGAACTACGCTACTCACGATCTTGAGTTAGCAGCAGTAGTTCATGCCTTGAAGACATGGCGAAATTACCTCCTAGGGAAACGGTGTGAGATATACACAGACCACAAAAGTCTGAAGTATATTTTCACCCAGAAGGAATTGAACATAAGGCAACGAAGTTGGTTGGAACTAATCAAGGATTATGACCTAAGTGTTCAATATCACCCCGGGAAGGGTAATGTGGTAGCCGAGGCCTTAAGCCGAAAGGCTTGCTCCCTGAATGCCATAATTCAAAGAAGGCAGCCAGCCCTGTTTGAAGAGCTGGAACAATTCAGCTTGGAATTGGTCACCCATGGATATCTAGACCATCTGGAAGTCAAACCAACCCTGATGGACGAAGTCAAGAAAGCACAAGCTGGGCACGCAAGCATTGAAGGTATCAAGAAGAAGATGAAGCTAGGCAAGGCCCCAGGATTCTCCGAGGATGAGCACGGGATTGGTTGGTACAAATGCCGCATCGGCGTACCAAACAAGATGGAGCTAGAGAATTTGATCTTGCAAGAAGCCCACGACACTCCATATTCCATCCACTCCGGAGGAACCAAGATGTATCAAGACTTGAAGGAAAGATTTTGGTGGCACGGTGTCGGTGTACAAAAAGAGGGGTACACTTTTTGTACGCCTATGACTGTGCACGGGCAGTCTGAGCCACGGGTACCGCCGCACCAAGCACGGCAAGGAAGGTGATCCAGGGTAAGACTGAAGCTCGATGGAACTGTAGCCCAAAGCCAAGACCACAAAGAGCAAAGGGACGAAGCAGATTCCCCCGGCAAGATCCTTGTCGGGATCCAGTTTCAGTAGCCCCGGCAAGATCCTAGCCGGGGCCGGCTCTAGCAGCCCCGACAAGCCCCTTGCCGCGGCAGCTTGCCCCACGCCTACGGAGCGGATCACCCTTGAGTCCACTGCCTCCATGGGGCAAGGATTCGGGAGATACCCCCGTAGTGGCATGCAGATCTTTGTGAAGACATTCAAGATCAGATACACACTGAGAAGACGATGACCCTTGGCGGGATCCCAGCCAAGGAGGACAACAAGACCTCCGGCAAGCACCTTCCCCGGGATGATAGCAGGCGCGGCGGCAAGACCCTTGCCGGGCCCCGGCAAGGCCCTTGCCGAGGACATCCACAGGGCCACCATCGGGCCCATGCCAACTAAGCTTCCACCGCCCTATGCAGCTGCCGACCCAACCAGCTGGGCAAGCACCTGCATGGCGACATGCAGAACTTCGTGGAGACCCACCATTGTGCTACCTCAGCTGCCTGCCTGCTTACATGGCATCTCAGGCATCGCTGGCCAGGGCGCGTGTCGACACAAGAAGGAGCGGCG
The DNA here is from genome assembly GCA_902687465.1 of Secale cereale. Classification (NCBI taxonomy): domain Eukaryota; kingdom Viridiplantae; phylum Streptophyta; class Magnoliopsida; order Poales; family Poaceae; genus Secale; species Secale cereale. The sequence continues at coordinate 427,993,755 of LR738712.1, forward strand.
ATAGACAAGATGGATGTCTCCCTCGTCCCCGATAAAGCAAGGACACCTAAGCAAGACGCATTAAATGCGCCTTGTCATGTAATGCGAGGGATAACCTCGCATCACTGTACCCTTTCCACCTCCTATGTGCCCCTGTGGCGACCCCTTTTCCCTATAAAAGGAGGCCTGAGGCTACCAGGAGGGGGATTCGGCTTTTTAGAACTCCTCACGATTTGGCTTTTTGGATCTCCTCACGCCCCATAGCTAGCTGAAGAACACAGATATACAATCCACCAAAGCAGGAGTAGGGTTTTACACATCCTCGCGGCCCGAACCTGGGTAAAGGAACCGTGTGCTATCTGTTAGATCCGCTCTTCTCTCAACCCCGCGCCTCGCAACCGTAGTAGGGATTCTTGTGATCCCATAGGTGTCGATCCAATACCCCGACATCTTTGGCGCGCCAGGTAGGGGGCGCAGTTGTGAGAATCGGCTTTAGCAGTTAGTTCGACGCTCCTTCATCATCATGGCGCCCAAGAAGAAGACGACGGTGGCGGTTGGCTAGTCGGAAGCCGGACGGACCGGTCGCGGAAAGGACCCGGGGCGCTGCTCGCGAGCACCAATGCCGTCCTAGCAGCCGGAGTTTGGGAGGTGGCGATGTTTGTACACCTGGTAACGGGCCACACACCGCCGGATCCAAAGACGGAGCCATGCCCTCTGCGAGTGGCGCGGGGCCTTCCAAGATTGCTGCCTCATCACCCGAAGGCGACGCAATGGCCTCCTGGACTCCCACGCCGGTGCCAACATCGCGCTCCTCTCAAGCAGCGCGCGACGGACGGCACCGTCACGCTGAAGATCCCAGACGTCACCACGGGAAGAGCCCTGAGCGCCACTCCCGAGACGTAGAAGACATGCCCGCCTGCCGAAGTACTGGTGGAAATGGCATGCGACCGCGGGATCGTGATGGAGCTTCTCCTGACATGGTCAGGGGTCGAAGCGCATCGCGGTCCATGCAGGTTTCGCTACCGCTCACCCCAGCAGAAGCCCTGGCGCACGCGCAGTTGCTCCTCGACTTTCCTCCCGTTACGGGGAAACTCGACGAATGGATAGCCACCATCCGAAGCCTTGTTGTAGTTGCCAATAAGGATGAACCAAATCCAGCGGAGCTCCCAGGTCGACGGTCCGATGGGGTCCCACGCACCGGTCGCGGGAGGACCGGGAGCACCGTGGCTACGGTGCATTCGCCTCCTCCTCGCCCGGTACCGCATGTGTCGACACGTCGGGACGTCGCGGGCGACGCCGTCTCCATAGCGTCGTCCGACCCACGGACCCACGGCGACCAGCGTCAAGTTCTTCAGGAGCGAGCTCACGAAGACGCTCGAACCACCATCGAGCGCCGGCGTGGAGTGCGCCACCAGTCAGACAGGCGAGCGGGGCCTGCTGTGGACCGCCCAGCACCGGAGAGCCCTGGAGGTCTACCTTACGAGGTAGGCTATCTGGCTTTTACCCGTCGGAGTTCCTCATCATCTACACCATCGCGATGCAAGCTGCCGGAGCCCGTGACTTTAAGGTGCTTGCGAACTACTTTCCGTTGGCTCTTAAACCCAACGCCATGTTGTGGTTGATGCACTTGCCGGTAGACTCTATTTCCTCCTGGTCGGATTTGTGCCATGAGTTTGTTGGCACCTTTATTGGAGGTCACCAAGCCCATGGCCAAGCAAGTGACCTGCACGTCATACCCAGAAGGACGGCGAGAGTCTGCGCAAGTACATACAGTGGTTCAGCCAGGTACAGTACAATATCCCTGATGTTCACCCTGCCGCCATCATCAGCGTGTGTCAGGACCCCGATCCTAAGTCACACTGATCTAGCTGTAACACGTCATATCACTTTGCGGCCTCACGCACGGTAACCCCACGGGTGCCACCTTACCTGGCCCGGGACCGTTTGCGCATTTTGGCACACGTATATGACAATGTCGCTAGCATCCATATGACAGAGAACCCGGGCCGACATGGCTAGTTATAAACCAAAAGTGGCACTAGATTACAGAGACAGGCATCCATGACCCAGCAATGAACGTGTCGGTCATCAACGTATGAACCCAAGTCGTAGCAAGCTACATGGACTTAAAGGAACAACGCGTGACATTCCCCCTAAGGGACAGACACAGGAACGAAGAAGGACACATGCCGGCCAGCCTACGTGTTCCGAGCAGTAGCAAGCTACCAAGGCTCGTTGGCATCACTAGGAGGCATTTCCCTGTAAGGTAGGCTACCAAAGGAAAACAACTAGGTGTCGGATCCCACACATACCAAGCATTTCAACCATACACACAATATGCTCAATATGTGCAAAGACAACATTGCATCACAACAAAACTCTATGACTCAAAGTACTTTATTTAAGAGGCTCCAAGAGCCATACATAACATATCCATACAGGTAGGGGTCACAAGACCCAACACTCAAGTCATACAGTCATACAAGCACAAGCGGAAGCTACATGTCTGAGTACAGACAACTTAGGAAATAAAACAGGCTTGGTGTAGCCTGACTATCTACAAGGCCCTTCACAAGCTCCAGATCTCCGTCTGGGTGTCAAGCTACTCGTCGACGTCAACGTCTATGTAGAACCCATCAGCAGGGGCAGGGTTCTCCTCTGCAACAGTTATTAAGCAAACATGAGTACAAAGGTACTCAGCAAGTCTTACCACAGAACCTATCATACATGCAACATTATCAAAGGGGGGTAGTGGAGTTCATAGCAGAAAGCCAGCTTTGACTCTTGGCTAACCTATCCTACAACTCTCAATAGATTGCAAGATGTTATTACAAACACGAGTCCTCTACTCACCACAACAATACACTACCGAGGATCCTCTACCGTCATCCCACGGAAGGGCCATCCACGGCACTCACGCTTATCTTGAGGCTTTTAGTAGTATCCATCAACTTGTCTATGAACTGTAAGAGTAACCAAGTAGTCCGTACCGCGAACGACGGCTATTCAAATAGATTGATAACCCTGCAGGGGTGTACTTCTTCACACATGTTTTCACCACTTAGCGTCTGCACACGACATATGCTCGACAGACTTCAAGTGAAAGCCGACATGGGTGTAGACCATGACCTAACCAACCACTCAAGTCTCTCGTCCAGGTTTATCGCCTATTTGGGTTCCATCCGTGGGGAGATCCGACCGGGGTGTCGCTCACGGCCCCAAACGATGTGTATAGGGTTCCCGAGTCACCAAACGGGCAACCAGTACACTATGCCACGTACCTGTCGCATCACAGCCCACCCCGAGGGTCAGCGCTGTGCACAACCTCCAGTAAACTATAAACACCAGAAACTAGTTGCAACTCCTGGACAGAGAACATGGCAGTCGATAAGTCGAGCGGGGTCATATTTCAGGGCCCAATGTGTGGTAGTAACTGTAACTTGAATCACACACACAGACCTCGGGTCCTATGGACGATCCCAATGAAACAACCCACCATGTACTCCTACATGGCCTTTCATCGATACCTTTACCAAGCGTATTCCACATTTCCTTCTCTTTATCGGTATGATCATTTCACTCTGATCCATCACCCAGATGAACCAGACCTGACACAACTCTAAGCATAGCAGGCAACATAAACAAATAGCATGGTGGAACACACATCACATGGCTCAATCAATTCCTACACATGCTAGTGGGTTTCAACTATTTACTGTGGCAATGACAGGTCATGCAAGGGAATAGGGTTCAACTACCGCAGCAAGTAGCAGTTCACACGTAGTTTCCTTAATGCAGTAAAAGAGAGCAGGAGCAGGAAGATTGGGTTTGTATCGGAATGATCAATGATTGCTTGCCTGACAAAGTGGTTGTCGGGTACTGCTCTTCAACTAGATACACAGCAGTATCCTCGGGAGCAGGACCTAACAAGAAGAATACCGGCGATACAATCATTAAACAAACAAATGCAACAATATGATGCATGCTCCTGACATGGCAAGATGCAGGTGTGTTGGCTAATGCAACTAAAACCAGAAGAGTTTGAGCCTATTTGAATTAAAGATTCAAATTGGCATTTTAACTATTATTTAAATAAGTGCATTATCATGTTTTAATGTATACAGCAAGGTTAACTTGCTCAAACATGCATGAAACTAGAGCCATTGGAAAGATTGGATTTTTCTGATCATTTTTCATATATAAATCTTTTCCATCTGAGCTACTGTTGTATTTATATGATTTTTTAAAGTTTAGGCATTTTTCTGGAATTTCCTAAATTATTTTTAAATCTAAAAATCCCAGAAAAACCTTTACTGCGTCAGCATGACATCATGCTGACGTCAGCCAGTCAACAGGAGCTAGTCCAAGTCAAACATGACATGTGGTCCCGGCATGTCAGTGTCACAGCTAACTAACAAAGTTAATTAGAGTTAAACTAAAACTAATTAGCTGTCAGTGGGGTCTGGGCCCACGGGTCAGCGACTAAACTAACTAACTAATTTAATTAACATTAACTTAATTAAACTAACTAATTAGGGGAGGGTTGGCCCACACGTCAGTGACTCAAGGGTGGTCAACCCCCCGGTCAAACGAGTCAAACTCGCCGGCGACGTGACGCCGGCGAGGCAGAACACGGCGGCGTGCTTCGGAAAACGTATACAGGGCACGGTACGAGCTGCTGTTGGGCGAACCAGGCCACCCCAGTGACCGCAACCACCTCCACCCGAACGGTGACTCGACGGTGAGTCCAGCCGTACCCTCGCCTGACCTCGCCGTGCCCTGCATCAACGCCGGTGAGCTCGCCGGCCCTTTGTCGTAGCGTTAGGGATGACAGGCGGGCCCCGCCTGTCAGGTTTAAAACGTGGCGCGCGTGCGTGCACCAGTGTGCTGGGCCACCTCTCTGGCTAGGCCTGCTGCGCTGCGGCTGTTCAGGCCCAGCAAGCACAGAGCCCTTTTCCTTTTTCTTTTTTGTCAAAACTTGCAAAAATTCCTCTGGACTTAATATTAATCAAAATGAAATAATTCCAGTTCCTAAAATCTTGTAATATTTCAAACTATTTAATGATATAACTTTCACACATATTCATGAACCTTTTATGTACTGTTCAAATTTAAATTTAAATTTGAACACTAAAACCTCTGTTCAAAAATCCATCTTCCCCATTGTGTCACTCCAAATCCAAAACTAAGAATTTTTGCCCTCTTAGTTTTCCTTCTAGTATTTTATAAAAATAAGTTGACATTTTCCTAAGCACTTTGATTTTACTTTTTTTTATTATTGTCTTATTTTTCCGTTATTTTATTGCAACGATTAGATACCGTGTTTGACGAAGTTTCTGAAGAAGAAGAAGGAGAAGGAATTGAAGACTTTGAAGACCAAGACAATCCATGCAAGCAGCCCTTTGACCATGATTCCCCTCTTGTTCATCGGTACCCCTTTTCCGATAGCTTGATGATGAAATATGACGGTGGTAAACTTGATGAGAACCACCACATGGTGCATACCCCTACTCATAATCTTTACCTTGTGCATAGATGCAATGTCATAAGATTAGTTGTTGATACATGATGTTGCATATGTACCATGAACCCTTCGTGGTTGCATCCTTTCGAAAACCCCATGGGGTGCCCCTAATGCCCGAGGGTGATGTTGAGTTAAGGCCACCACTTGAGGAAGAAGTTGTGTACCAAAGAGAGTTCTCGTGTGTGGGTAAAATAATGGATTAGATTTATGTGTGATTACCGTCCCAACCAAACATGTGCAACCACTCTACCCCTTATGGGACGGGGCATTATTGATTACTTAGGCTGATACTAGCATGGTGCCCACATCACTAGTGACGAGGGAGACTTGAGGTCACTCCCGGGATGGGGTCGTGCTTGGATAGGCAACCATGACTATTTTTACAGAGCGCCATACACACCGTTGGTCCCTTCGTGTATGCGTGACATTGTAAAGAGGGCAAGTCCCACGATCTTTCATTTATACACGAGGGTCGTGCACCAACGAGTGGACCCTATGTTAGTGTTGTCTAGGGAAAGGTAATGACTAGGTGCTTCCCCCGAGTACTTGAGGTATTGCGGGTTCGTGGATGACACCTTCCCGGATCTTGTGGGTAAAGTGCGCAACCTCTGCAGAGTGTAAAACTATTGGCATAGCTGTGTACACGGTCATGGACGGTTGGGAGGTGCTACTTAAACTGTATCCAGAATTTTACAATCTTGGTGAAAGTGTGTGTGTTTGGAGTCAAGGTGGTGACTTCACTCGTTGAAAGAACCAGAAATGAATTGAACTCTATTTATGTTGATATCTGTAACCTGTCCTCGAGGTTACCCAAGTACATTGATGCATGTTTCAGAAATGGTAGAATATCTTATCTAGCTCGTAGCCAGATTGCTTATTGTTGTACAACTTGCATTGTTACATTGAACCAAATGATGGGTTGCTTGAGAGTACATTCAAAGTACTCATTGACTTGACACTGCTTATTTAATTGGCCAGGCATGGAGGAGCAGGAATTTGAAGACGAATTATATGGAGACGAACATGAGAACTAGGACGCTTTCCTAGTCAGAATGCCTGTAGGGTTAAGGCAGATGGCATGGGTTCTACATATCTACGAAGACTTCCACTATTTGAGTTTATTCGCTATTCAGCCCATGAGGCTTTATCTATGTTAGACTTGGCCACAATGGTCATAATTTGTGTAAGACGGTATGTATGGATGTAAGACTCTTGTTATTCAACTTCTATGTGTTCAGTAAGCATTGATCTCTGGGATCACTGTACACGTGCATTCGGTGATCTCGACTCTTAAGTCGGGGTCCCCACAATGCATCCGTTCCGAACTATATCTTGGGTGAATAGTTGGGTTGCCCGGCTCTTGTGCTTTCCTCTTATGATCGGCACGTTCAGCTAAGTAGGCAAAGCGAGAACCCCTAAGATTGTACTTCTAGTTCGCCCGGGCAAGTACCCCAGAAGGAAAAGGCCAAAAATGAACCATCATAGTAAGAGTGAACGGATCCGCGATCCGACGACGAGGTTTGACTCCAAAAATCGTTGGTGGTTTCACCGTGTCAAACGAAGGGTTCGTCTTAACTCAAACCGTGTGATTGGAAAGGGTAGGCTTCAACCCCCAAGTACATCACAAATAAACCGGGGGCTAGTGTCTAGTCCCCATTGTCAAGCTCCTAAGGCTAAGTAAAAGCAGTAAAATGGAATAGTTTGATTGCCTGGTTTCGTCCCCGCACTACCTATGCACAAGGCCAACACAGAGGTCCTTCAACGCCAGCTCGGACATATGATGCATCTCCATCAACTGCTCCATTTGATCGCTCAGGAGGGGTGGACGCTCAGAGTCCAGAAACTCTGACCAAAAGAGTCGATACGTAGAGTCCTCCTCATGGGTGCCTCGCCGCATCCGCCGCATTCCTCAGGAGTTCGGCGAAGACGCCTGCGGAGCGCCAAACCTTCGTCGGCAGGGTGAATTTGTCGCCTCCAAACACACTCTATAGTAAATATTTCTTACCATTGGCAATTTGTGCGGCTTGTCGAAGCTCCTCCAGGACACCTCGGCATCACTCCCCGCCTCCTATAGCTCCTTCTCCACCTTGGATAGATGGAAACATTGCTTCTCCCGACCCTTTTCAAGGGACTGAAGCTTTTCCGTGGCATCCTAGAGGACCCCTTGCACCTCAGTGAGCCGAGACTCAGCTTGCATAGCAGCATGCTTTGTCTTCTCAAGCTCGAACACCGCCTTCTCAGCGGCTGTCCTCTTTTTAGCCGCCTCGGCCATGGCTTTCTTTAGGGCCTCCTTTAAGCTCTCGACCTCAGCAGCAGTAGCTGCAAGATCCTCAAGATAAAGGATTAGTAAATGATCTAGCCAACACTTATCTGGGAAATATACATTTTACATAGCTTACCTTGTGCCTCATCAAGCCACTTGTTGACAAGTTCCAACTTTTTATCGGAAAGCTTGATGTTCCAATCCATCTCCTCTAACGCCACGGCATTAGTAGCCGCGGCCACGGAAGATGCCTATGTTAGCACCAGAAATATCAACACTGTTAACCGCCCTACCGAATTTGATCCCCTGGAGGTCTCTTTAAGGTCCTGGCAGAGTCTCGGGGACTGCCATGTATGCGGCCTACCTAAACTAAGAATTATAACCACATTGCAAGGAAAGATCATTACTTGAGTTACCTCAAAGCCTGTTAGAAGTCCTTGGACAGCGTCGTTCAGTCCGTATTGGACTGACTAATACTCTCTGCATAACCGCATCCATAAGGGTGAGGTGCCTTGTCATGCCCAAGATGCGATTCTATCCGATCACGTGATGAACTCGTGATTGGGGCACAACCGCATTTCGGGCGCTTAGCAAGATGGATATCACTACATCGTATCATTACATAAATAGATGGGGATACATACAAGTCTTACAACTCCACATGAATACAACACATCATACACAAGACATCCGACTATGGATGAAAAGACATGAAAAGCACAATGACATCCATCCTGCTATCCCAGGCTGCCGACCAGGAACATATCGAAAGATTGACGAAGAAGAAGAAGAAAGAACTCCAACACTAGTAGCATCTCTCTCACGTCAAGTCATCGGAAACCTGTACCTTCAACTGTTGTTGTAGTATCTATGATCCACGAGGACTTAGAAATCCAATAACCATGGGTATCAAGACTAGCAAAGCTTAACGGGTATGGACAGGCTAAGTGGTGAGGTTGTAGCAGCGGCTAAGCATTATTTGGTGGCTAACACACGAGTACAAGAATAAGATGAGCATCTACGCAAACGGTCACAAACTAGTAATGATCGCTAAGTGAAAAGAGACGGTCACGGTTACTCTTCTCAAATTGAAAAGAGACGGTCATGGTTACTCATGCGGTTGGTGTATTTTATTTCGGATCCTGTGTCAAGTTTTCTACAACCGGATATTAACAAATTCCAATCTGCCACATAACTACGGGCACTGCTTTCGAAAGATCATAACCCTACAGGGGCGTCCCAACTTAGCCCATCACAAGCTCTCACAATCAGCAGAGGTAGAACCTCTTATCTTAGGGACAACCCGATCAGACTCTGCATCCCATTGCACAAGACATTTTGACAATGGTCAAATAAGTCCAGCGAGACCTCCCAGTGTGCCGACACCCTGCTAGTAGCCGCGCGTATCTCGTCTCAGGCCACGTCCGGATGAACACTACGTACAACAACCGGAGACCCCAGATAACTGGGTGGCACCACATGTGGCTCAAGTCTCGGACCAACACCATCAGCATTGGCCCCCCAATATGTGGAAAAGAAACCTCGGGGACACGACCCCCTATGCAAATTAATTAATAAAGTTTTTATTATGTGACAAATTAAAACCAAAGATTGGCCTTATTGGAGGAGTTTTATTCAAAGCAAACTGTCAAGGGGGTCCCATACCCCCAACCGTGTTAGGGATGCAAACTCAAGGAACAATACGTCGGTTTATCGGTTCTTCAGGCGGCATGAGTGGAACAAAACACAGAGCAAAAGGCCAAGCCTTCCACCCATTGCCAAGTATATTGGTGCATTAATTATAGTGATAGATATTGTGATATTACAAATATCCAAGTCCCGATATGGAGCAATCTTCATCTTCACCTACAACTAACAACACTATAAGAGGGGCTGAGCAAGAGGTGACATAGCCATACAACGGTTTGCTGGGATGGTGTCAAAGGTTAGAGGGGGTTTCATGGGATAATGGGAGGCTTGATAAACAAGTGGTGGGTAGCGTGACATATAACGATAGCATCGAGAAGAATAACTTAGGAATGATAGTAATGAGATTCAAGGTGATGGTCTTCTTGCCTGAGATCCCGCTAGGAAGAAGATCGAGTTCATGAAGAAGATGAAGCCACATTGATGAACCAAGCATAGTCGAACGAAACCTCACGATCGCAACGAAACAGGAACTACCGAGAAGAATCAAACAATATGGTAAACACACAACACATAAACACGACATGATGCTCAACCAAGTATGATGCATGACAAGGCTACATGATACTACTCATGGCAAGAGTTGAAGCAAACTAGAACATGACGACAACCAAGTTTAAATGAGGCCGGAAACAACATATAAAAATTCCGGTAAGTCCTCATATGCAATTTTCAAAATTGGTACAGATCTGAACAAACATGATGTTAAAGTTGTTAAACATCAAGTTAACATGCACCATGATGATCTACATGAGTTTCTAATCAAGTTACATATGAAGTTTATTTAATTCGGAGCTACGGCCAGAAGATATGAGCAAAACAAGTTAAACATACCATTGATGCAAAATGCATTCAAACATCAAGTACCCATACTCAAGACATGGATGCAATGTGACATGATGCATCTACATGCAAAACAAAGCAATTTTCATAAAGAGCATGCCCCAAACGGAGCCATGGTTCAACACATACACACGAAACAAGATTAAAGGACAAGCTATCCAAAACAACAACTAGGCATCTTACAAGCATCAAAACAACATGCTATAAGTACAAGATAGGCACAAGCAAGGCATGAGCTCAAAGTACAGATTACATGCATCAAATAACAAAAAGTATCTGGTTCATAGGCATCAAAAGTAATCCAACATGATCAAGGCAACAAGCAAACTTTATATCACAGATTTTGACTTAGTGGAAAACAGGGCGTATACATGAGCAGAGTTAATATGTTGGCATGTTGGAGGTAAGAAATAATTCAGCTACCGTGCAAGATCATGGCAAGAAAAAGCATGGCATGTTAGTACATAACCCGGAGCTCAAAGAACACAACACGGCATATACATGGGAACAACAGGTTCATCGTATTCATCAAAACAAGATGCAAACATGATATAGCAGATTGTCAGAGTTAGTGAAAATCTGGGAATGCAAACAACAACATCTTGAGGCTAACTTTGGAGGCATATAATAGCAAGCATAACAACTCTAATAAGAATGGAAAGGTCATGAACACATAGTAGGCATGGCATACTCCACATAACTCCATTGGCATAACTCCATAAGATGCATATATTAATAAAAATGAGCTTTTCCTTATTGAACATGTTGTTGACAGGCTGACAGATACATTTTCAAGCAAGTTGAGAGCAAGGAAACAAGATGCTACAGCAGGGCATAATTGCATACAAGGGCATGGACGGATACATCATAACATGAACTTCAAGACCTGCTCATTCGACATCTCCAAATGTGCATGGATATGACTTTAACATCAAGAAAACATGACATCATAATATAACCGTTTTAGGCTTAGCAGAATTTGCTAAGTCTCAGGAAACAGCAAACAACGAGTTGGTCACTTTACAAGCTTATTTCACTCAGCACAAGGAATTTCATGAAAAACTAATTGCACCATTGTAAAGATGACATGATTGTGCTCCTAAAACATGTTGACATGATGCTCAAATAATAATCACATAAAAAGATATGAAAATGACAAATGAGCAAGTTATAACAATTTCAGCATCTTAACAGCAACATGCACTTTGGCTACAGGCATAATCATGGCAAAATGCACTCTAACATGTCTTAAAAGGCAACCATCATGTAGAGCTCTCTGATATGAACAATTTGACATATCATACACTCCATTCGAACCAACATGCACAAAGATACACCATGTTAAACATGCCTACATGCTTTTGATAGACAACAAAGACTGAGCAGTAACATCACATAGCAGTTTTGCAACGAAGATTAAGACAACAAGATGAATCCTAACATGCATGCAACCCATGCCAACATTTAGAGCACTCCGTGACGAACATTTCTACATATTATGCACGCAAATAAGAGAAGTGAGCATAGAGATATCACATGAAGAAGATGCACACTTGATGATGATATCTAGGGACCAGAATTTTGACCTCGCCAAGAAATTGGACGAAGACATTCCGGGACGTGGAATCGCTTTTGGATCGATGCGTTGGTGGATCTGATCCAGATCCAATGACAATGACAAACTTCGGCGAAGAACTCCGGCTCCAGCAAGGCTCCAGGAGGAGGCCGGTGAGGGGCGAGGCGGCGCACGGGCGACGGAACGGGTGGTGATGCAGCACGGGAGGCGAGGCGCGGGCGGCGCGGCTACAGCGGGCCTGGCGGCACGGCTCGGAGGAGAGAGGTGGCTAGGCCATGTGGCAGTGCAGCATTGGCCGTGGGTGGCGGCGCGGACATGTCCGGCATTGGTCGGACATGTCCGGCGGCGCGAGAGGGAGGGAGGGAGGGTTTTTACACGAAAATGCAGAGGGTGTGCCTTTTTATAGGTAGAAGGAGCTAGGAGAGGGCTATTGAGGTGCGGTTTTCGCCCACGCGAGTGTGATCCAACGGCGGAGAACATGGAGGGTGTTTAGATGCGCTATTGGGCTGTTGTAGAGAGGTGTTAGGTTGAAAGAAAAAGGGGCTCCAGCGGTTAACGCGGTTAACTGTTGGGGCAACAAATGTACTCCGATTGGGATGAAATTTGACAGGTGGTCTGTCTATACTATAATAAGACCACACGCTAAGTTTCACCCCATTTCTGAAGTTCCGCGGGCGCGTGCGAGTGTGTGTGGACTCAGAACGGACAATGGAGAGAACTGGGAGACGGGCAACTACAAAGGGATGCAAGTTTTGAAAACATGCTGATGATGCAAATGATGACATGGCAAAGTTCAACACGCAAGCAAACGACATGGCAGCAACAATGAATAGCTGGAAGACACCTGACGCATCGGTCTTGGGGTGTCACAACACTCCCCTACTAACAAGAGATCTCGTCCTGAGATCTTAGGAACGAGACGGAATAGAAAAAAAAGGAAGAAGGTGAAACCAAATAAACATAGAGAGGTTGAAAAACTTCAAGAAAGAATACAATGGAGATGAATGAGATTGAGAAGCTTCGGTAAAGTGAGGAAACATGCCACGAGAATGAAATCAAAACCACTCCGGCTACAAAGAGATAGAAAGGAATTCGAACGAAGGAATATGGGCAGCACTCCATCTAAAAATGGAATGAATAGAACATTATATGATGGAACCATACTTGACGAGAAGAACAACATAATGCCTCCGGAAGGATTGAAAGAGTTGAATGAAAAGAACGGAGAAGAAGATGACAATTTGCACCACAATGAGTTTGAACGAGAATCTTTAAGAGGAAGGCTTGAATGAAGTAGTTGAGAAAATCAACAACAAAAGTATTAGCTTGATGTGGGCTTATGGAAAACATCTCAAACTTGAGGTGAATTTCTGCCACTACCAATAGATTGAATTCGATGAGAGGAATGAAGAGATTGAAAACTCCACTTCAAAATAATATGGAGAATTATTTGCACTCGAGAGGCAAAAGAATAATACTTGAGCTACTCCACAAGGATTTTCAAGGCGCTTGAAGAAAGAATTAAATTATGATGAGCTACCATGAAGAACTCTAGTAACAAAAGGATGATGATAGAAGTGAAGGATGCAAGGATAAGATTCAAGGCTTGCGATGATTTAGATGGAGGTTCCGATGAGATGGCCGAGAAACTTTGAACTCTGGAAAACAAAAGATGAGAACACTTGGGATTATAATTTATTCATCGTGAACAAACTCAGAAGGAAGGGATTAATCAACTTGATGAAAGAAGAATAAGATTTATGTTATGCTTATCCTCCACCAATTAAATTAATGAGAAGCAATAGCTTTGCATACCACTTATTCACGTTGACAATGATTAAAGAGAGGTATAGAACGAACTCGAGAAAGTCTTCTTGAACTACCAGTAGGATTGGAAGAACGAGCAATTGATGTTATAAGAACGGAAGTGGAAATCTTGAACGTACCACCGTAAGAATTGAAGCCGAGTTAAGAAAAATAATGAACCACCGTAAGAATTAGAAAATGAACGAAGAAAAGAATGAAGAGATTGCGAACGGATTAAAGAATGCTTGAACGAAGCACCAGAAGTATATAGAGACGAATGAAGAGAAATCATTTTAGAATAGTTGGAGGTAAAAGTTGAAAACTTAGCACGAAGAAATCTTCTGAAAGGATTTCGTTCGGAGGATCACAATGGAAAGAATTCATGAAATACTTCGAAGGTTAAAGAAAATAATTTATGACAACTGAAAAATTAGAGAGGATAACATGAAGCTAGAATCACGAATCTTCGAGAGGACGGACAAGATTTAGAGGGAAATTGCCAACATATGACGGCGAGAAACACAACAAAAAATTATTGAGATACTCCGGAGGAACGAAAAGAGGGAAGATTGAACCAACGATGAGAAGAATTTCAAAGCGATTTTGGAGAAGGCATATGACTGATGGAATCCATACTAACGTCACACTTTCAAAAGGATTTGAGAATAGTTCCGGAAAAGAAAAGAGTCAGGTAAGATCCTGGGAGAAGACCTGCGGGTTATGAGCCCACCAAAGAGAAACACCGTTGGAAAGGACTGAAAAGGAGATGATGCACCTGAACGATTGAAAAACTCAAATGAGGTAACAACCTTGAATTAATTGAAGCAAAGACAAATCTCCTGACATGTCTTCGGCACTCCAGAGCGATCAAATGGCGAGAGGCGAACGAGCAAGTGGAAACATCTGAGCAAAAGAAAAGAATATGATGAACACCGAGTAATTGAATTGGATCCACTAGAGAAGAAAAAGAGTTGAAGAATGACGAACTAGACGAGAATTCACCAGTTCGAATAATTAAGGAAAGAATGAAGAAATTTCTCACGAATAGGATGGATACTCGATTCCGGACTCTGGCTCCGAGAAGAAAAAAGGGTGGGCCGATGGGGAAATAAAGACCACATCGGACGGGAAGACAACGTCGGTTGGAAATAACTAAGGATTGATCTTGCAAAAGATCAAGAGGATAGAATCAAATGGACGAGAAATGCACCGGATGACAGGAGATGACATCATAACGAATTAAAATTAACTGCGTGATCCAAAAAAATTTGAAGGGGAAGAGGAGTAATACAAAACACCTACGTCAAGATTCCTCACCAGAGCGATGAAGGGGCCGTGGAGTAAAAGAATTCCTACTCTCCGATATAACTAGATGTCACACCCTGCATTTTGTAACATGTTATTTGCATCAATGAAGCATGAAAATTTGGACCAACAATTTTTTTTTGCATCATTTGGCTTTTATTTGGAATTGAGCTTTTCTTCATATGCTTTTCCTGTGCTCATTAAAGTCAACTATTACCTCTGGTAGAATTCATCTCCATACCCAAAACTTCTGCCCAATGATCATGCCAAGTGTTATATAACAGTATAGTATTTTCTTACAAAATTAATTTGGCCAAAATGTATTTTATAAATTTAGTTTTCCAAAAACCCCTGAATTGAGATTTGCACTGCAAGTGCTTGATTTAGGGTGAGAAAATTATTTCAAAAGGTACATTTGAGACCTAGTTGTCATAGGACTCCCAGAAACCACAAAAGTTTAATTTTAAAAGTTATTTTCCTATTTTATTTAAAAGCTTTTTCTTAAGGCCAGAAATGGTCTTTAATAGGGGAAAATTATTTAAGTATTTCAAAAATATTTTCCAAAATTCAGGGAGACTCATAGGACATATATTGTCCATATATAAGAGTTTCGACACTTGGTCATGTTCAAAATAATGGGCTAATCCCTCTAAAGCCCTTTCTGGATATTTTAAGCTTTTGAAATATTTACAAAGGAAATATTCTCCAAAAATTCCAGGGAAATTCTATCATGTAACATATAGCATATATGATGATCTTGCCAAGTCCCATGCCTTGGGAAGCAAGAAAACATCATCAAAACCCTTCATAACCATTCTGTCCATATTTGAAGTTTGAGCAACTTTACATTGCCAAACTTGTTCAAATGCTCTCAAACTTGGTGCACATGCTAGAATGGCCTAATAAGGCATCTAGACCAAATGGCACAAGATTTGGAGTAGGGCAACTTGATCAGAATACCCCAAAACCCTTTCTGTTCAAATGCAAATTTGAACAACTTTACATTACCAACTTTTTACTTGGAGCTTCAAACTTTGTGGGCATGATCAACACCCCAAATGATGAAACTACACCAGGTGGTGCATCAAGGGGAGATGATTAGCTTGACTTAAACAAGATGAAGCCATTTCTGCTGATTTCTAGGGTTCACCAAAGTTACATTGGCTAGTTTCTTCAAATGAGCCCAAAATTGGTGGAACACCCTATTTTTTTATAACATTCAATCATGTTAAGTGTCATGGCAAGTGGAGATCATTTGCTTGACCAAACAGTGATCAAACACCTTCTGCTATTTTACTAAAACCCTCTTCTTGATCACTTTTACTATTTACCTTGGCCTCAACTTTTTACCATAGCTTCATCTGGTTACTAGCTACCTCTAGTAACTCTCCCATGTCTCCAGCTCCATGATTGAGGGGTAAAAACCCTGGTTCACCTTGCTGGACAGCCTAGAATCACCAAGTTATCAGCTTCTCTTCTCTCTCACAGCATCTCCAGAGCATCCAAGGCCTCCTCCGTGTTGATTGCATCACCCTGGACCCCCTAGACACGGTGGACGCGTCCAGAGGGCCAATGGCATGCCATGGCATGCGATAAGGGCGGTCCAGAGCGTGCTACAGTGCGCCCACGCACTGTAGCTTCGCCCAATCGCCTGCCCCCGACAGTCTCGAGCTCTCCCCTCGCGCCTCCCAACGCGCCTCGACGTCCGCAGCCTCCACTGGTGCTGTCCCCCTCCTCCTACGCCCTCTAGTGGCCGTCTCCACACGCGCACCGGCCGCCATCGACCTCCACTCGTCGGGCTCACACGCGCGCACGGTCTGGAGCGTCCCCCGCTCCTCCTCTCCCCTCAACTAAGCGTGGAACACGTCCACAATCCTCCCCGTCTCGATCACAGGCACCAGAACAGCCTCTGGCCTCGCCTGCAACCTCGGCGGCGCACGAGTCCACGGTGGAACGTGGGCGCAGCTATATAAGCTCCCCACTCAGCACCAGCAGCCTCAACACATCCCCAGCAACACTCCAGCACCACCCGTTCATCCCCGAAGAGCCCAGTGCTCGGGATCGACCGGAGCTCCGCCGCGTCGGGCCACCGGCGATCTCGCAGTACAGGCCTCCTTCGCCCTTCCTTTTGCCCGATTTAGAACCGCCACAGCTCACTGATACTTTCCCCTCCATTTTCCCCTTCTGCAGCTGCCGGAAACGGGCTAGCTAGCAGCTTCCCGACGACCCTCCGCCGTCCCACCTCGCCGCCGACGAACCCGACCTCCCCGGCGAGCCGCACCGCCACCACTACCTCCGCGACTCGTCGCTGAACCCATCCCTGCCTCCGTTGGCTTCGCCGTGGCCGGAATCGACGCCGGTGAGCTCGCCGTGGCCATGGCCGAGAGGTTGAAGATGACAGGCGGGCCCCGCGTCTCATCCTCACCGCTCCCTCTCTCCCCTCGCTGCCGCTGACCGTTGGGCCCCGCCCGTCAGGTTTAAAACCCTGACGTGCGCGCGCTGGCGCCCGAGCGGCTGGGCTGGATGCCCTGGGCCGTGCATTGTGGCCACTCTGGCCCAGTGGCACAGGGTCATTTTTTTATTCTTTCTGTAAATAATTCAATTAATTTTAAAGAAATGAATATTAATCCAAATGAAATAAATCCAACTCCTAAAATCTTGTAATATTCCAACCTATTTAATGGTGTCACTTTCACACATATCTATGAAACTTTTCTGTTCTGTTCAAATTTAAATCCAAGTTTGAGCAATAAAACTCCTGTTCAAAAATCCCTAGATTCCATTCTGTAACCCCAAAACTCCAACTAAGAATTTTCTCCATCTTAGTTATCCCTCTAGTATTTAACATTAATAAGTTGACATTTTTCTGAGCACTTTGATTTTTCTGTTTTATTTGTGGTCTTATTTTTCCATCGTTATTATGCGACGTATAGATACCGTATTTGACGAAGTTGCTGAAGAAGGAGAAGGAGAAGTATTTGAAGACTTTGAAGACCAAGCCAATCCAGGCAAGCAGCCCTTGACCATGATACACTTGTTCTTCGGAACCCGTTTGTTTCCGATGCATGATGGTAGAGTTACGGTGGTGACCTAGTTGAACTACCACATGGTGCATGCCTTGCTCTTGATCTTGCTATGTGCTAGATGTCATGAAAATAGTTAGTAATTATGCTTAGTGATGCATGTGTGATAAGAACCTTCGTGGTTAAAAATCTTTGCATGAACCCATCGGGTGCCCCTAATGCCCGAGGGTGATGTTGAGTTAGGTCATCACTTGAGGAAGAAGTGATGTGCCGGTAAAATCTTGTGCATGGGTGAAATGATGGATTAGATTTATGTGTGACTACCGTCCCAACCAAATATGTGAAACCACTCTACCCCTTTATGGGACGGGGCTTTATTGATTACTTAGGTCGATACTAGCATGGTGCCCGCATTACTAGTGACGGGAAGACTTGAGGTCTTTCCCGGCACGGGGTCGTGCTTGGATAGACGACCATGACTGTTTTTACAGGCACCGGACACACCGTTGGTCCCTTCGGGTACGCGCGACATTGAAATTAGGGCAAGTCCCGTGATCTACTGTTTGTACTCGAGGGCCGTGTACCAACGAGTGGACTCCATGTTAGTGTCGTCTAAGGAAAGATAATGTCCGGGTGCTTCACCCGAGTACTTGAGGTACTGCGGGATCGTGGATGACACGAAAGCTTCCCGGATCTTGTGGGTAAAGTGCGCAACCTCTGCAAAGTGTAAAACTATTCAAATAGCCGTGTCCACGGTCACGGACAGTTGGGTGGTGCTACTTAAACTATGTCCAGAATTTTACTTCATCGGTGAAAGTGTGTGTGTGATGAGTCAAGATGGTGACTTGACTCGATGAGTTGAATCATATTCATGTTGATATCGGCAACCTGTTTTCGAGGTTACGTGAACTCGTTGATGCATACACTCGGTGGTGGAATATTTATTCTAGCCCATTGCTAGATTGCTCATTATTGTTCAATTGCATTGTTACTTTGAACCACATCATGGGTTGCTTGCAAGTACATTCAAAGTACTCATTGGCTTGCCACTGGTTATTTAATTGGCCAGGCATGGAGGAACAGGAATTTGAGGAAGAGTTCTTTGGAGTCGAACATGCGAACTAGGACACTATCCCAGTCAGAATGCCTGTAGGTTTAAGGCAGATGGCATGGGTTCTACCTATCATCGAAGACTTCCGCTATTTGTGTTATTTGCTATTCAGCCGTGAGGCTTTATCTATGTAAGACTTGGCCATAATGGCCATAATTTGTGTAAGACGATGTGTATGGATGTAAGACTCTTGTTATTCAGCTTCTGTGTGTTCAGTGAGCATTGATCTCTGGGATCACTGTACACATACCTTCGGTGATCTCGACTTCTAAGTCGGGGTCCCCACACTAGACTCCAAAATAGTTTTCTTCTAGACTCGACAGCAGCCAAACTATGATCAATAAAGGGGGCTCCTACGGTCGGTCCAGGCTCTGATACCAACTTGTCACGCCCAAGATGCGATTCTATCCCGATCACGTGATGAACTCGTGATTGGGGCACAACCGCATTTCGAGCACTTAGCAAGATGGATATCATTAATTCGTATCATTACATAAATAGATGTGGATACATACAAGTCATACAACTCCACATGAATACAACACATCATACATAAGACATCCGACTACGGATGAAAACACATCAAAAGCACAATGACATCCATCCTGCTATCCCAGGTGTCGGTGTACAAAAAGGGGGGGTACACTTTTTGTACCCCTATGACTGTGCAAGGGCAGTCTGAGCCGCGGGCACCACCACACCAAGCAAGGCAAGGGAGGTAAGCCAGGGTAAGACCGAAACACCAAAGCCAAGACCACAAAGAGCAAATGGACGAAGCGGTTCCCCCGGCAAGATCCTTGCCGGGAGCTAGTTTTAGCAGCCCCGGCAAGATCCTTGCCGGGGCCGACTTTAGCAGCCCCGGCAAGACCCTTGCCGCGGCAACTCGCCCCACGCCTACAGAGCAAATCACTCTTGAGTCCACTGCCCCCATGGGGTAAGGATTCGGGAGACATCCCTGTAGTGGCATGCAGATCTTTGTGAAGACATTCAAGATCAGATACGCACTAAGAAGACGAAAACCCTTGGCGGGATCCTAGTCTAGGAAGACCACAAGACCTCCGGCAAGCACCTTGCCGGGGATGGCAGCAGGCGCCACGGCAAGACCCTTGCCGGGGCCCCGACAAGGCCCTTGCCAAGGACGTCCGCAGGGCCACCATCAGGCCCACGCCGACTAAACTACCACCGCCTTATGCAGCTGCCGACCCAACCAGCTGGGCAAGCACCTGCGTGGCGGCATGCAGATCTTCGTGAAGACCCACCATTGCGCACCTCAGCTGCCTGCCTACCTACCTACATGGCATCTCAGGCATTGCTGGCCAAGGCGTGTGTCGACACAAGAAGGAGCGGCGACGGACAAGACAGATCTCTCCCCCGTCCCCGATAAAGCAAGGACACCTAAGCAAGACGCATTAAATGCGCCTTGTCATGTAATGCGAGGGATAACCTCGCATCACTGTACCCTTTCCACCTCCTATGTGCCACTATGGCAACCCCTTTTCTATAAAAGGAGGCCCGAGGCGACCAGGAGTTGGATTCGGCTTTTTGGAGCTCCTCATGCCCCATAGCTAGCTGAAGAACACTGATATACAATCCACCAAAGCAGGAGAAGGGTTTTACGCATCCTCACGGCCCGAACCTGGATAAACAAACCGTGTGCTATCTGTTTGATCCGCTATTCTCTCAACCCCGCGCCCCGCTAACTGTAGTAGGGATTCTTGTGATCTCATAGGTGTCGTTCCCACTGACATCTTTGGCGTGCCAGGTGGGGGCGCAGTTGTGAGAATCAGCTTTAGCAGTTAGTTCGACGCCCCTTCATCATCATGGCACCCAAGAAGAAGATGATGGTGGCAGTTGGTCAGTCGGAAGCCGGCAGCCCGTCCCGACGCGGGCGAGCAGCGGACCGGTTGCGGAAAGGACCCGGGGCGCTGCTCGCGAACACCAGCACTGTCCCAGCAGCCGGAGTGTGGGAGGTGGCGATGTTTGTGTGCCTGGTAATGGGCCACACACCGCCAAATCCAAAGACGGAGCCAGGCCCTCCGCGGGTGGCGCGGGGCCTTCCAGGTTCGCTGCCGCATCACCCGAAGGCGATGCGAGAGCCTCCAGGACTCCGACGCCGGCGCCAACAGCGCGCTCCTCCAAGCAGCGCGCGACGAACGGCGTCCTCATGCCGAAGATCCCGGGCGTCGCCGCGGGAAGAGCCCCGAGCGCCACTCCCGAGACATAGAAGACCTGTCCGCCCGCCGAAGCGCTGGTGACAACGGCATGCGACCGCGGGATCATGATAAAGCTCCTCCTGACATGGTCAGGAGTCGAAGCACATCGCGGTTCGTGTAGGTTTCGCTACCGCTAATCCCAGCAGAAGCCCTGGCGCACGCGCAGTTGCTCCTTGACTTTCCCCCCGCTACGGGGAATCTCGACGAATGGAGAGCCACCATCCGAAGCCTTGTTGCGGTCGCCAACAAGGATGAACCAAGTCCAGCGAGGCCCCCGGGTCAATGTTCCGATGGGTTCCCACGCACCAGTGGCGGGAGGATCGGCAGCACAGTGGCCACGGTGCATTCGCCTCCTCCTCGCCCAGTACCGCGTCTGTCGACTCGTCGAGACGTCGCGGGTGACGACATCTCCATAGCGTCGTCCGACCCACGGACCCACGGCGACTAGCGTCAAGTTCTTCAGGAGCGAGCTCATGAAGACGCTCGAACCACCATCGAGCGCCGGCGCGGAGCGCGCCACCAGTTAGACAGGCGAGCAGGACCTGCTGTGAACCGCCCAGCACCGGAGAGCCCTGGAGGGCTACCTTACGAGGTAGGCTATCCGGCTTTTACCCGTGAGCTGCGGCAGTTCCAGTGGCCCACTAACTACACCTTCAAGCCTGATGTTGGCGAGAAGTACAACGGCAAGACCCACCCTTTGGAGTTCCTCAATATCTACACCATCGTGATGCAAGCTGCCGGAGCCCGCGACGATAAGGTGCTTGCGAATTACTTTCCATTGGCTCTTAAACCCAACGCCATGTCGTGGTTGATGCACTTGTCGGTAGACTCTATTTCCTCCTGGTCGGATTTGTGCCATGAGTTTGTTGGCGCCTTTACTGGAGGTCACCAAGCCCATGGCCAAGCAAGTGACCTGCACGTCATTCCCCAGAAGGGAGGCGAGAGTCTGCGCATGTATATACAGAGGGTGAGCCGGATACAGTACAATATCCCTGATGTTCAGCCTGCCGCCATCATCAGCGCGTTCCATCAGAACGTGCGTAACCGCAAGATGCGTGAAGAACTGGCAATGAACAAGGTGAAAGATGTGGCGGAACTCTATGTTCCTGCTGACAGATGTGCCCGGGCTGAAGAGGGAAGGAAGTACCCCGGCGAATATGCCGGCGTGGAAACCGACTCTTCAGATGAGGATACTACCGCCCCGGCGAAGAAAGGCCGGTGCCACAACAGGAAGTGCAAAGGTAAAGCCGTGCTTGCCGTTAAGGGATCTGATGACGCCGGCTCCGCCAACAAAACCAAGGCGGATGACCCTGGCAAGGAAATTGCCGGGTGTGTCGCCTGCCGGGCCTTGGCGGCTGCCGAGAAGGTAGGAAACTCCGACAAGCAGTACTGCAAGATCCATCGCACCAAAGGCCATGACCTCCAGAACTGCCGACAGGTTGAGCTCCTTGCTGAGAAGCAGAGGGCTGAACATGAGAGGCGGGACAAGGAGAAGGGCCAGGACGGTGCTGAGGGGTCCGGCAAGAAGCGTGATGGCCAATCAGGCTGTCGCGGAAAGGGTAAACAGCAGGAGAGGCCTGCCCGGGGCCGTGACAGAAAGCCAGAAGACGACGATCACGAAGAGGGCGACGAGTCCGGCGACCAAGAGTTTCAGAAGGCCACAGAGGCCATGTGCGTCGATGGTGGCGCCTCGCTGCATACTTCTCGCCGCCAGCTTAAACAGTGGGCGCGTGAGATTACAACGGCGGAGCCGTTGTCTGGTGCCCAAAAGCCGCTGAAATGGTCCAGCACGCCTATCATTTTTTACGCTGAGGATCACCCTGAGCGCACTACTGCGGTCGGGTGCTTGTCATTGTTGGTTTCACCAACAATACACAACCTCAAGGTGACAAAGATGCTAGTCGATGGCGGGGCCGGTCTGAACTTAATCTCGCCTACCATGATCGAGAAGCTGCAGATTCCTGACGGAGACCTCGAAGAGACGGGCACGTTTCAGGGGGTCAACCCGGGAAGAAGTCAACAGAAGGGGAAGGTCACGCTGCTCGTGACTTTTGGAAGTGATCTGAACTACAGGACAGAAAGGATCGTGTTCGATGTCGCCAAGATCCCCCTGCCTTACAACGGGATCCTTGGCCGCCCAGCGCTGGCCAAGTTCATGGCAGCGTCACACTACGCCTACAACACCCTGAAGATGCCAGGGCCTGTGACGATCATCACCATCCCATCCGATAAGAAAGATGAGCTGATTTGCGCTGACCAACTATACCAACAGGCAGTTGCAGCAGCTGCCGCCACTAGGGCACTTGCTCCTGCCACTGGAGCCCCTGGCAGGAAGAAGAAGAAGACCAGTGACACCTCGGACACCCACTCCGGCAAGCGTACCTCTTCGGAGTGTAGTGCTCCCGTCGAGGACGTGCTAGAGAGCTCCGCCGGCAGAAACAAGAAGTCCATGACCACACCGTCGGGAACCAAGAGGGTTTCTGTCAAGGAGGATGACACAGGAGGGGCTTTCACCATAAGCTCCACCCTTGACGACAAATAGGAAGACGCGCTCATCACCTTCCTGCGGGCAAATGTCGATGTGTTTGCATGGTAAGCATCCGACATCCTCGGCGTTCCCAGGGAGGTGGTTGAGCACCACCTTGCTTTCAGTCCTCATGCGCGGCCCGTCAAGCAGAAGGTCAAGAAGCAAGCTTTGGAACGACAAGAGTTCATCGCAGAGGAGATTCAGAAACTGGAAGCAGCGGGTTTGGTAAGAGGAGTGCTCCATCCAACGTGGTTGGCCAATCCAGTGGTAGTGCACAAGGCAAACGGGAAGTGGAGGCTGTGTATTGATTACACAGATATCAATAAGGCTTGTCCCAAAGACCCCTTCCCGTTGCCGCACATCGACCAGATTGTTGACTCCACGGCTGGGTGTGACCTGCTGTCATTCCTCGATGCCTACTCCGGCTACCATCAGATCTTCATGACAAGAGAAGATGAAGAGAAGACAGCATTGATCACCCCATGTGGTATGTATTGTTTCGTACGAATGCCTTTCGGGTTGAAGAGTGCTGGCTCAACGTATGCAAGGGCAGTCCAGATTGGTTTTGAACCCCATCTCCATAGAAATATGGAGGCTTATATGGATGATATAGTGGTCAAAACCAAGAATAGGGCAACCCTTATACCGGATTTACAAGAATCATTTGCAAACCTACGCAAGATCAATCTCAAGCTGAACCCTGAGAAGTGCGTCTTCGGCGTCCCGTCCGGCAAGCTTCTCGGGTTCTTTGTGTCACAGCGTGGGATAGAGGCCAATCCGGACAAGATCAAAGCTATAGAACAGACTGAAGCACCCAAACGTGTCAAGGATGTGCGTCGGCTTGCTGGCTGCGTTGCCGCCATGAGCAGATTCATTTCCAAGTCTGCCGAGCGCGCCCTTCCCTTTTTCAAGATTTTGAAAAAGGCACGCCCAATGGAATGGACACCAGAAGCCGAAGCAGCATTTCAAAATTTGAAGAGGTATCTTTCCTCCACGCCAGTACTAGTTGCGCCTAGGCTACAAGAACCGTTGCTGCTATACCTGGCGGCAACGAACCAGGTGGTCAGCGCCGCACTAGTGGCACAGAGAGAAATTGATGACGAGGTGATAGCAGTGACGGAGCCTGATGTCGTTGGTGCAGAGACGACACGGCCTGTTGGAGTACCGCCAAGGAAGAAAATGATGCAGCCCCCCGGTCTACTTTGTTAGCTCCCTCTTGCAGGGGGCTAGATCAAGGTACTCCGGTGTGCAGAAATTGATCTTCGGCCTTCTTATTGCCTCGAGGAAGCTGCATCACTACTTCCAAGCACACGAGGTCACTGTCATCACTCGCCTCCCTCTACAACGGATATTGCAAAATCCAGATGCAACGAGAAGAATTGTAGAGTGGGCACTGGAGCTGTCCAGCTTTGGCCTTAAGTTTGAAAGTACCTCGACGATTCAAAGCCGAGTCCTGGCGGAGTTCGTTGCAGAATGGACAGCGAAGCCTGATGAAGAAGCCCACGAAACTGCTCTCCTCGGCAAAGAGGCGAGTTGCAACTGGATCATGTACTTTGATGGAGCTTTCTCCTTACAGGGCGCCGGGGCTGGCGTACTGCTTGTCGCGCCCATCGGAGAGCACCTCAAGTATGTGGTCCAGATGCAATTCCCCGGGGAGGTATCAACGAACAATACTGCCGAATATGAGGGGCTGCTTGCTGGTCTTAGGATCGCGGCAGACCTCGGCATCAAGAAACTCATTGTCAGGGGCGATTCGCAACTTGTCGTCAAACAAATCAACAAAGATTACCAGAGCCCGTTGATGAAGGCCTACGTCAATGAAGTGAGAAAGCTGGAAGAGCGTTTTGATGGTATACAGGCGTAGCACATTCCCCGAGCAGAGAACGACATCGCCGATTACCTGTCAAAGTGCGCTGCCCTCAAGTTACCTGTGGAACCAGGTACCTTTGTGCTTCAGCTTTCTCAGCCATCCATTGATCCATCAACAGAGCAAAACAAGAGGAGGAAATCAGGGCCCGGCAAGTACTTTCCCGCCGAGCTCCCCGGAGCTGCCGGCAAGGATGTTGCCGGGGACACTGAGCCCGCCACGGGACGGCTAGCTCCGGCGGAGCGTCAATATCTTGCCGTCGAGACAGCCGCTCCTATAGCGGAGGAAATGCCTTTAGTACTCGTCGTCGAGCCCCAGGCTCCAGCGTGGGCACAGCATACTGTCTGATTCCTCCAAACTGGGGAACTTCCTGAGGAGCAGGAAGAAGCGGAAAAAGTAGCCCGTCGATCTGCTATGTACCAGTTCGTCGATGACGTCCTGTACAGAATGAGACCGAACGGCGTGAAATTGAAGTGTATCCCTCGAGAGGAAGGACTGGGGCTGTTGGCAGAGATACATGGAGACATATATGGAGCCCACATAGGGTCAAGAGCCCTTGCCGGCATGGCATTTCGGCAAGGTTTCTTCTGGCCCACTGCCCTCCAGGATTCGACGACACTGGTCACCAGGTGTGAAGCCTGTGAGTTCCATTCAAAGAAACTTCATCAACCAGCTCAAGCCCTTCAAACCATTCCTCTCTCCCGGCCCTTCTCGGTCTGGGGGCTCGACATACTGGGCCCTTTCCCCCGCGCTGTCGGGGGCTTTGAGTACTTGTACGTCGCAATCGACAAGTTCACAAAGTGGCCAGAGGTGGCGGCAGTGAGGAAGGTCACAGCCCAGTCAGCCGTCAAATTCTTCAAGGGACTAGTGTGCCGTTTTGGTGTACCCAACAGGGTCATCACCGACAACGGCACACAGTTCACAAGACGCACCTTCATGCAATATACCCAAGACCTCGGCAGCAAAGTCTGTTTCGCTTCCGTTGCTCACCCATGAAGCAATGGTCAAGCTGAGAGGGCAAACGCTGAAGTATTGCGAGGCTTAAGGACAAAGACCTTTGACAGGCTGCGCAAGAGTGGAAGGCGCTGGATTGATTAGTTGTTGACGGTTCTTTGGTCGATCAGAACGACGCCAAATCGAGCCACCGGCCAGACACCCTTTGCCTTAGTATACGGGGCAGAAGCAGTTCTCCCCACTGAACTCATATACGGGTCACCTCGAGTGCTTGCTTATGATGAGCTTGAGCAAGAGCAACTGCGGCAAGATGACGCAACGCTCCTTGAGGAAGATCATTTTCGGGCGGCTGTGAGAGCAGCACGCTACCAGCAAGCCTTGCGCCACTACCATAGCCGCAAGGTCCGTGCCTGAAGCTTTGAGGAAGGCGACCTTGTTCTTCGGCGCGTTCAATCGGCCAAGAATACCAACAAGTTGACGCCGAAGTGGGAAGGCCCTTATCAGGTAATACGAGTCACCAGGCCTGGCGCAGTCCGCCTGGAGACCGAAAATGCCGTTCCGATGAGCAACTCCTGGAACATTGAGCTTCTTCACAAGTTTTACCCGTGAGGCACGGTTTGCCGGGCCCCTCGGCAAGCGAGCTTTTGTACAAGTCTTGCCGACAAGGCATGTAACCCTTTGTACAAAGCCAGGTGCAGACCCTGAGCATAAATAAATGAAGTGCTGGCTCCCTAAGTTATAGCATGCATGCTAGGTCGAGTCTCGTCCTTGGTTAGGGTTGATAGTGCTTAGCGGCGGCAAACCCCTAGCTTAGAGGTCGAGTTTGCATCTCTTTGTCTTTCTTTTATCTTCTTTGGTTCACAGGACACATATATATCCTTGCCGAAACCACTTGGGGACAAAAGAAGGGACAAACCAGCATCTAGGCTCCGACAAGCCAGTATTGCCGTGGGCTGCAAGAGCAAATATTCACCCATGGTAAACCAGGGTTGCTGGGGACTGCAGCTTCAGATAAGTTCTTCCTCCCTTATCATGCATTCCATTATGGACTGAGGTATGTGAAACCTCGTTTTTTTCCTTAAACAACGTGCTCCCATAACTCTAGGCCCTAGGGCTCGTTCCTGGGACCAAGTTTGGTCGTAGTCGCGACAGCGAAAGGGTAAAACAAGGAGCCTAAACCCACTTCATCCCTGCCTCCGGCAAAGGCGTGAGAAAGGTCGAGCGAAGTGGGGGGATGGCGAGGCCTGTTGCCGGGCGAGAAAGTGTTTATCTTAAAGATATCAAGGATTTATTCCTTGTCGTGGGTTCCACCCACAAACAAATGACCCGGCAAACATCCCTTTTTCATTAAAAAAACATTCCACTCAGGTACAGTCCATAGGGAATGAAAAACATGAACAAGGGGATTACAAGTTTTAAATTTAACAGACGCCCGAAGGCTTACAAACGAAAAAGAGATAAGATGCCCATAGTCCCTTTCTTGTCCTTCTCCTCAGGAGGCAGGTCAAGTAGGCAAGAAGGGAAAAAGGAGCACCTTGGTGAGCTACGGGCGGCAGAAGACACCGAGAGAACATCTTGGTGGCCACCCAAAGGCTGGATGGTGATGGCGGCGCCGGAAGCAGAGCTCGAAGACGAGGCGGCAGGACGTCAGTACGCGTCGAAGGCGTCGGTGCCAGCGTACTCTGACATGACGGCCTTGCCGCCTGCCCTCTTCCTCTTCCGCAGCCTCCCAACGCCAGCCGCCCAAGGGGACAACCCCGAGAAATTTAAGGAACCGGCGACACGGATGATGGGGTCGCCGGTGCCATAAGGAGCGGCGCCCGACACCTAGTCGGACCCGTCATCCTGTCGCCTACTGCCCTCGTCGTCGTTGCCGTTGTCCTCCTCGTCACTCTTGCTCGAGGAGGAACCTTCACTATCAGAAGAGATCTCCACGCAGCACCTTGTACGAGTCCCAAAGTGCCCGAAGACCTTGAAGGAGAGAAGGCCACCCTCCATTAGCTTAAAATGGAGCGTGAGCTCCTCCATCAAGCTGTGGATATGAGCAAACGTCTTCCATCCCCGACGAAGATACATCACATGAGGAGCAGGAAAGTCGACGCGGACCCGCGTGCCACTGATCCCGCAGCCCCTCATGTGCAGCCGCAATGACTCCGACGGATCTAGCTCCATCTCCCGCGCAAATGGAGTCGGGAGACGAAGGCGACGGCGCGGCGGCTGGCGCAACCTGACGAAGAACTCACAAGGGTCATCCCCAACATGGCCCTCCATTGGAGGACGACCTGCTAGCGGGGGCGAGGCCGGCGGGCCACCACATCCTCCTCTTCCCCGAGCACCCCGGCCTCGCCCACGGCCTCGCCCCCTCCCCTTCCCCTCGCGGCCGGCTCTGCCACCGCAGGCACAGGAGAAGGAGGGACGCATTGTCGAGCGGCGGCCCTCGCCGCCACCGTTGAAGGGCCGGGATTTCCTCTCTCCATGACGAATGGAAGAGAGGAGCAGAAGCTGGAGGAGGAAGAAGATGGAAGAATGCGGGGCGCCGTCCCTCCCCTCCCGCTCTTTATAAAGGAACGGGATTGGGATCGACCGCCCCGGTCAGCTAATCAAGACACGGAAGGCGCAGGGAGCCAGGGCCGACCCGCCGCCCCAACCAGCGACGGCCCGGTTTCCCGCCTCCACCGTTTGCCACCCCAAGCGAATGGGAGACACGTGGCAGACGTGCAGAACCGAGGGGATGGGTGAGGCGACCTCTCCCCACCCCGTGATCGTGGGGAGTGGACGCCTTGAGGACCGCGCCTCGGCCCCATTCAGTAAATGGGCCGCGCCTCCACGCCTCCCTCCGTTTATGGGAAAGGCGCGAACCGCCCCTTTACTATGATGTGACGCATGCCTGCGGGAACCAACCCCACGCATGCCTCCCACGTCACGCACACCCCTCCACACCGCGCCATGTGCGTCGATCGTGGGAGGCGCAGCGCGCGGAAAATCTTACCGTGGTAAAAACCGTCCTGCCTGCCCGCACACCGTTCTGGGCCTACCCCAACAACGCGTCGCGCTTATGTGTGGCCCAGGCCCGGGGGCTCCTGTCGTTGTACAAAAAGGGGGGTACACTTTTTGTACCCCTATGACTGTGCACGGGCAGTCTGAGCCGCGGGCACGACCACACCAAGCAAGGCAAGGGAGGTAAGCCAGGGTAAGACCAAAACACCAAAGCCAAGACCACAAAGAGCAAATGGACAAAGTGGGTTCCCCCCGGCAAGATCCTTGCCGGGAGCCAGTTTTAGCAGGCCCGGCAAGATCCTTGCCGGGGCCGGCTTTAGCAGCCCCGGCAAGACCCTTGCCGCGGTAACTCGCCCCACGCCTACGGAGAAAATCACCCTTGAGTCCACTGCCCCCATGGGGCAAGGATTCGGGAGATATCCCCGTAGTGGCATGCAGATCTTTGTGAAGACATTCAAGATCAGATACGCACTAAGAAGACGACGACCCTTGGCGGGATCCTAGCCAAGGAAGACCACAAGACCTCCGGCAAGCACCTTGTCGGGGATGGCAGCAGGCGCCACGGCAAGACCCTTGCCGGGGCCCCGGCAAGGCCCTTGCCAAGGACGTCCGCAGGGCCACCATCAGTCCCACGTCGACTAAACTACCACCGCCTTATGCAGCTGCCGACCCAACCTGATGGGCAAGCACCTGCGTGGCGCCATGCAGATCTTCGTGAAGACCCACCATTGCGCCACCTCAGCTGCCTGCCTACCTACATGGCATCTCAGGCATCGCTGGCCAGGACGCATGTCGACACAAGAAGGAGCGGCGACGGACAAGACAGATCTCTCCCCCATCCACGATAAAGCAAGGACACCTAAGCAAGACGCATTAAATGCGCCTTGTCATGTAATGCGAGGGATAACCTCGCATCACTGTACCCTTTCCACCTCCCGTGTGCCACTGTGGCAACCCCTTTTTCTATAAAAGGAGGCCCGAGGCGACCAGGAGGAGGATTCGGCTTTTTGGAGATCCTCGCGCCCCATAGCTAGCTAGCTAAAGAACACAGATATACAATCCACCAAAGCAGGAGTAGGGTTTTACGCATACTCGCGGCCCGAACCTGGATAAACGAACCGTGTGCTATCTGTTTGATCCGCTCTTCTCTCAACCCCGCGCCCCGCTAACCGTAGTAGGAATTCTTGTGATCCCATAGGTGTCGTTCCCACTGACACCAGGCTGCCGACTAGGAACATATCCCAAGATTAAAGAAGAAGAAGAAGAAGAAAGAACTCCAACACAAGTGACATCGCTCTCACGTCAAGTCATCGGAAACCTGCAACTGCAACTGTTGTTCTAGTATATGTTAGCCACGAGGACTCATCAATCCCATAACCTAGGGTATCAAGACTAGAAAAGCTTAATGTGTATGGAGAGATTAAATGGTGAGGTTGCAGTAGCGGCCAAGCATTATATGGTGGCTAACTTACGAGTACAAGAATAAGATGAGCATCTACGCAAATGGTCCCAAACGAATAATGACCGTTAAGTGATCCTGAACTACCTACGAGTCAAACATAGCCCCACCATGTTCTCTTCTCAAATTGAAAACAGACGGTCACGGTTACTCATGCGGTTGGTGTATTTTATTTCGGATCCTCTTTCAAGTTTTCTACAACTGGATATTAACAAATTCTAATCTACCACATAACCGCGGGCACGACTTTCGACAGATCATAACCCTGCAGGGGTGTACCAACTTAGCTCATCAAAAGCTCTCACGATCAGCAAAGGTAAAACCTCTTATCTTAGGGACAACCCCATCATACCCAGAATCCCGGTGCACAAGACATTTCAACAATGGTAAAACAAGTACAGCAAGACCTCCCGGTGTGCCGACACCCTGATAGTAGCCGCGCGTATCTCGTCTCAGGCCACGTCCGGATGAGCACTACGTACAGCAACCGAAGACCCCAGATAACTGGGTGGCACCGCCAGTGGGTCTACTTTGGGACCAACACCATCAACACTGGCCCCCCTGTATGTGGAAAAGAATCCTCAGGGACGCCACCCCCTATGCGAATTAATTAATTAAGTTTTTATTATGTTGCAAATTGAAACCAAAGTTGGGCCTTGCTGTAGGAGTTTTATTCAAAGCGAACTGTCAAGGGGGTCTCATACCCCCAACCGTTTTAGGGACGCGAACTCAAGGAACATAACACCTGTTTATCGGTTCTTAAGGCGGCATGAGTAGAAAAAAACATCGAGCAAAAGGCCAAGCCTTCCACCCATTGCCAAGTATATAGGTGCATTAATTATAGTGATAGATATTGTGATATTCGAAATATCCAAGTTTCGACATGGAGCAATCTTCATCTTCACCTGCAACTAACAATGCTATAAGAGGGTCTGAGCAAGCGGTAACATAGCCATACAACAGTTTGTTGGGATGCTGTCAAAGGTTAGAGGGTGTTTCATGGCATAATGGGAGGCTTGATAAACAAGTGGTGGGTAGCGCGACATATAGCGATAGCATCGAGACAACTAGCATAGCAATGATAGTACTGAGATCCATGGTGACAGTCATGTTGCCTGAGATTCTGCTAGGAAGAAGATCGAGTCCATGAAGAAGATGAAGCCATGTTGACGAACCAAGCATAGTCGAACTAATCCTCACGATCGCAACGAAACAGGAACTACCGAGAAGAAGCAAACAACATGGTAAACACACAACACATAAACACGACATGATGCTCAACCAAGTATGAGGCATAACAAGGCTACATGATACTACTCATGACAAGAGATGATGTAAACAACAACATCATGACAAGCAAGTTTAAATGAGGCTGGAAACAACATATAACAATTCCGGTAAGTCCTCATATGCAATTTTCGAAATTGGTCTAGATCTGAACAAACATTATGTTAAAAAATTTAAACAACAAGTTAACATGGACCATGATGATCTACATGAGTTTCTAATCAAGTTACATATATAGTTCATTTAATTGGGAGCTAAAGCCTAGAAGATATGAGCAAAACAAGTTAAACATGACATTGACGCAAAATGCATTCAAACATCAAGCACCCATACTCAAAACATGGATGCAACATGACATTATGTATCTAAATGCAAAACCAAGCAAGTTTCATGAAGAGAATGCCCCAGACGGAGCCATGGTTCAACACATACACACGAAACAAGATTAAATGACAAGCTGTCCAAAACAGCAACTAGGCATCTTACAAGCATCAAACAACATGCTATAAGTACAAGATAGGCACAAGCAAGGCATGAGCTCAAATTATAGATTACATGCTTCAAATAATAACAGGGATCAGGTTCATAGGCATCAAGAGTAATCCAACATGATCAAGGTAACAAACAAACTTTATATCACATATTATGACTTAGTGGAAAACATGGCGTATAGATGAGCAGAGTTAATATGTTGGCATGTTGTATGCAAAAAATAATTAAGGTACATTGGAAGATCATGGCAAGAAAAAGCATGGCATGCTAGTGCATATACCAGAGCTCAAAGAACACAACATGGCATATACATGGGAGCAACATGTTCATGGCATTCGTCAAAACAAGATGCAAACATGATATAGCAGATTCTCAGACTTAGTGAAAATCTGGGAATGCAAACAACAACATATTGAGGCTAACTATGGAGGCATATAACAGCAAGAATAACAACTATAATAAGCATGAAAAGGTCATGAACATGTAGTAGGCATGGCATACTCCAAATAACTCCATTGGCACAGCTCCATAGGATGCATAGATTAATAACAATGAGCTTTTCCAAATTGAACATGCTGTTGACAGGCTAACAAATACATTTTCAAGCAAGTTGAGAGGAAGAAAGCAACATGCTACAGTAGATCATGTTTCATACAATGGCATGGACGGATAGAGCATAACATGAAATGCAAGACCCAATTATTGCACGTCTCCAAATGTGCATGGATATGACTGTAGCATCAAGCAAACATGGCATCATAATATAACAGTTTCAGACTTAGCAGAATTTGCTAAGTCTCACGAAACAGCAAACTGCGAGTAGGTCACTTTGCAAGCTTGTTTCACTCACCCCAAAGCATTTCATGAAAAACTAATTATACCATTGCAAAGATGACATTATTGTGCTCTTAAAACCTGTTGACATGATGCTCAATGAACAATCACATAAAAAGATATGAAAATGACAAATGAGCAAGTTATAACAGTTTCAGCATCTTAACAACAACAAGCACTTTGGCAACAGGATAATCAAAGCGAAATGCGATCTAACATGTATCCAAATGCAACCATCATGGAGAGCTCTCAGAGATGAACAATTTGACATATAATACACTCCATTTGGACGAACATGCACAAAGATACACCATGTTAAACATGGCTACATGTTGTTGACAGACAACAAAGACTGAGCAGTAACATCACATAGCAGTTTTGCAATGAAGATTAAGACAACAAGATGAGTCATAACATGCATGCAACCCAAGCTAACATGTAGTGCACTCTGAGATGAACATTTCGACATATTATGCACGCATATCAGAGCAACGATCACAAAGATATGACATGAAGAAAATGCACACATGATGATGATATCTAGGGACTTAGCAGAATTTCGACCTCGCAGAGAAGTGGACGGAGACGTTCCGGGACGCGGAGGTGCATTTGGGTCGATCCGTTGGTGGATCTGATCCCGATCCGGTGAAGAACTCCGGCGAGGAACGAGGAGGAGGCCGGAGAGGGGCAAGGCGGTGCATGGGCGATGGAGCGGGCGGTGGCGCGGTACGTGAGGGAGGCGAGGGTGGCGTGGCTGCGACGGCGGCGACGCGCGGTGGCGGAGCGGATGGCGGCATGGCAGCTGTTGGTCATGGATAGGGGAGGGGGGAGGCGCGGCGCGGGCGGCAGAGAGCGGTGGGGAGGCGGCCCGGGTGCGGCCAAAGGCGGGTCAGCCTCGGGCCCCGACGGGCTTGGCAGCGGGGCACAGAGGAGAGAGGCGGCCAGACCACATGGCGGCACGGCATTGGCCGTGGGCGGCGGAGCAGACATGTCCGACGGTGGCCGGGCGTGTCCGGGGGCACGAGGAAGAGGGAGATAGGGTTTTTACCCGAAAATGGAGGGGAGGTGCCTTTTTATAGGTAGAAGGAGCTAGGAGAGGGCTAGTGAGGTGCGGTTTTCACCCACGCAATCATGATCCAACGGAGCAGGAAATGGAGGGGGTTTAGATGGACTATATGGCTGTTGTAGAGGGGGTGCTGGGCTAAAAGAGAAAGGGGGTCTGGTGTTTGACACGGTTAACAGTTGGGGCATCAAAATTACTCCGATTGCGACGAAATTTGACAGGCGGTATGTCTACACTATAATAGGACCACAAGCCAAGTTTCACCCCATTCCGAGAACAATTTTAGGCCACTTATAAAATAATATTTCGGAGGTGCCGCGGGTGCGTGCGAGTGTGTCTGGACTAAGATCGGACAACGGAAAGAACTAGAACACGAACAACTATGAACTGGAAGACACCTGGCACATCGGTCTCGGGGTGTCACATGCCCCTCAACGATGAGAGAGTTTCTCACCAACTCCTCCAACGTGTTCGGCCAGCCAACCGACACTCTTGCAGAGGTGTTCAGCACCAGCGTTGGCTCCCCGGCCTCCTCCACATTGGGAGGAACTTGTACCGTCAAAGGCCTCTGTGGCTTGGGAGTGGTCGACGGAGGGGGTCTGGATGGCCCGGACTCTTTTCCTTCGCCGGCCAGGAGGGATGCTCCCACCTTGTTTTTCGTGACCGCCGTGTTAGCCTCGGCCATCATGATATCTACCTCCCCCTCCGTTTGCGAAGGAGGTGGAGTTCTTCGGGACTGCACCTCTTCAGCCTCTTTGGGGGCTAAAGGAGGTGTCCCTACAAAAAAAAGACACATCCGTGACATTTTGGCCCAAACAATTTTTCCTGTCATGCTTAAGACACTTCTATGACGATAATTGTGACAATAACCCGTATCATCATAGATGTGGTGGGATCCTACTTCTATGTAACACGCTGGATGTAACAGTTCCATTTTTGGCAATATATGCAACGTTAACTTCAGCAATTCCATTCTGGGCTCTTCCATCATTTCGTGTTTCTTCGTTTTTGTCGCGTGCGTGTGTGCATATCATCCATGTCATGTCATCAGGTGCATTGCATTGCATTCGTGTTGTCACTTGCACCCGGTCATGCTCGTCTCTTCCCATTGTCCGTTTCGAGTTCCGACACTAACACACGTGCCCGCGGCACCTCCGAGTCCTTCTTTCGAAAGTGGCCGTAGAACGTTCTCGTAATGAGGTGAGACGTGTCGTACGTTGTTGTTTTAGTACGTGTAGACCTCCTGTCAAGTTTCATCGTGTTCGGAGGTCGTTTGATGCTCCAACGGTTAACCTCGTGGGCTAAAAGCTCCTCTTTCTTTTGGCCCAACACCCCTCCACAACGCCCACTAACCCAGCACAACCACTCCCATCCTCTCGGTCATCGGATCATGATTGTGTGGGCGAAAACTGCACCCCATTTGGCACTCCTAGGTACCAAAATCTATAAATAGGCCTTCCCACATCCATTTTCGGGCGAAACCCTAGCTCTCTCCCTCCGCGCCGCGCCGCACACGTCCGCCCGGCGCCGGACACGTCCGCCCTCCGCCCGCAGCCTATCGGCGCCTGCCACGTGGCACCATCGGCCTCGTCTCCACCGCGCGTCGCCGCCAGCCAATGCGGCCCATGCCCGGCCCCCGTGGCCCGTATGCGTCTGCACGCCTGCCCGCCTCTTCGTCCCGCGCCCCGGCTGCTCGACGCCCTCCGCCGCCGCGGCTCGGCCGCCGGCTGCCGCCACCACGCGGCAACACCGCCGCCCGCCTCCTTCCTCGCCGCCGCCACCATGCCACCTCGTCGTCGCCTCCACGCCCGCCGCCGGCCGCCCTTCTTCTTCCCAGGACGCCACGTGCCTTCCCGCCGGCCGCCGCGAGCCTCGTCGCCGGCACCGCGTCCCGCCGTCAGGAACGCTCCGATGAGCCGTCGCTGCCGTCGTGTTCTTCCCCGACCGGATCTGGATCGGCACCGGGATTAGATCCACTGGTCCCCGATCCAAACACCGTCTCCGTTCCGGATCCCCCCATCCCGCACGGATCCATCCCACTTTGAATTTCGCGGAGGTAAAAAATCCACTATGTCTCAGATCCGCGTAAATTTATTGCCTCCTTCATCGTGTGATAACTTTTAGCTCGGTGCTCTGTTTTGCGCATATAATATGTTGAAATGTTCGTCTCGTCATGCTATACAAGTTAGCATCAGTTTCATACATGATAGGGATCATCTAGTTGGCTTAATCTTCGTGGCAAGAGTGCTTCATGATGAAACTGTTGAGCCTTGTTGTCTGTGTAAATTTGTTGGCATGTTCGTGAGTGAGTAACATTGTGCATGTTGGTCCGAATGAAGTGAATGATATGTCCAGATATTCTTCTTGAGATGCTCTTCAAGATGGATCTATTTTATTGCATGATATGATTCATTATGCCATGTTTAACGCTGTTGCAAAAGTGCATTTGTCTGATAAGTTTCTGAACTTGTTATGAGATGATGTTTTGTCTTGCTTGTGTATATTAATTCTTGTGTCCTATGAGCTAGGTGCCAACATGAGTTTTGCTCTTTGGAATGTTCTCTACATGATAGATTCATTTTAATGCCATGATATGTCTTGAGATGAGTGCAACAAGCTCGTTAACATGTCGTCGTGATGTTAAATTTCTGCTAATTGTGAATCTGTTAATTTTTTTGCCATCTTTCCATGATGCCACCGTCTTTGTTGTGCATGTTTAGTGTTGTCTAGTGGGTGTTCCTTGATGTTTATGTTATGCTCTAGTTATCCATGCTCTTGTTTTCCATGTTGGCTTGCTGTAGCTTGTTGTTTTCATGCTCCCAAGTTGCTATGAAATGTTTGTCAGCATGTTATCAAGAAGTTCAGTTTTGTCAGGTGAATAGCTAGTGTTCTATGCATCCTATGACTATGTTCTTGCCATGAGTAGCTTAAAAAATATGTCTTCTTGATGTTGGTTATATTCACATGCCATGCTATACTTTGGGTTGAGTTGCACAAGCTTGCAAACATGCCTACTTGTTGTAATTTCTGCCATGCCTTCTAATGTTCACTAAGTCTGAGAAATCTGAAAACTTATTGAATCTTGCCATGCTTGTTTAATTGTGTTCCAGAAAGTTTTTGGGTGTGCTCTACGTTCATGCTTGTTAAGAATCATGTCTATCTCATGTCCATTCCTTTTGTCTTCATGTTTGGGTGCTGTAGCATATTTATTTCTTGCTCCAAAGATGCTATGTTGCTGATAACTGCAGTTTTGCATTGCATATTGTTTTGCTTGTCATTTGCAAACCGTGCATCCAATTCCGGTGATCTTTATATCGATTTTGACCGAAATCTTCCCCTCTATCCAGTGGCTTGCTTGGTTACCCAAGATGAGGCCATTTCCATCACCTTCTCCTTAGGCTCGAGAGCATCCTCATGCATACGCACATCATACTTGCATCCCATGACATGTCTTGCATCTTGTTGATTGTGCATTGCACCGTGTTTGATATTGTGCCGTTGTTGTGCTCTTGTGTTGGGTAGAGCCGGAGCCGATACCAAGTTCGAGGATCTTGTTGAGCCTGTGTTTGAGGAGCCGTCTTACCATCCCACCGACGACTTACCAGGCAAGATGACTGTTCCTCGATATCACCTCTATC
Organism: Secale cereale; assembly: GCA_902687465.1. Taxonomy (NCBI): domain Eukaryota; kingdom Viridiplantae; phylum Streptophyta; class Magnoliopsida; order Poales; family Poaceae; genus Secale; species Secale cereale. The sequence goes on from LR738712.1 coordinate 428,032,223, forward strand.
TTTGCTTATGCTAGTTCTCTTGCTCTTTAGATTGCCTCGATGCCTATTTCTGTTTGTCAGCCTCCTATTGTTTCCATGAAACACTCTAACCGCCTTCCTAGCAAACCGTTGTTTGGCTAAGTACGCTTTTGTTCAGCCCCTCTTATAGCGTTGCTAGTTGCAGGTGAAGTTTGAAGATTTGCTCCATGATGAACTTGTTATTGGGATATCACAATATATATCTATGTTAATCAATGCACATATATATATTGGCAATGGGTTTATGGGCCTTGATTTTGGGTTCCTAACAAGGTTGGGGTTTATGGGCGTCCCTTGATAATTCGCACTTCTTAAAGCATTTGCAGCAAGGCCCAACTTTGATACTCCATTTGCCTAATAACTAAAACTTGCATCGGGGCTTTCTGGACCCCGAGGACTTAATTTTACAAACCGGGCCAGTGCTCGTCATGAGTGTTGGTCCAAACTGGGCAGCCCGCGGGGCCGACTTGAGGCACTCAAGGTTCTGGTTCCCATAGCTTGACCTATCCGGTCGTGGCCTGAGACGAGATACGCGCGGCTACTATCAGGGTGTCGGCATGCTGGGAGGTCTTGCTGGATTAGTTTTACCTTTGTCGAAATATCTTGAGCACGGGATTCCGAGAATACTCGGGTCTTCCCACCTTGGAGTTGCGACTCTGCATATCGTGAGCTTGTGATGGGCTAAGTTGGGACACCCCTACAGGGTTTTGAACTGTCGAAAGCCGTCCCCACGGCAATGTAGCACATGGGAATTTGTTAATATCCGGTTGTAGATAACTTGACACCATATCCTTAAGAATACACTACCTGTGTAAGTAACCATGATGGTCTCTTTCTGAAGGGCTTCGGGAAGTGAACACGGTGGGGTTATGTTTGACCGTGAGTAGCTAGGATCACTTCTTGATCAACTTGGCAACCGTTGGCACTTGTTCTCTTCTCGCTCTAAACTCGTAAGCTAGTTGCTTAGTGCAGGCTGCAAACACTTTATTACCCCCTTCCACACCTAAGGCTTTGTTAGTTTTGATACCCGGGAATGTGATTGCTGAGTCCTTATGGCTCACAGATTCAACTTACACAAGATGCAGGTACAGCCAAGTACGATGCAGGAGATGGATCAGAACTTCAGTGGGAGTTTGATGAAGAGCGTGGTCGTTACTAGGTTTCATATCCCGACGATCATTAGTGGTTCCTACTAGGGCGATCATGCCTTGTGTTTATGGTATCTTTCTTATTTGGATTTCGTCTGGAGATGGACCCTTTGTTATTTGGATGATTTTAAGTTACTGTATTCATTGTGTGACGTGGCGAGTGTAAGCCAACTATCTTTTCCTCTTTCATCCCTAAACTTTTACATGAGATGTGCAAAGATACAATTCTTGAGATCATTCTAGAATGCGCTTATGTCTTTAAGTCGTGCCTCAACACGTAGGAGACATAGTCGCACCCTGGGCATTACAAGTTGGTATTCAGAGCCTTCTCCGACCTAGGAGCCCCCCAATTGATCGAACCGCTGACGGTTGAGTCTAGGCACACAAACAAGATGTTTTGAGTCCTATATATAATTATATCGGAGAGTAGGATTTCTTTTTACTCCTCATCCCCTTCATCGCTCTGGTGAGGACTCCTGACGTTGTTCTATCTCCTCTATTCTCAAAATTTCACCAATTTTTTTAGGATCACGCTGGTATTGTCTGGATTGTTGTGAAATCTTTGTGACGAGAACATTGTTCTCGATGCCTCCTGTCATTTAGGGGTTGTGGCAGTGTCTCGGGGAGTTGAGCTCTGCGGTGTTGTCGTCACAAATGTATCGTAGTGGTTCTAGAATACCAGAGGCGGCCGACATCGAAAACTCTTCTATGCATGTCTGGTGGTGAGATAACCCCGACGTCACCCAGTACTAGGGAGATAGTTTGGGAGTATTGCCACAGCTATTATAGCGGATGCGTTTCGAAGGTCCAAGGTAAATAGTTTCCGAGGATGACTGGTTATGTGTTGACGGATGGATACAGCTGGATGTAGGTTTAGAGTTGAGTGCGCGGTGCTTCCCCTGTATCCCCAACACCACATTACATAACCGGAAAGATTCAGGAATTAATAGGTGGGTTTCAAGTAGCTCATAGGTAATCTTCCAACGAGTGCATGGTATGAGGTTTGGGGTTCAACATCTAGTGAAGAGGTTTCATGAGCGCTGTTCCAATTGGGAATTGCATCTTAAAGGATCCTTGGCTATGCTGATCCGGGGATTGCAAGACCCTTTGTAACACGTACCATGGGGCATTCAGCATGAACATGTGGGACGAAACTTCTATTATGTATTTGTTCCATTTGTACCTTGTTGTTTTTATTCTATCATTTTGTTCTCCCAAGTGGCTTCTCGACAAGTAGTTGTACCATTAAGCTATGGAATTCATTTGTTTGATTTTTTCGGATGTTCATTGTGAAGACTATATGTTGCAAATATCTAGCCATTGATTCAGCTTATCTATTAATTGCTTAAATGGCTAACAGTTGTCATCATCTTCAGGATGGCACCTAAGAAGGTTCCTAACCCAAACCAAGAGGGTGAAGAAGAGCGTCCTCCTTCCTCTCGTCCTCCGTCTGAGGCATGGAGAGCGATTATCCAGGCAATCAATCAGAACACTCAGATGCTCATGCAAATGATGCAGAGTTTCCAAGCAAATCAAGGAAATCAAGGGAACCAAGGACAAGGCAATCTGTTCAATCAACCTCACTTTGCGACTATCAACCAATTCTTGGCAAACCAACCAAACTCTTTCAGTTACTGTGTGGACCCGCTAGATGCTGAAGATTGGATCACAGACATCAAAAAGCATTTTGAATGCAGTAACGTTAGACCTGAGGATTATGTCAAGTTTGCCGCCTTCCAACTCAAAGATCAAGCTGCAGATTGGTGGCAACAGTACAAAGATTCCAAAGGTGGTCGTGAGATCTCGTGGACTGATTTCCGCGGAGCTTTCCGTTCTCATCATATTCCAACCAGTGTCATTGAAGGCATGCGTGAGCAATTCCGCAACCTGAAGCAAGGCACCATGTCCGTCTATCAATAAATTGTCAAGTTTCAGAATCTTGCCCGTTATGCGACACAAGACATCCCAGATGACAAGAGCAAAATCTACCAATTCCGAGGTGGTCTGAAAGATGAACTCCAACTTGCTCTCACCTTGTTCGAGCCGAATGAATTTGACAAATTCTACAATATGGCTCTCAAGCAAAAGGCAGCTCAGCTCAAGTGTGAAGCTACCAAAAAGAGTATAAGAGATGATGTTCACTCCTCCTGTTCCTCTCAAGTGGTTGCCAAGCAGCAGAAGTTCTGGCTACCACCTCCTCCATTGCTCCGTCCTCCAAGCAACAACAAGCACTTAGGTGGTCGTGGATTCTCCCACCCACCCAACCTAAGCAACCAGTCCAAGTCTCAGTTCCAAGCTCCAAGACCAAGTTTTCCTCCTCCTCGTCCAGTTTCAGAGGTCACTTGCCTCAAATGTGGTCTGAAGGGTCATTTTTCCAACAAGTGCACCAACCACAGGCGCCTTCTGCCTCCTTCACCTGCCAGTAGTGCTATTGTCAAGCACAATCCCAAGCATGCAAGAGTGAACCTAATGAATGCAGCTCAAGCAGAGAATTCTTCTGATGTGATAATTGGTAATCTTCTAGTTAACTCTAAACCTGCAAAAGTGTTATTTGATTCGGGTGCATTAGTTTGTTTCATATCAAGAACGTTCTTTGCCAAGCATGAGTTCACCTCTTCACATTTGAGTATACCTTTGGATATCATCTCTCCGGGTAAACGTATGAGCTCTAGTTTGGTGGTTCCGAATGTCACTATTCATATGGGCGATTATAGTTTTCTGGTTTCCCCGGTTGTTCTCGGTAACTCCGACATTGATCTTATTCTTGGGATGGATTGGCTCTCCAAGCATGATGCAAATATTGATTGTGCAAACAAGGAAGTCAAGCTTACTCATCCTGACCAAGATGTGATTATCTTCGCAGCTCGAGATAACACAATCAGGCTATTCTCTCTGAATGACAAGGGCGAGATTAATGCCATATCTCAGATTCCGATGGTTTGTGAATATGAGGATGTATTCCCTGAAGAGCTTCCAGGCATGCCTCTCAACCGTCCAGTTGAATTTGTCATTGAACTTGAACCTGGTACCGAGCCAGCATGTCGGCGTCCGTACAAGCTTTCTCCTGATGAGTTGAAGAAACAAATTGATGAGCAAGAACGAATGGGTCTAATCAGACCAAGTAATTCTCCTTGGGGCTGTGGTGTTCTATTTGTCAAGAAGAAGGATGGCACGGAACGTCTTTGCGTTGATTACCGGCCATTGAACAAGAAGACAATAAAGAATAAGTACCCGCTCCCCAACATCAATGAATTGTTCAAGCAGCTCAAAGGAGCCAAGGTTTTCTCGAAACTTGATCTCCGGATGGGTTACCATCAGATTTGTATCCGTGAAGAGGATATTCCTAAGACCGCATTGAGAACGAGTTATGGCTCCGGCGAATAGAGAGTCATGTCTTTCGGGCTTGCAAATGCTCCAGCCACCTTCTCTCGGATGATGCACTTCATATTCAACCCTTACACGAATGAATTCGTTCTTGTTTATCTGGATGATATTCTGGTGTTCTCCAAGAATGAAGAAGACCAAGCCAAGAACCTCCGTTTGGTCCTCGACAGGCTCCGTGAGCACCGTTTCTATGTGAAGTTCTCCAAATGTGAATTCTGGCTTGATAAAGTCCTCTATCTTGGTCATATTATCTCTGCCGAGGGCATTTCTTTTAACCCCGAGAAGGTTTAAGTATTGTCAACTGGGAACCTCCTCAGAATGTCAAACAACTCCGAAGTTTCCTTGGTCTCGCAAGCTATTGCAGAAGGTTCATTGAGAACTTCTCCAAGATTGCCAAGCCTCTTTCCAACCTGTTGCAGAAGAATGCCAAGTACTTGTGGACTCTTGATTGTGATGTGGCATTCAATACTCTCAAAGAGAAGCTCATTTCTGCTCCAGTACTTACTCCATCGGATGAGTCCAAGACATATTAAGTCTTTTGTGATGCTTCAATGCAAGGCCTTGGTGGTGTTCTCATGCAAGACAAGAAGATCGTGGCATACACTTCACGTTAGCTTAAACAAAATGAAAAAATTACCCCACACATGATCTTGAGCTAGCAGCAGCTGTTCATGCCTTGATCACATGGAGACACCTTCTGTTGGGCAGAAAAGTGGACATCTTCATCGATCACAAGAACTTGAAGTACATCTTCACTCAGCCAAACCTTAACCTTCGCCAGACTCGTTGGGCTGAGATGATTCAAGAGTACGATCCAAGCATTGAGTATACTCCTGGCAAGGCCAATGTCATTGCAGATGCCTTGAGCAGAAAGGCTTATTGCAACAGTCTCCTTCTCAAACCGTTCCAACCTGAACTTTGTGAATCATTCAGGAAGCTCCACCTCCAAGTTGTTCCGCAAGGATTTCTTGCCAACCTTCAAGTTGCTCCTACCTTGGAAGATCAAATCCGTGAGGCCCAACTCAGTGATGCTATGGTGCAGAAAGTGAAACATGGTATTGCTAAGGGTACTCCCAAGTACAAGTGCTATCGCATTGATGATAGAGACACTTTGTTCTTTGAGGACAGAATAGTGGTTCCCATGGGTGATCTCAGAAAGCTGATAATGAACGAAGCACATCACTCACTCCTCTCGATACATCCAGGAAGCTCCAAGATGTACCATGACATCAAGCAATCATATTGGTGGACTCGCATGAAAAGAGAAATTGCTCAATTCGTGAACGAGTGTGATGTCTGCAGAAGAGTGAAGGCAGAGCATCAACGTCCAACCGGACTCCTTCAACCTCTACCTATTCCCGAGTGGAAATTCAATCACATTGAGATGGATTTCGTCACCGTTTTCCCCAAGTCCAAGAGAGGAAATGATGCTATCTTTGTGGTGATTGACAAGCTAACTAAAGTGGCTCATTTTCATCCAGTCAAAGAATCCATCAACGTTGCTCAGCTGGCAGAGCTGTACACCTCCAAAATTGTCTCTTTGCATGGCATTCCTCAAGTGATCTCCTCAGACCGTGGAAGCTTGTTCACTTCCAAGTTCTGGGATTCCTTTCACTCAGCCATGGGCACCAAGATTCGCTTCAGCACTGCGTTTCAACCTCAGACTAGTGGTCAAGTCGAAAGAGTGAACCAAATCCTTGAACATATGCTCAGAGCTTGTGTCATCTCCTTCGGTATGAAATGGGAAGATTGCCTTCCATTTGCCGAATTCTCCTACAACAACAGCTTCCAAGCAAGTGCAGGCAAAGCTCCGTTTGAAATTCTCTATAGCAGAAAGTGCGCACCACTCTCAACTGGTCCGAGACTGGTGAACGTCAACTCCTTGGAAATGATTTGATCTCTGAGGCCGAAGAAATGTGCAAAGTCATACATGAGAATCTCAAGGCCGCGCAATCACGTCAAAAGAGCTACTATGACGGCAAGCATCGTGATTTGGCTTTCGACATTGGTGAACATGTCTATCTCCGTGTTTCTCCCATGAAGGGCACTCAAAGATTCGGTATCAAGGGCAAGCTTGCTCCACGATACGTGGGCCCTTTCAAGATTCTTGGAAAGAGAGGCGATCTAGCCTACCCACTCAAGCTTCACTCCAACTTTGGAAATGTGCACGATGTGTTTCACGTGTCACAACTCCGCAAGTGCTTCAAGACGCCCGAACGCACTATTCCTTTTGAAGAGATTGATCTTCAGCAAGACTTGTCTTATCGTGAGCACCCCGTTGCTATCCTTGAAGAAACTGAGCGCAAGACCCGCAACAACTCCATCAAATTCTTGAAAGTGAAGTGGTCACACCATACCGACCGAGAAGCTACATGGGAACGAGAAGATCTTCTCCGTTCCGAGTATCCCGCTTTCTTTCAGTCCTAGATCTCGAGACGAGATCTTTTTGTAGTGGAGGAGAGTTTATAACACCCCGGATGTAACAATTCCATTTTTGGAAATATATGCAACATTGACTTCATCAATTCCATTCTGGGCTCTTCCTTCATTTCGGGTTTCTTCGTTTTTGTCACATGCATGTGTGCATATCATTCATGTCATGTCATCATGTGCATTGCATTGCATTCGTGTTGTCACTTGCACCCGGTCATGCTCGTCTCTTCCCGTTGTCCGTTTCGAGTTCCGACACTCACACACGTACCCGCGGCACCTCCGAGTCCTTCTTTCGCAAGTGGCCGTAGAACGTTCTCGGAATGAGATGAGACTTGTCGTACGTTGTTGTTTTAGTACGCGTATACCGCCTGTCAAGTTTCGTCGCGTTTGGAGGTCGTTTGATGCTCCAATGGTTAACCTCGTGGGCTAAAAGCTCCTCTTTCTTTTGGCCCAACACCCCTCCACAATAGCCCACTAACCTAGCACAACCACTCCCATCCTCTCGGTCGTCGGATCGTGATCGTGTGGGCGAGAACTGCACCCCATTTGCACAGTCCTAGCTCCCAGAATCTATAAATAGGCCTCCCCACATCCATTTTCGGGCGAAACACTAGCTCTCTCCCTCCGCGCCGCCGGACACGTCCGCCCGGTGCCGGACACGTCCGCCGTCCGCCCGCAGCCTATCGGCGCCTACCACATGGCACCGCCGGCCACGTCTCCACCGCACGCCACTGCCACCGGCCCGCGCGTCCCACGCTCGGCAACCACGGCCCATCCGCGTCTGCCCGCCAGCCTACCTCTTCGTCCCTCGCCTCGGCGGCTCGGCCGCAGGCCGCCGCCACCCCGCGACAACGCCGCCGCCCGCCTCCTTCCTCACCGCCATCTCCACGCCACTTCTTCCCCGGCCGCCGCATGCCTTCCCGCCGGCCGCCGCGCGCCTCGTCGCCGGCACCGCGTCCCGCCGCCGGCAACGCTCCGGCAAGCCGTCGCCACCGTCGTCTTCTTCCCCGGCCAGATCTGGATCGGGACCGAGATCAGATCCACCGGTCCTCGATCCAAACACCGTCTCCGTTCCAGATCTCCCCGTCCCGCATGGATCTATCCCGCGTTGACTTTCACGGAGGTAAAAAATCCACCAAATCCCAGATCCGTGTAAATTTATTGCCTCCTTCATCGTGTGATAACTTTGTGCTCGGTGCTCCGTTTTGCGCATATAATATGTCGAAATGTTCGTCTCGTCATGCTCTACATGTTAGCATCAGTTTCATGCATAATAGGGATAATATAGTTGGCTTAATATTCATGGAAAGAGTGCTTCGTGATGAAACTGTTTCAGCACTTGTTGTCAGTGTAAATTTGTTGGCATGTTCGTGAGCTAGTAACTTTGTGCATGTTGGTCCGAATGGAGTGAATGATATGTCCAGATGTTCGTCTTGAGATGCTCTTCAAGATGGATCTATTTGCTTGCATGATATGATGCATTATGCCATGTTTATATTTGTTGCAAAAGTGCATTTGGCTGATAAGTTTCTGAACTTGTTATGAGATGATGTATTGTCTTGCTTGTGTATATTAATCCTTGTGTCATATGAGCTAGGTGTCAACATGAGTTTTGCTCTCTGGAATGTGATCTACATGATAGATTCATTTTCATGCTATGATATGTCTGTAGATGAGTGCAACAAGTTCGTTAACAAGTCATCGTGATGTTAAATTTCTGCTAAGTGTGAATCTGTTAATTTTTATGCCATGTTTCCCTGATGCCACCATCTTTGTTGTGCATGTTTAGAGTTGTCCAGTGGGTGTTACTTGATTTATAAGTTATGCTCTAGATATACATGATCTTGTTGGCCATGTTAGCTTGCTGTAGCTTGTTGTTTTCATGCTCCGAAGTTGCTATAAAATGTTTCTATCAGCATGTTATTAACAAGTTCAGTTTTGTCGTGTGAATAGCTAGTGTTTTATGCATCCTATGACTATGTTCTTACCATGAGTAGCTTCACAAATATGTCTTCTTGTTGTTGGTTATATTAACATGCCATGCTATGCTTTGGGTTGAGTTGCACAAGCTACCAAACATGCCTACTTGTTGTAATTTCTGCCATGCGTTGTAATTTTCACTAAGTCTGAGAAATCTGTAAACTTATTGAATCTTGCCATGCTTGTTTAATTGTGTTCCAGCAAGTTTTTGGGTGTGCTCTAAGTTCATGCTTGTTAAGAATCATGTCTATTTCACATCCATGCCTTTTGTCTTCATGTTTGGGTGATGTATCACATTTATTTCTTGCTCCAAAGATGCGATATTGCTGATAACTACAATTTTGCATTGAATATTGTTTTGCTTGTCATTTTCAAAACATGCATCCGTTTCCGGTGATCTTTATATCGATTTCGACCGAAATCTTCCTCTCTATCTAGTGTCTTGCTTGGTTACCCAAGATGAGGACATTTCCATCACCTTCTCCTTAGGCTCGAGAGCATCCTCATGCATACGCACATCATACTTGCATCCCATAACATATCTTGCATCATGTTGATGGTGCATTGCACCGTGTTTGATATTGTGTCGTTGTTGTGCTCTTGTGTTGGGTAGAGCCGGGAGCCGATACTGAGTTCGAGGATCTTGTCGAGACTGAGTTTGAGGAGCCGTCTTACCATCCCATCGACGACTTACCAGGCAAGATGACCGTTCCCCGATATCACCTCTATCTTTTCCTATGCTAGTTGTCTCGCTCTTTAGATTGCCTCGATGTCTATTCCTGTTTGTCAGCCTCCTATTGTTGCCATGAAACACTCTAACCGCCTTTCTAGCAAACTGTTGTCTGGCTAAGTACGCTTTTGCTCAGCCCCTCTTATAGCGCTGCTAGTTGCAGGTGAAGTTTGAAGATTTGCTCCATGATGAACTTGTTATTGGGTTATCACAACATATATCTATGTTAATCAATGCACATATATATATATATATATATATATATATATATATATATATATATATATATATATATATATATTGGCAATGGATGGAAGGCTTGGCCTTCTGCTTGGTGTTTTGTTCCACTCATGTCACCTTAGGACCCGATAAACCAGTGTAATGTTCCTTGATTTTGAGTACCTAACACGATTGGGGTTTATGGGCCCCCCGTTGATAATTTGCACTGCTTAAAGCTTTTCCACCAAGGCCCAACTTTGGTACTCCATTTGCCTAATGACTAAAACTTGCATAGGGGCTTTCCGGACCCCGAGGACTTAATTTTACAAACCAGGCCAGTACTCCTCATGAGTGTTGGTCCAAACTGGGCAGCCTGCGGGGCCGACTTGAGGCAACTCAAGGTTCTGGTTCCCGTAGCTTGACCTATCCGGTTGTGGCCTGAGACGAGATACGCGCGGCTACTATCAAGGTGTCGGCATGCCAGGAGGTCTTGCTGGATTAGTTTTACCTTCGTCGAAACATCTTGAGCACGGGATTCCGAGAATACTCGGGTCTTCCCACCTTGGAGTTGCGACTCTGCAGATCGTGAGCTTGTGATGGGCTAAGTAGGGACACCCCTGCAGGGTTTTGAAATTTTGAAAGCCGTGCCCACGGTTATGTGGCAGATGGGAATTTGTTAATATCCGGTTGTAGATAACTTGACACCATATCCTTAAAATACACTACCTGTGTGAGTAACCGTGATGGTCTCTTTCCGAAGGGTTTCGGGAAGTGAACGCGGTGGGGTTATGTTTGACCGTGAGTAGCTAGGATCTCTTCTTGAACACGGTGGGGTTCTCTTCTCGCTCTAAAATCGTAAGCTAGTTGCTTAGTGCATGCTGCAAACACTTTATTACCCCCTTCCACACCTAAGGCTTTGTTAGTTTTGATACCCAGGAATGGGATTGCTGAGTCCTTGTGGCTCACAGATTCAACACACACCAGATGCAGGTACAGCCGAGTACGATGCAGGAGATGGATCAGAACTTCAGTGGGAGTTCGATGAAGAGCGTGGTCGTTACTATGTTTCGTATCCCGACGTTCAGTAGTGGTTCCTACAAGGAGCGATCAAGCCTTGTGTTTATGGAATCTTTCTCGTTTGGATTTCGTCTGTAGATGAACCCTGTGTTATTTGGTTGATTTTATGTTATTGTATTCATTGTGTGACGTGGCGAGGTTAAGACAACTATCTTTTCCTCTTTTATCTCTTAACTTTTACATGAGATGTGCAAAGATACCATACTTGAGATCATTCCAGAATGCGCTTATGTCTTTAAGTCGTTCCTCGACACGTAGGAGACATAGTTCCATCATGGGCATTAATTTTTATGACAAAAATGGGCTTTTTGTCCTGGGCGGGCCGGGGATGTACCTGTATGACATTCTTTGGGCCGTCCATGATGGAAATAATTGTGGTAGCAGCGAGGGCGAGGAAAATTTTGGGGGGTTCCCGGTGATGATGGGTGGTCGGGGCGGAGCGATGCACAGAGGTTTGCCCGTTTCTCTCATACACGTCGCCTGTATGTGCGAGGCGTTGGGCTCTACCTGAACCCGAGCGAGGCGTTCGTTCACTGAACCAGAGCGATTGTACTAGCCAAGTTACTGAACCCGAGCGATCGATCCCTGCTGGCTCCTAACTGAACCCGACCAATTCCTTCACTACTACTTCTAACTAAAGCCGGTCGAACCCTATTGCTGCCTCTAGATGAACAAAGGTCTAGTTCCTTTGGAGGGTCTCATAGATAGACATGCTTTCTGGCCTTCTTTCTTTCTAGTTTTCTGTACTCACACGTGATAAGCTTCCACATGTTCTTGTTGGTTGTGTGACTATGTATACTGGGTCATGAGAACCATGTTTCTAATATCATGTGATGTATGGCTCTTCGAAGCCTTTCAAATAAATACTCTGATTCATAGAGTTTTGTTGTGATGCCATGTTGTATTTACATATATCGATCATATTGAGTGTATGTTATTGAAATGCTTGGTATGTGTGGGATTCGACACCTTGTTGTTTATCCTCGATATCCTATCTTATGAGGGAATGCCTCCTAGTGCTACCATTGAGCCTTGGTAGGTTGCTACTGCTCCGGAACACGTGGATTGACCGGGTTGTGTCCATCCTTGCTCCTTTGTCTGTCCCCTTCGAGGAAATGTCACACGGTGTTTACCGGAGTCCTGTTAGCTTGCTATAGCCCGGTTACACTCGTTGTTGATCGACACGTGCATCGATGGGTCATGTATGCCTATCCTTGTAACTTAGCGCCACTTTGGGTTTACGACTGGTCATGTCAGCCCAGGTTCTCTGTCATATGGATTCTAAAGACACTATCATATATGTGAGCAAAAGGCGCAAATGGTCCCAGCCCAGGTAAGGTGGCAGCCGTGGGAATAACGTGCGTGAGGTCGCGAAGTTATATGATGTGTTACCTGCTAGATCGGTGTGATATAGGATCAGCGCGCCGACAACTTTGGTATTAGAGCCTGACTGCCTGTAGGATTACCAAGCCAAACTGGTCGATGTCGTGTCTAGAAATTCTTTAGTTATATAAGCAAATTGATTGTGGAAGGGAACAAAAGGCTCCTTTTACACCTTTACCTTATTTCCTTCTGATCTGAGTCAACCTCTTCTTTTCTACGGGGATTAAGAACTAGGCTTTTCATCTATCTATCAGGATCACGTTAATGGTGGATTCAACTCTCAATTTCGTTTCATGTACTTCTATGTGTTAAACATTTGGTCTGAGCTTCTTGACATTATGATGTTGAATGGTTATGCTACTGAGAGAATCATGGACTAAGGGGTCCTCGGGGCGACGACCCACTATACATGGGCCGAACTGGTGGAGCCATACTATGGCAAGAGACTTATGAAGTCGTGGTGTGTCCTCCAAGTCAAGAAGGCATAGAATCTCCTTTCTTCTTTATTGTAATCTATATTCAGTAACCCTAACCCTATCAGTGTCTATATAAACCAAGTGTTGTAGTCATTAGAGAGAGATATATCTTCACCCCCACCCCCGTAGCCTAGGGTTAGCTCATACTGATCTTGAGGTAGATCTACTCTATAAACCACGATATACAATCAATACAATCAAGTGGGACGTAGGGTTTTACCTCTTTGAGAGGGCCCGAACCTGGGTAAACACCATGTTCATTGTCCCTTGTTAACCATCAATCCTAGATCTATAGCTCGGGACAGCCTACCTAGAGATCTGCCAGTTTTGACACCAACATTGGTGCTTTCATTTAGATTTGCGCTGTTGGATCACTGGAAGGATCGATGGCTCGCCTATTCTTTGGAGAGGACATCAGTCCCATGGATCTTTTCGTCCCTAGACAACCCTTCACTTTAGGAAGCATCATGGTGCACACTGATTCGGCCGACCGTCTTGGCCAAGTCGACAACTTTGCTCCCAAACACCGGATTATATTTGGCAATCTACAATACGTCACAGATACGCGGGGGGATTTGGTTTTTTTGCTGGATTCACCACCTTCGCAGGTCCTGTAGGAGCTGCTCCGATGTACACCCCTGATCCGATCTATGAATCAGACCTGGTCCAAAAATGGCTTCAAGCCAGGAAGGACTCCCTTAGAGAGGGGATCTTTCCCCACCAAATACAGAACTTACATCAGTGGAGGATTTATCCCTAGCCCTCGAGGCGAAACCGGAGGTCAGAGGCCATGGTTGGATCACGACCAAACTCCTCCCCCGCAACTCCCTGCTTGCCTCACGACCGCACCCTGAATCGGTGAGTACTGGCCAGGGGTCACCCCGGGCCCAAAACGACCCGACCCCGAACCTTGGCGTTAAAGGTGCACCGTTGGCTAAAAACACACCCTCGGCATCCAAGGAAAATCCGGTGCCCCTCGAGGTTTCAGTTCTGAACCCGGAAGATAGGTTCGTCCAGGATCAAGGATTGGTTAAGTCACAGACCGGCCCCCGCTCCGTCGCCACCAAATCAGGCTTAGATCACTCAAGTCCGGCAACCCTTGATATGTCAAACGAGGCGCTAGACCGGATTCAAAAGATGACTATCTAGGAGAACGTGCCCTCCGCTTTCAATCACCAACCCTTTGAGGTGTTCGACTGGGAGTTTTGCACCCCACCCACCACCCATTTGGTAGCAATTATCGATGATTTAGCTGATATGTTAGACTACAATTCAAAGAATGTCAAATACATGGACGTGTAGGACGCGTCCACAACTAATGTTGAGATTGGTCCCCTCATCAGGGGCCCCTGGATGGCCACATCCACCTATGACATTTACATGGTGGACACCCGAAAGGACGACAATGGCACTCCTGAGCAAGACTGAGACAAGCCTGGAGACCGGTCAAATCCACGTCGAAGCCATGCAAGTAACTTGGACTCTGTGGAAAATGGCACCATAAATAATACGGATGAACCCGCTGGAGACGCAGCCTTGGAACATCATCAGGATGACCCCTTAGGGCAGGAGGACGAGCTCAATTTAGAAAATCCTGATGACTCTGAGGACAACAACTACTTCCCACTTTCTGAAGAGGAAGCTAGTATCGGTGAAACTATTTCATTGTTCTCGAAGACCCTCTTGAGAAAGAACGGTTCAAACGGAGGCTTTTATCCACCGGCCGTAGCCTAAAGAAACAGAAACGCAAAATCAAGGCTGAACAGGACACCGTCAATGACCGATGGACTAAAGTCCTAGGTGCCGAAGAGGGGTATGGCCGCAAACAGCCAACGAGGAGTCATCCCAAGCAAAGGCTATTGCCACATTTCGAAGATGAGGCTACAGAGCCAACACGTCCGACGTACAAGAACGCCAAACAGCCAGACCGACCCACTAGAGGGCGGGATAGGGAAGCTGTCGAGGCCGAACACCCCACCACCCAACCTCGCCATTAAGGCAAGGATCAAGTGCGGTCCACTGATGACCCACAAGTGTAGAGGATCTATCGTAGTCCTTTCGATAAGTAATAGTGTCGAACCCAACGAGGAGCAGAAGGAAATCATAGGCAGTTTTCAGTAAGGTATTCTCTGCAACGACTGAAATTATAGGTAACAGATAGTTTTGTGATAAGGTAATTGGTAGCAAGTGATAAAAGGTAAAAGTAAATAAGGTGCAGAAAGGTGTCCCAATCCTTTTTCTAGCAAAGGACAAGCCTGGACAAACTCTTATATGAAGGAAAGCGCTCCCGAGGACACATGGGAATTATCGTCAAGCTAGTCTTCATCACGATCATCTGATTCGCGATCGGTACTTTGATAATTTGGTATGTGGGTGGACCGGTGCTTCGGTGCTGTACTTACTTGGACAAGCCTCCCACTTATGATTAACCTCCAATGCAAGCATCCGCAAGTACAAAAGAAGTATTAAGGTAAACCTAACCATAGCATGAAACAAGTGGATCCAAATCAACCCCTTACGAAGCAACGCATAAACTAGGGTTTAAGCTTCTGTCACTCTAGCAACCCATCATCTACTTATTACTTCCCAATGCCTTCCTCTAGGCCCAAATAATGGTCAAGTGTCATGTAGTCGACGTTCACATGACACCACTAGAGGGGAGACAACATACATCTCATCAAAATATCGAACGAATACCAAGTTCACATGACAAATTATAGCAAGACTTCTCCCATGTCTCTGGATCAAAAGTAACTACTCACAAGACAAAATATTGTTCATGATCAGAGGGGTATTAATATGCATAATGGATCTGGACATATGATCTTCCACCAAATAAACCAACTAGCATCAACTACAAGGAGTAATCAACACTACTAGCAACCCAGATGTACCGATCTGAGGTTTGGGTACAAAGATTGGATACAAGAGATGAACTAGGGTTTGAGAGGAGATGGTGTTGGTGAAGATGTTGATGAAGATAGCCCTCCCCAAGATGGGATAGTTGTTGGTGATGACAGCGGTGATGATTTCCCCCTCCCGGAGGGAAGTATCCCCGGCAGAACAGCTCTACCGAAGCCCTAGATTGGTTTCCGCCAAGGTTCCGCCTCGAGATGGCGGCGTCTGGTCCCGAAAGCCTCCTTATGATTTTTTTTCCAGGGCAAAACACCTCATATAGGAGAAGATGGGCATCGGGGGGCCCCCGAGGCAGGGGGCACGCCCAGGGAGAGGGGGCGCGCACCCCACCCTCGTGGACAGGTGGTGGCCCCCCTGGTGATCTTCTTTCGCCAGATATTTTTTTTATATTTTCTGAAACGGTGTCCAGTGAAGTTTCAGAGCTTTTTGATTTGTGCAGAATAGGTTTCCAGAGTTTCCTTCTTTTCCAGCCCAGAATTCCAGCTACCGGCATTCTCCCACTTCATGTAAACCTAGTAAAATAAGAGATAAAAGGCATAAGTATTGTGACGTAATGTGGAATAACAACCCATAATGCAATAAATATCAACATAAAAGCAATATGCAAAATGGACGTATGAACTCCCCCAACCTTAGACCTCGCTTGTCCTCAAGCGAAGGCCGATATCGAAAAATATGTCCACATGTTTAGAGATAGAGGTGTCGATAAAAATAAAATATGGACATGAGGGCATCATGATAATTCTCCATAACAGCAACATTTATATATATATATATATATATATATATATATATATATATATATATATATATATATATATATATATATTATCATATGATTCTTATGCTAAAGTAACAATTCATTCACAATATCAAGCATGAATCATAAACTTCATTGAAAACCAACAAACTATAATCTCGGTCATTGAAGCAATTGCATTTTATCATAACATCGGAAAGAGTCAATATAAGAGCTTTTCAGCAAGCATACATACTCAACTATCATGTAGTCTTTCACAATTGCTCACACTCACGCAATGCTTATGGATATGGAGTTTTATTCGGACACAGAGAAAGATAGGGGCTTATGGTGTTGCCTCCCAACATTTTACCTCAAGGGTAATGCCAACAGTAATAGACCATGAAAACTTACATCCAAGTGGGTATATATGTCAGGATCTTTCCAACACAATGTGCTTGCCAAAGGATAAAATGAAAAAAAGGAAAGGTGAATTGCACCTTGACTCTTATTAGGCAAGAATAATAGATAGGCCCTTCGCAGAGGGCAGCAGAGGTTGTCATGTGTTTTTATGGTTGGATGCACAAAGTCTTAGCACAGAAGAACGTCACTTTATATTGCCACTTGTGATAAGAACCTTTATTATGCAGTCCGTCGCTTTTATTACTTCCATATCGCAAGGTCGTACAAAGCTTATTTCCTTCACACTAATAAATCATACATATTTTAGCGAGTTTGCAATATGACAACTTACTTGGAAGGATCTTACTCAATCCATAGGTAGGCATGGTCGACTATCATGACAAAACTGGGTTTAAGGATGTATGGACAAGTAGTATCTCTACTTGGTGCGAGGAGTTTTGGCTAGCATGAGGGGAAAAGGCAAGCTCAACATGTTGGATGATCCATGAAAATATACTTTATTTCGGATATACGAAAACATAACCCATTATGTTGTCTTCCTTGTCCAACATCAACTCTTTAGCATGCCATATTTTAATAAGTGCTCACAATCATAAAAGATGTCCAAGATAGTATATTTGTATGTGAAACCTCTCTTTCTTTATTACTTCCTATTAATTGCAACGATGACCAAAACTATGTTTGTCAACTACCAACAACTTTTATTCATCATACTCTTTATATGTGAAGTCATTACTTCCATAGGATCAATATGATCTCCTTGATACTTTTTATATTTTCTATTATTCTATCATGACCAATGTGAGGAAATCAAGCCCTTGACTCTACACTAATCTTTATTATATAGCTCACGGACTCGATTACAAAAGGTAAAGAGCATAAAGCAAAAGCTCACAACTAGATCATGCTAACATTATTCTACAATATCAAGATACTACCAAACGGATCGATCTAAGAAATAAGGTAAAGATAGGAGTGATGGTGATACGATACCGGGGTCACTCCCCCAAGCTTGGCAGTTGCCAAGGGGAGTGCCCATACCCATATGATTATGTCTCCTTTTTCGGAGGTGGTGATGATGGAGTTGTTGATGATGTAGGCTTGTTGTCCATCTTCCAGGGCATGGGCTCACCATCGTAGAAGGATGATCGAGTCTCCAGGATACTCAAATCTGCAGTCAAACTCATCTTCTTGAATCTATATTCATACTCACAGTTTTGGTTTTGCAGGTCATAGATCTGGGCCTGGAGGTGTTCAAATTTATATTGGAGATTGGAGATGGCTTCCCCTAAGATCCTTAAGTCCAGCTTGAGGTTGTTGGCGAACTCCATAATCATCATGTGGTTGGCGTTGAGTCCTCGCTCCACCAAACCTTGGCACTAGAAAACTTTTTGCTCCATTGCTTCTAGTATTTTCTCCACGGTTCCGGTCCTCCTTGGCCCCTCAACATCGCGGATATGCATCACTCCCTCAAGCAACTCCATGGTTTGAGGGTCATGCAGCACCTCCACAAGGTAGGGATCGATGACCTTCCTGAAGAACTTGTCCTTGGGGGTGTTGGAAGACGCCATGATGATCTAGATCTATCAAAAACAACAGCTCGAAACGAAAATAGAGGATTTTCGCGTGATACAGAGGTCAAAACCTTCGTGAGTATATATAATGAATTTTTCCGACCAAAAGGAGTAACATACAAGAAATCGGAGTCCGGGAGGCACACGAGGTGCCCATGAGGTAGGGGGCGTGGCCAGGGGAAGGGGGCGCGCCCTCCACCCTCGTGGACGCCTCATGTCTCTTCCGGACTGCCAATTATTTTTCTATTTTTCTAAATATTCCAAAACGGTGAAAAATTGCCTTTAGAACTGTTTTGGAGTCAGTTTACTTACCGTACCACATACCTCTTCCTTTTTGGAGTCTGAATCGTTCTAGAAAGTGTCCCTTATGTATTCCTCCGGGGTTACAGTTTCAATAACATTGGTTTCAACATTTATAGGGTTACCTGAGATATAATGTTTGATTGTTTGACCGTTCACCACCTTTGGATTTGTGCCTTCGAAGTTGTTGATTTTTATGGCACCGGAGCGATAGACCTCCTCGATAACGTAAGGACCCTCCCAATTAGAGAGGAGTTTTCCTGCAAAAAATCTTAAACGGGAGTTGTATAGCAAGACATAATCACCTACGTTAAACTCACGCTTTTGTATCCTTTTGTCATGCCATCTCTTAACCTTTTCTTTAAACAGCTTGGCATTCTCATAGGCATGTATCCTCGCTTCATCAAGATAGCTAATGTCAAATAACCTCTTCTCACCGGACAGTTTGAAATCATAATTGAGCTCTTTAATAGCCCAATATGCCTTATGTTCTAGCTCAAGAGGTAAGTGACAAGCTTTTCCATAATACATCTTATATGGAGACATACCCATAGGATTTTTGTATATAGTTCTATATGCCCATAATGCATCATCAAGTTTCTTGGACAAATTCTTTCTAGACCTATTAACTGTCTTTTGCAAAATTAATTTCAACTCTGTATTACTTAGTTCTACTTGACCACTAGTCTGAGGGTGATAAGGGGATGCAATTCTATGGTTAACATCATACTTTGCAAGCATTTTACGGAAAGCACCATGAATAAAGTGTTAACCACCAGCAGTCATTAGGTATCTAGGGACTCCAAACCTCGGAAAAATAACTTCTTTAAGCATCTTAATAGAGGTGTTATGATCAACACTACTAGTTGGAATAGCTTCTACCCACTTAGTAACGTAATCAACAGCAACCAGAATATGTGTATACACATTAGAGGAAGGAAAAGGTCCCATATAATCAAAGCCCCAAACATCAAATGGTTCAGTAACAAGTGCATAATTCATAGGCATGTCTTGACGTCTACTGATATTACCAATTCTTTGACATTCATCACAAGATAAGACAAACTTACGGGCATTCTTGAAGAGAGTAGGCCAATAAAAACCAGATTGCAATACCTTATGTGCAGTTCTATCTCCAGCATGGTGTCATCCATAAGCTTCGGAGTGGCACTTGCGTAGGATCTGTTCATGTTCCTGCTCAGGTACACATCGTCTAATAATACCATCTACTCCTTCTTTATAAAGGTGTGGATCATCCCAGAAGTAATGCCTTAAATCATAGAAGAACTTTTTCTTTTGCTGATAAGTGAAGCTAGGAGGTATAATCTTAGCAACAATATAATTAGCATAATCAGCATACCATGGAGTAGTATGAGAAGTATTTATGACAGCTAATTGTTCATCAGGAAAGCTATCATCAATAGGTTGTGGGTCATCAAGTATATTCTCTAACCTAGACAAGTTATCTACAACGGGGTTCTCAGCACCCTTTCTATCAATAATATGCAGGTCAAACTCTTGCAGCAAGAGAACCCATCTAATTAGTCTAGGTTTAGCATCTTTTTTCTCCATAAGGTATTTGATAGCAGCATGATCAGTGTGAATAGTTACTTTAGAATCAACTATATAAGGTCTAAACTTATCACAAGAAAATACAACTGCTAAAAATTCTTTCTCAGTAGTAACATAATTTTTCCGGGCACTATCTAGAGTTTACTAGCATACTAGATAACATTCAATTTCTTATCAACTCTTTGTCCTAGAATAGCACCTACAACATAATCACTGGCATCGCACATAATCTCAAAAGCTAAATTCCAGTCAGGAGCCTGGACAATAGGTGCAGAGATCAATGCTTTCTTATGTATTTCAAATGCTTCTAGACAATCATCATCAAATACAAAAGGAATATCTTTTTGTAAGAGATTAGTCACAGGGCTGGAGATTTTGGAGAAGTCCTTTATGAACCTCCTATAAAACCCGGCATGACCAAGGAAACTTCATATACCTTTGATGTCCTTGGGGCACGGCATCTTTTCGATAGCATCAACCTTAGCCCTGTCAACTTCAATACCTCTTTCAGAAATTTTATGTCCCAAGACAATGCCTTCATTAACCATGAAGTGGCACTTCTCCCAATTCAAGACAAGGTTAGTGTCTTCACATCTCTGCAAAACTGGATCAAGGTTGCTTAAGCAATCATCAAAAGAAGTTCCATAAACGGAGAAATCATCCATGAAAACTTCAACAATCTTTTCACAAAAATCAGCGAATATAGCCATCATGCATCTTTGAAAGGTAGGAGGTGCATTACATAAACCAAAAGGCATACACCTATAAGCAAAGGTACCGAAAGGACAAGTAAAAGTGGTCTTTTCTTGATCCCCTTTTGACACAAGTATTTGAGAGAAACCAGAATAACCATCTAAAAAGCAAAAGTGAGTATGTTTGGATAACCTTTCTAGCATTTGATCGATAAAAGGCAAGGGGTAATGATCTTTATTAGTAGCTTTATTTAATTTGCGGAAATCAATTACCATCCTATAACCTGTAACAATTCTTTGTGGGATCAATTCATCTTTATCATTAGGAACAATAGTCATACCTCCCTTCCTAGGGACACAATGGACATGACTTACCCACTAGCTATCAGCAATTGGATAGATAATACCTGCCTCTAGAAGCTTTAGAATTTCCTTCCTTACCACTGCTTTCATCTTAGGATTTAATCGTCGTTGATGATCAATAACCGGTTTAGCGTTTTCTTCCAATTTTATCTTGTGTTGACATAAAGTGGGACTGATGCCCTTAAGATCATCCAGAGTATATCCAATAGCAGCACGGTGCTTCTTCAGAGTTTTCAATAATTTTTCCTCTTCCTGCTCTGAAAGGTTAGCACTAATAATAACAGGATATATCTTCTTTTCATCAGGATAAACATACTTAAGATTATCGGGTAAATGTTTAAGTTCAAACACGGGATCACCCTTGGGTGGAGGAGGATCCCCTAGGATTTCAACAGGGAAGTTATTTTTCAATACGGGTCCCTCATTAAAGAATATTTCATCTATTTCCCTTCTCTCATTCATATGCATATCATTTTCATGATCTAACAAATATTGTTCTAAAGGATCATTAGGAGGCACAACAATGGAAGCAAGACCAATAATTTCATCCTTACTAGGTAATTCTTTATCAAGGGGTTGTCTACGAAATTTAGCAAAGTTAAAATCATGAGACATATCCCCTAAGCTAACAGTAATGATATCTTCCACGCAGTCTATCTTTCCATTAATAGTATTCAAGAAGGGTCTACCAAATATAATGAGACAAAATTCATCTTGTGAGTAACTAAGAATAAGAAAATCAGCAGGGTATTTAACTTTCCCACACAAAACTTCAACATCTCTGACAATCCCAACTTGTGAAATAGTGTATCAATTAGCAACTTAATAGTAACATCAATCCCTTCTAACTCAACAGGTGCAATGCCATTTCTTGATATAAGGTATAAGGGATAACACTCGCACTGGCACCCACATGACATACAACATGATAGCAATGATCTCCTATTTTAATAGAGATAACAGGCAAGCCTACAATAGGTCTATGTTTATTCCTAGCATCGGGTTTGGCTATTCTGGCAGATTCCTCTTGGAGGTAAATAACATGTCCATCTAAATATCCCTCCAAGAGATCTTTAACCATAGCAACACTATGTATAACTGTAATTTGCTCAGAGGGTGTAGGTGTTCTAGTATTACTTTTATGAACTACAATTGAATCTTTAGCATGTTCCTTTATTCTAACAGGGAAAGGTGGTTTCTCAATATAAGCAGTAGGAACAATACGATCAACATTATAAGTGATAGTATTTTATTCATCTTTAACAGGTGCAACTACTTTTACTTCAATGGGAGGATGGTATTTAAACCACTTCTCCTTGGGAAGATCAACATAAGTAGCAAATGATTCACAAAAAGATGCTACTATCTCAGAGTCAAGTCCATATTTAGTGCTAAACTCACGGATAACATCGGTATCCGTAAAAGCTTTAACACAATCAAACTTAGAGGTTATACCTGACTCTTTACCTTTGTCGAGAGTTGTGTTTAGTTCTTTCCAATAAATCCCATTTAAATTCAACAGTCTTCATCATAAAAGAACCAAAACAAGAAGTATCGAGCATGGAGCGATTACTGAGAGAAAGCCGAGCATAAAATTTTTGAATGATCATTTATCTTGAGAGCTCATGATTGGGGCACGAATATAACATTCACTTAAGCCTCCCCCAAGCTTGAGCGATGATTTCTCCTTCACGAGGCTAAAAATTATAGATATAATTACGATCACGATGAACCTGGTGCATCGGGTAGAACTTCTGATGAAATATCAACTTTAGACGATTATAGTTCCATGATCCAATATCATCACATAGCCTAAACCATGTCAAAGCATCTCCCTTCAAAGATAAAGGGAAGACCTTCTTCTTGATAACATCCTCGGGCATACCTACAAGCTTAAATAATCCACAAACTTCATCCACATAGATTAGGTGTAAATCGGGATACAGTGTTCCGTCTCCTGTAAAAGGATTATCAAGCAGTTTCTCTATCATAGCCGAAGGAATTTCAAAGCAAACATTCTCAGTAGGTGCAGTAGGTTGAGGAGCAACTCTTTGCTCTTCTGGTCGGGGTGAAGATACCCCGAACAAGCCCCTCAAAGGATTATGAGCCATAGTAACAAGTGACAATAAATTTCAGCACACTATATCAATTTTTCCTTACCAAAGCCGCTTCACTCCCTGGCGACAACGCCAGAAAACAGTCTTGATGACCCACAAATGTAGTGGATCTATCATAATTCTTTCGATAAGTAAGAGTGTCGAACCCAATGAGGAGCAGAAGGAAATGATAGGCAGTTTTCAGTAAGGTATTGTCTCCAAGCACTGAAATTATAGGTAATAGATAGTTTTGTGATAAGGTAATTGGTAGCAAGTGACAAAAGGTAAAAGTAAATAAGGTGCAGCAAGGTGGACCTATCCTTTTTGTAGCAAAGGACAAGCCTGCACAAACACTTATATGAAGGAAAGCGCTCCCAAAGACACATGGGAATTATCGGCAAGCTAGTTTTCATCACGATCATCTGATTCGCGTTCGGTACTTTGATAATTTGGTATGTGGATGGACCGGTGCTTGGGTGTTGTCCTTACTTGGAAAAGCCTCCCACTTATGATTAACCTCTAATGCAAGCGTCCGCAACTAAAAAAGAAGTATTAAGGTAAACCTAACCATAGCATGAAACAAGTGGATCCAAATCAGCCCCTTACGAAGCAATGCATAAACTAGGGTTTAAGCTTCTGTCACTCTAGAAACTCATCATCTACTTATTACTTCCCAATGCCTTCCTCTAGGCCCAAATAATAGTGAAGTGTCATGTAGTCGACATTCACATGACACCACTAGAGGAGAGACAACATACATCTCATCAAAATATCCAACGAATACCAAATTCACATGACTACTTATAGCAAGACTTCTCCCATGTCCTCAGGAACAAAAGTAACTACTCACAACACATTATATTGTTCATGATGAGAGGGGTATTAATATGCATAATGGATCTGAATATATGATCTTCCACCAAATAAACCAATTAGCATCAACTAATGGGAGCAATCAACACTGCTAGCAACCCACATGTACCAATCTGAGGTTTGGGTACAAAGATTGGATACAAGAGATAAACTAGGGTTTGAGAGGAGATGGTGCTGGTGAAGATGTTGATGAAGATTGCCCTCCCCAAGATGGGAGAGTTGATGGTGATGACGGCGGTGATGATTTCCCCCTTCTGGAGGGAAGTATCCCCGGCAACGACGCCAGAAAAGAGTCTTGATGACCCACAAGTGTAGGGGATCTATCGTAGTCCTTTCGATAAGAGTGTCAAACCCAACGAGGAGCAGAAGGAAATGATAAGCAGTTTTCAGTAAGGTATTGTCTGCAAGCACTGGAATTATAGGTAACAGATAGTTTTTTGATAAGGTAGTTGGTAACAAGTGACAAAAGGTAAACGTAAATAAGGTGCAGCAAGGTGTCCCAATCCTTTTTGTAGCGAAGGACAAGCCTGGACAAACTCTTATCTGAAGGAAAGCGCTCCCGAGGACACATGGGAATTATCATCAAGCTAGTTTTCATCATGATCATCTGATTCACGTTCTATACTTTGATAATTTGGTATGCGGGTGGACCGGCGCTTGGGTGTTGTCCTTACTTGGACAAGCCTCCCACTTATGATTAACCTCTAATGCAAGCATCTGCAACTACAAAATAAGTATTGAGGTAAACCTAACCATAGCATGAAACAAGTGGATCCAAATCATCCCCTTACGAAGCAACGCATAAACTAGGGTTTAAGCTTCTGTCACTCTAGCAACCCATCATCTACTTATTACTCCCCAATGCCTTCCTCTAGGCCCAAATAATCGTGAAGTGTCATGTAGTCGACGTTCACATGACACCACTAGAGGAGAGACAACATACATCTCATCAAAATATTGAACGAATACCAATTTCACATGACAACTTATAGCAAGACTTCTCCCATGTCCTCAGGAACAAAAGTAACTACTCACAAGACATAATATTGTTCCTGATCAGAGGGGTATTAATATGCATAATGGATCTGCACATATGATGTTCCACCAAACAAACCAACTAGCATCAACTACAAGGAGTAATCAACACTACTAGCAACCCACGGGTACCAATATGAGGTTTGGTACAAAGATTGGATACAAGAGATGAACTAGGGTTTTAGAGGAGATGGTGCTGGTGAAGATGTTGATGAAGATAGCCCTCCCCAAGATGGGAGAGTTGTTGGTGATCACGGCAGTGACGATTTCCCCCTCCCGGAGGGAAGTATCCCCGACAGAACAACTCTGTCGGAGCCCTAGATTAGTCTCCGCCAAGGTTCCGCCTCGAGACGGCGGCGTCTGGTCACGAAAGCCTCCTTATGATTTTTTTCCAGGTCAAAACACCTCATATAGGAGAAGATGGGCATCAGGGGGCAATCGGGGGCCCACAAGGCAGGGGGGTGCGCCGAGGGAGAGGTGGCGCGCCCCCCACCCTCGTGGACAGGTGGTGGCCCCCTGGTGATCTTCTTTCGCCAGATATTTTTTTATATTTTCTGAACGGTGTCCTATGAAGTTTCAGAGCTTTTTGAGTTGTGCAGAATAGGTTTCCAGAGTTTCCTTCTTTTCGAGCCCAGAATTCCAGCTGCCGGCATTCTCCCTCTTCATGTAAACCTTGTAAAATAAGAGAGAAAAGGCATAAGTATTGTGACATTATGTGTAATAACAGCCCATAATGCAATAAATATCAACATAAAAGCATGATGCAAAATGGACGTATCATCCACTTACGAATACAACCGCCACCATGACTTAGATGCTCGTGGAGATCGTACTAGGTCCATCTATTGACCCAAAGAAGACCTGCCAGCATACCAGGAAGGATACTATGTTCGGTTAAATCGGAACAATAGAGCCCGGGAGCAACAGCAGATTAGGAAGGCCGAAGAACTCCGACGCGACGTAGCGCTAGTTCTGGGCTTCGCACACCCCTTGTGCTTCACAGAGCGGGTCATGCAACATCAATTCCAGGAAGAATTAAAGCCTGTGAACATCGAATCATACGACGAAACTAGAGATCTAGCCGTATGGATAGATGATTTACTCCTCCATATCCACATGGCGCGAGGAGATGATCTCCACGCCAACAAATATTTCCCACTCAAGCTTAAAGGCCCGGCAAGACACTTGTTGAAAAACCTTTTCGAAGACTCCATAGGTTGCTGGGAAGAGCTTGATGATGCTATTCGAGCAAACTTTCAGGGCACCTATGTCCGGCCTTCGGATGTTGACGACCTAAATCGTATCACACAACAACCCAAAGAATCTGCCTGACGGTTTTGAAACTGATTCCTGACCAAGAAAAATCAGTTCGTTGAATGTCCGGATGCTGACGCCTTGGTTTAATTTAAGCATAGTGTAAATGACGAATGACTTGTATGGCAGTTCAGTCAGGACAAACCAATAACTATGACAACCCATACTTCCCTCATGACCCACTTTTGTGCGGTCGTAGACAGTTGGCTTGCTCGCCAAAGCACAATCCCAGACAGACTATGTACCTCTGAGGTTCGGGACAGAAACGGAAAGCCCCGACAGAGAAAGAATAAACACCGCCACAATGACGGCGGGGGCGAGGACACGACAGTGAATGCCGGATTCCAAAACAAGAAATCCGGGCACCAAAAGAAAGCCCCTAAACGAACTAGTGATGGCCTGTCTAGAATAGACACAATTCTGGAGAGGCCTTGCTAGATCCACAGCACATCAGAGAAGCCCGCCAACCACTCTAATCCAAATTGTTGGGTGATCAAACATGCTGACAAACTCACAGCCGAAGACTCAGGCAAATGCCCGCGAGGCGAGAACGATGACGAGCCCTGCAGGCCGAATAGGGAAGGCCTGAAACCTTTCCCTTTCAAGGTCAATACGGTAAACATGATCTATGAAACCAACATACCAAAGAAGGATAGGATGCGATCTCTACGGGACATATACTCCGTCGAGCCAGTAGCACCAAAGTTCAACGCGTGGTCGGCTTCCCAATCATGTTCGATCGCAGGGAACATCCCACCAGCATACGTCATGGAGGGTGTGTAGCCCTAGTGCTAGACCCCATCATCGATGGATTCCATCTCACTACAGTCCTTATGGATGGAGGGAGCATCATCAACCTGATATACGAGGATAAAGAGAGAAAAATGGGGATCAATCCATCAAGGATTAAGCCCAGTAACACCGCCTTCAAAGGACTCATTCCGGGAGTCGAGGCCCGGTGTACAGGCACTGTAACACTCAAAGTAGTGTTTTGGTCGCTGGATAATTTCCAAAGCAAAGACTTGATCTTCGATATCGCACCTTTTTGCAGCGGCTACCACGCCCTCCTCGTGTGAACAACGTTCACCAAATTCAATGTTGTTCCACACAATGCGTACCTCATGTTGAAGATGCATGGTTCTTCGGGCGTCATAACTATCAACGGCAACACAGAACGTTCTCTTCGAACCGAAGAGCACGCTGCGGCCCTAGCAGCCGAAAGCCACACCAACCCGTACATGCCCGGATGTCCAACCACCATAAAGTCAAGTGTCAATAGTAAACGGGTTCAAACCCCTTCCCTATCATGGAACCCGCATGCGTTCCCCGCAAATAGGGATACGCGCCACACGGCACGCCCACACTTTTTGTGCTCCATGTGCCTCATGAGCACAACTTCGCACTAGGCAACCATGAGGCATACACTGATCCAAAGAACAGGTTCAGTTAAACTGAACTCTGATATTATCTCATCTTTGGACGACTCGGGAACCTATTCTAGATAAACCTGAAGCATAAAGCACCATTGACAGTTCCCTCGTAGATAAAGGCCTCATCGAAGGCCCATACCCCCACTCATCAGAAGCAAAGGCGCAGACGTGTAGCAGGGCATACTGAAGGCTTCAACTCACACATCATGGCCCCTCGTTAACCTTTACCTCAATATTTTTTTCTTTTTCTCTTCTTACAAGTACTGTCTTCGCCGTTCAAATTATACGGTTAGGTGTCCGGATCTCATGAGAAATAATA
Source organism: Secale cereale (assembly GCA_902687465.1). Lineage (NCBI taxonomy): Eukaryota > Viridiplantae > Streptophyta > Magnoliopsida > Poales > Poaceae > Secale > Secale cereale. The sequence goes on from LR738712.1 coordinate 428,060,717, forward strand.
AAAGTACCCTCTATAATCCCCTATGTTTCTCCCCGGACTCTCCACTCACTCTTCAAACAACCCAACATTAAAGTACATTAATTACTCAAGATTTTGATTTATATATCAACTCGATATCTTCAAGTCCGGCCTCATTTTTCGCTATGTGTTCGGCGTATCGGATATTGCACTATATGCATCCGTTCCGAACTATGTCATGGGTCAATAGTTGGGTTGCCCGGCTCCTGTGCTTGCCTCTTATGTTCCGCACGTTCAGCTAAGAAGGCAAAGGGAGGACCCCTACGATTGTACTTCGGGTTCGCCCGGTCAAGTACCCCAGAAGGATAAAGGCAAAAATGAACCATCATACTAAGCGTGAACGGATCCGCGATCTGACGATGAGGTTTGACTCCAAAAATCATTGGTGGTCTCACCGTGTCACACGAAGGGTAAGTCTTAACTCAAACCGTGTGATTGGGAAGGGTAGGCTTCAACCCCCAAGTACATTACAAATACACCGGGGGCTAGTCTCTAGTCCCCACCATCAAGCTCCTAAGGCTAAGTGAAAGCAGTAAAATCGAATAGTCTGATTGCCTGGTTTCATCGCCGCACTACTTCTGCACAAGGCCGACACAGAGGTCCTTCAAGGCCAGCTCAGACGTTTGATGCATTTGATCACTGAGGAGAGGAGGACGCTCAGAGCCCAGAAACTCCGACAAAAATAACCGCTGCATAGAGTCCTCCTCGCGGGTGCCTCACTGCGGCCGCCGCATTCCACAGGAGTTTGGCGAAGACGCCTGCGGGGCGCTAGACCCTCGTCAGCAGGGCGAATTTGTTGCCTTCGAAGACACTCTGCAGTAAATATTTCTTACCATTGGCAATTTGTGCGGCTTGTCGAAGCTCCTCCCGGACACCTCGGGCATCACTGCTCGCCTCCTGTAGCTCCTTCTTGAAGGAAATATGCCCTAGAGGCAATAATAAAGTTATTATTTATTTCCTTATATCATGATAAATGTTTATTATTCATGCTAGAATTGTATTAACCGGAAACTTATTACATGTGTGAATACATAGACAAAACAGAGTGTCCCTAGTATGCCTCTACTAGACTAGCTCATTGATCAAAGATGGCTATGTTTCCTAGCCATAGACATGAGTTGTCATTTGATCAACGGGATAACATCATTAGGAGAATGATGTGATGGACTAGACCCATCTGTTAGCTTAGCACTATGATCGTTTAGTTTTACTGCTATTGCTTTCTTCATGACTTATACATGTTCCTATGACTATGAGATTATGCAACTCCCGAATACCGTAAGAACACCTTGTGTGCTATCAAATGTCACAACGTAATAGGTTCATCATAAAGATGCTCTACAGGTGTCTCCGAAAGTATTCATGGTGTTGGCATAGATCAAGACTAGGATTTGTCACTCCGAGTGTCGGAGAGGTATCTCTGGGCCCTCTCGGTAATGCACATCATAATAAGCCTTGCAAGCAAATGACTAATGAGTTAGTCATGAGATGATGTATTACGGAACGAGTAAAGAGACTTGCCGGTAACGAGATTGAACTAGGTATAGAGATACCGACGATCGAATCTCGGGCAAGTAACATACCGATGACAAAAGGAACGACGTATGTTGTTATGCGGTTTGACCGATAAAGATCTTCGTAGAATATGTAGGAACCAATATGAGCATCCAGGCTCCGCTATTGGTTATTGACCAAAGATGAGTCTCAGTCATGTCTACATAGTTCTCGAACCCGTAGGGTCCGCACGCTTAACGTTTGATGACGATCGGTATTATGAATTTATGAGTTTTGATGTACCGAAGGTAGTTCGGAGTCCCGGATGAGATCACGGACATGACGAGGAGTGTCGGAATGTCCGAGACATAAAGATTGATATATTGGACGACTATATTCGGACACTGGAAGTGTTCCAGAAAGGTTTCAGATTTAATCGGATTGCCGGAGGGGGTTACCGGAACCCCCCACAAGGGGGTATGGTCCATAGTGGGCCTTGAGGAAAGAAGAGAGACAGCCCATAGAGGCTGGCCGGCGCCCCACCAGGGAATCCTAGTTGGACTAGGATTGGGGGGCGCCACCTCTCCCTCTCCTTCCTTTCCCCCTTTTCCTTCTTGGTGGACTCCTACTAGGAATAGGATTGCAATCCTATTCCTAGTAGGATTGCCTCCCTGGCGTGCCATAGAAAGGCTGGCCGGCCCCTCACCTTGCTCTTTTATATACGGGGGCAGGGGGCACCCTAGGACACACAAGTTGATCAGTTGATCTCTCCCAACCGTGTGCGGTGCCCCCCTCCACAGAAACACACCTCGATTATACCATTGCAGTGCTTAGGCGAAGCCCTGCGCCGGTAACTTCATCATATCCGTCACCACGCCGTCGTGCTGACGAAACTCTCCCGTGAAGCTCAACTGGATCAAGAGCTCGTGGGACGTCATCAAGCTGAACGTTTGCTGAACGCGGAGGTGCCGTACGTTCGGTGCTTGATCGGTTGGATCGCGAAGAAGTTCGACTACATCAACCGCGTCACTTGACGCTTCCACTCCCGGTCTACGAGGGTACGTAGACACACTCTCCCCTCTCGTTGCTATACATCTAGTAGATAGATCTTGCGTGATCGTAGGAAAATTTTAAAATACTACGTTCCCCAACACTTCTCCACCTTGGATAGATGGGAAGATTGCTCCTCCCAACCCTTTTCAAGGGATTCAAGCTTTTCCGTGGCATCCTAGAGAACCACTTGCACCTCGGTGACCCGGGACTCATGTTGCTTAGCACCACAATTTGCCTTCTCAAGCTCAGACACATCCTTCTCAGCGGTTGTCCTCTTTTTGGCGCCTCAGCCTTGGCTTTCTTTACGGCCTCCTTTAAGCTCTCGACCTCGGCGGCAGTAGGTGCAAGATCATCAAGATAAAGGATCGGTAAATGATCTAGCCAGTCCCTATCTGGAAAATACACATTTTACATAGTTTACCTTGTGCCTCATCAAGCCGCTTGTTGAACAGGTCCAGCTCTTGATCGGAAAGCTTGATCTTCCAATCCATCTCCCCTAACGCCGCGTCATTAGCAGCCGCGGCCACGGAAGATGCATGTGTTAGCACTAGATATATCAACATTGTTAACCGACCTACCGAATTTTATCCTTTGCAGGTCTCTTCGAGGTCCTAGCAGAGTCTTGGGGGTTGCCATGTATGCGGCCTACCTAAACTAACAATTATAACTACATTGCAAGGAAAGATCATTACTTGAGTTACCTCAAAGCCTGTTAGAAGTCCTTGGATAACATCGTTCAGTCCGGATTGGACTAACCAAACACTCTACATAACCGCACACATAAGGGTGCGGTGCCCCTCAACGATGACGTAATTGCTAACCAACTCCTCCAACGTGTCCAGCCAGCCAAACGCCGCTCTTGCAGAGGTGTTTGACGCCAGCGTTGGCTCCACGGCCCCCTCCACATTGGGAGGAACTTGTGCCTTCGAAGGCCTCGGTGGCTTGCAAGCAGTCGACGGAGGGGGTCTGGATGGACCGGACTCTTTTCCTTCGCCGGCCAGGAGAGATGATCCCTCCTGGTTTTCGGTGACCGAGGTTTTAGCCTCGGCCATCATGACATCTACCTCCCCCTCCGTTTTCGAAAGAGGTGGAGTTCTTCGGGACTGCACGTCTTCAGCCTCTTCGGGGGCTCAAGGAGGCATCACTAAAAAAAGAAGACACATCAGTGACATGTTGGCCCGAACAATTTTTTCTGTCATGCTTATGACACTTCTATGAGGATAATTGTGACAAAAACCCGTATCATCATAGATGTCGTGGGCTCCTACTTCTATGAAAACAAATCAAGACAGAAAATGGGCTTTTTGTCGTGGGCGAGCCGGGGACGCATCTGCATGACATTCTTTGGGTTGTCCATGACGGAAAAAATCATGGTAGAAGCGAGGGCAAGGAAAATTTCAGGGAGTTCCCGGTTACGGTGGGTTGTCGGGGCGGAGCGACGCACAGAGGTTTGCGCGTTTCTCTCATACACGTCGCGTGTATGAGCGAGGTGTTGGACTCTACCTGAACCCGAGCGAGGCGTTCGTTTACTGAACCCGAGCGAGGCGTTCGTTTATTGAACCCGAGCAATTCCACTAGCCAAGTAACTGTACCCGAGCGATCGATCCCTGCTGGCTCCTAACTGAACCCGACCGATTCCTTCACTACTACTTCTAACTGAAGTCGATCAAACCTGCTGCTGCCTCTAGATGAACAGTGGCCGTTATTGGGGTAGGATGAACAATTCTCGGTGGGGGTTGGATGAACAGGACCTAGTGGTACTAGACGCCATTGTCGTTGGATGAACAGGACCCCTATCGAGAGGAGGCCGCCACACATCTGATCCGGTTGGGGGTGGATGAACAGGACCCCATGGAGGGCTGGTTGAACAGGACCCCCCGTGTGGAGGGCTGGTTGAACAGTAGCCGGTGGTGGCTGGATGAACAAGAGCCCATGGTGACCGCTGGTGGAGGCGAGAGGAAGTCGACGGTGGATGAACAGTGCAGGTGGATGCTGGAGGAAGTCGACGGTGGATGAACAATAGCCAGTGGAGGCTAGAGCGAGACAGTGGATGGTGGATGAACAGTAGCCCGTGGAGTCCCGTTTTGCGGGACGCCACACCCCTCCCAATGAATAGGACCTCCATTTAGACCGTAGGAGGTCGAAGAGAAGTCTGTTTCCTCCATTTTGCGGTACGCCACACCCCTCCCGATCAATAGGGCCCAATTTTGACTGTAGGAGCTCGAACACAAGTCCATTTCCTCTGTTCTGTGGTATACCAGACCTTTCCCGATGAACAGGACCCTGTTTCGACCGTACGTGGTCGAACAGATGGCCGTTTTCCTCCGTTTTGCGGTACGCCATGCTGTTCTGTCCAAGCCGGTTGGCTCCCATTGAACACGATGCATTCCAACCAAGTGGCTTCGCTCCATATGAATAGGACGTTGTTTCTCCGTTCCGACCCAGCCGCTTGGCTGCCGGTGAACATGACGCCGTTGCTGCCGTCCGTTGCCTCTCCATGTACACGTGCCCTAGCCGTACGTATGCGCGAGTAGCTAGGTGTTTGAGACCTCGCCCGTATGTACGTATGTGGCCATATTTCTTGGCATCTGGTTGTAAGTACGTGTACACGGTTTAGACTGGACTACCTAAACTGCTATGTTGGGGGCTCTACTAATACACGTGCCGCTGCTTGGTTCATTGTTGTACAGAGACCGATCGACCAGTATGTACGTACACGTTCGTGACCTGAATGACAACGGTTCGTGTATTTCGACCAGGTGGGTCATGACTGTCAGGGAGGATCAGGAGGCACTTCCTTACGTGCAGAGTTATTGATGGTGGGTCACAGCAGTCAAGGGGAGAATCATTTTTTTTGCCTGTAATATGGACGCACTTCCTTGCATGCGAAGATGTAGCTAGTAGGTCCCAGCTGTCAGAGGGGAAACATTTTTTGGAGGCCCTTCTGGTAGGTCCCGCTGTTATGTGGAGGAATCATATTTTGCATGTAATAAGGAGGCACCTCCTTGCTGCGGCCGTGGACCGAGCTAGCAGCCTCTCCGCATACATTCCTCTTCAGATGGAACTCATTTCTAGACCACTTTGACCACGCCACACGACAGCACCAGGCGGTGGATGACGGTGAGGCAGGGAATGACGCAGATCCTGGGAACACGTGGAGGGTAGTATGAGGGTTGACTGGTTCGGTTGTGGTGTGAGGCTGATGTCGCCATAGAATAACATAGGGTGCGGGTGAGTAGAGGGATGGCCAGGCTAGCGGTGGGAGTAGTAGGGGGCGGTTTGTCCTGCGCGATAGCATAGCCGACCATGGAAGGGAGGAGCACGCGGGAATAGGCGTTTCCGCCAATGCTGGATTTGGCGGCTGGAGCAAGAAGATCGAAGATTGAAGAAGCACGACGGTTGTTGGATTGACATCCAACGTTCACGTCTGCTAGAATCGTTTGTTGGCATATATTGTAAGTAAAAAAATCTTGCATATGTGTCAACTTAGTAGGCCGACAAGTCAGACCATGCCCTATTTTTTTTAATAATTTACAGCTCATTGCAACTTCTTATGCAATTTATTGTAGTCCATTTTTTTGTTGGCCAGGGCCAGGGTTAAACATTTAAATGAAATTTCGCATATTTCGGTGGGGTCCAAACTATTCGCCAGGGCCAGTGTCATTCTCTCTCCATGGTGGGCACCAAGTGTCATCCTCTCCATGTTGACAGCGCGAGAGGGCGGCACCATGGCGGGCGCACCAAAGCGCTCGGAGGACGACGTCAAGGCCTCAGACGTTGGCGTTAATAATTTACGAGATGGTAGGGCAGCGATATATGCGCTGAGGAGCGGCCAACCGTGGAAGGCAGAAGCAGGCGGCCCCGCCGGCGCTGGTTTGGTTTGGGCGGCTGGAGGGAGCCAGGACTGAAGAAACACGACAGACTATAAAAGCAGCAGGAGTAATTAACAACCTTAACTGAAACAAGTAGGGGCACTTAACAACCATAGCTGAAAGCAGTATGAGTACTTATACAGGTTCAACCGTACAAAGCATGCCTTGAACACTGCTATTTTGCCTACTGTTAACCAAGGGTTAGGCCACCAAACCTCAGGACAATCCCAGGCGCCACCCCGCGCATCCACAACCTTTTGAAAGCGGCTTCGTCTCGAAGTGTAGTCAATAAACAGGATATTCGCTTCACAGCCATGGAAAAGCATGAGCATAACCTTTTGTCCTATTCTCCAAGATGGACGGGCATAACCTTCAGAGCCGTGGATTAAGAAGTAATCGAGGCAACATGGAAGAATCAGATACAAAACTAACATGGATGAAGTACTTGAAAGACGCCGATGTGGAAGATCACAGTGAAGATGAGACCAGGTTCTTCTATTTCCATCAACATTCGTGCGCCAACTTTATGTTTGTAGCACTTGACAAAGTTTATCCAAGTTCGGCCATAAAAAAAGTAGCGATTTTCTTGGTTCACAAACCCAACTCAAAACTTATATCCATGGCTTGACTTCAATGTGACCATTAAACTAGTGCATTCAGTTATGGAAGGCCGACCATCTTGATTACATGTGTTCTCGTAGAGCACGGAATGCACTGCAAGAAAAATAATATGAGAACACAATATATTCGCTGTCCAAATCTAGAAATAATTTCCTCCTTCATGTCAGTGTTGACCATGCTACTAGTACCTTTTATCAAAATATAGCAATCCAAATTTCCAAATTAGTCAACATGTTCAAAAACCACCACCCTCCCGGATAGAAAAGAGGATTTTAGGAACATACTCTGCATGTTTTGTAATCCTGTGTTAGGATGAGCAGGAAGAAGTGTGGCATCTCGCCGAGGGCACAGAAACCTTTAGGATCCTCACATTTTGGGCACTTCAAATGAAACATACTAGATTCAGTAGGAAGAAAAATGCATCAACGGCGGCATCTGCCATTCTAGGATTACCCGCGACCAAGGACTTGTATTTATCGGGGATGGATCAAGATTTTGTACCTGGTTCTCCATGAGAAAACCCTATGAAATCACCGAGAGGGGGTTTTCTCTGAACAAGCAGATGAGGGAGAAGGGGATTCAGGCCAAGTGAAATATTGCTGCTTCGTTTGTCCAGCTTACTGCCTGGAAAGGTGGGTCTTTTTGTAATTTGATGGCTTATTAGGCATTACTACGGCCCTATGACCGGGGTGAGTCTACCATGCAGTTGTGCACTCTAATATAGCAAGATTTTTAGGCCTAGAAACATCATCATCAAAAGCATCATTCTTTTTAAACAGAGATTCAATTTCATAAGCACCCTTAAAAGCAACGAATTCTTCTATTTGTTCCACATCATAATAATCATACATACCATTAGCATAAGAAGCTAAGGTTTCATTATCATTAAATTTGCATGAAAAGGGAAGGTGTGGAGCCTTCATCCTAGATCAACAAGTATAATCATATCTCAAGCATATTTGCCGAGCATACCAATGCAACAAATGAATTTGATCCCATAACAGTTTCCCTTTTTGTTTCAAGAGATAATCCCTAAAGTATTCACGTTGATCCGACGTTACTCCCATTACATAGTTGAATGGGATTTTCTGAGGATTATCAAAGTAGTACATAATATCTTTCACATAATGAGTATCGAGGGTTTTAGGAGGTTCCCCATCTCCATGAGTAGCAAGTACACCTAAGTTTTTTGGTATTTCGTGTTCCATATCCATAACTAAAGATAGATAACAACTTAGAACAGCAAACAAAAACTACTTAGTGATAAAGCAAACAAGCACACACGAGAATATTCACCCCACGCTATTGCTCCCCGGCAACGGCGCCAGAAAAAGGTCTTGATAACCCACAAGTGTAGGGGATCAGTTGTAGCCTCTTTTGATAAGTAAGAGTGTCGAACCCAACGAAGAGCTAAAGGCAGAACTAATATTCCCTCAAGTTCTATCGACCACCGATACAACTCTACGCACGCTTGACGTTTACCTTACCTAGAACAAGTATGAAACTAGAAGTACTTTGTAGTTTTTGTTGGATAGGTTCGCAAGAATATAAAGAGCACACAAATATAAACTAGGGGTTGTTAAGATAAAGAAGCAATAAAGTTAATGATAGCGAGTGTGGAAAAGTGGTGGTAGGAGTTGCGAAATTGCCCCTAAGCAATTGACTACGTTACTAGACCGATAGCAAGTTTTATGTGGGAGAGGCCACTGCTAGCATGTCATCCCTTACTTGGAATTCTATGCACTTATGATTGGAACAATTAGCAAGCATCCGCAACTACTAACGTTCATTAAGATAAAACCCAACTATAGCATTACGATATATTGGTCCCCCTTCAATCCCCTATGCATCAATTTCTATGCTAGGTTGAAGCTTCTGTCACTCTTGCCCTCCAATACGTAGTCCTATCAACATACAACTAACCTTATGGTGTGATCCACGTGTGCGCTCATATGATGGGCAGCAAAGGACAGCAACATAACCACAAGCAAATTAAATCATTCATAGCAATTCACCAATCACCGATAGGACAACGAAAATCTACTCAGACATCATAGGATGGCAACACATCATTGGATAATAATATGAAGCATAAAGAACCATGTTCAAGTAGAGGGTACAGCGTGTTGCGGGAGAGTGGACCGCTGTAGATAGATGGGGGAAGGTGATGGAGATGTTGGTGAAGATGACGGAGGTGTTGGTGTAGATCGCGGTCACACGATGATGGCCTTGGTGGCACTCCGGTGCCACCGGAAGAGAGGGGGAGAGAGCCCCCCTCCTTCTTCCTCTTCCTTGACCTTCTCCCTAGGTGGGAGAAGGGTTTCAGCTCTGGTGCATGGTCTCCATGGCGGCAGAGGGGCGTTCCCAGATTCTGGCCTTCCACCATTTCTTAAATTCCTGGAGATCCGTAACTCCGATTGGGCTAATTTTTTGACACGATTTTTATCCGGCTATTACCTTTCTTGAGGAGAAAGAAGGGAATCAACCGCCTTACGGTGTGGCCACGAGGGCCCAAGGCGCGCCCCCCTTCCCAGGGTGTGGCCCACTCGGGCATCGTTTCATGTTGGTTTCGCTTCCCAAAATTCACATATATTCCTAAAAAAATTATGTCCGTTTTTATTCCGTTTGGACTCCGTTTGATATGGATATTCTGTGAAACAAAAAACATGCAACAAACAGGAACTGGCACTGGGCACTGGATCAATATGTTAGTCCCAAAAAATAGTATAAAAAGTTGCCAAAAGTATATGAAAGTTGTAGAATATTGGCATGGAACAATAAAAAATTATAGATACGATGGAGACGTATCAGGAAACTTTATGATAACCACACACTTCGTAATCTAAGGCACAACTAGGAAATTGTTGTGGTGAAGCGCACCCTCGAGAACACGCCTGGCAACAATGCTACACGCAAACGCTTGTTCACCACACGTGGCGACAAGGACACAACAGGTGGATAGTTTAGTAGTAGAACTCATCCTCAGGTCTTCTAGTTCACATGACATGACTGTGAGAACTTCATCTCCACTTCGGTCCTTGTTCTAATTCAAACAGAAACCAAATATTTTATTACTACCTCCGTTCGGAAACATAAGACAATTTTCGATATTTAACTCCATATAAGACTACATATACGCACAAAAATGAGTGAACAAAGACACTAGAACATATCTTCAAAGGCATGAGATCAGAGGGATTACTTGCAATATATTCATAACAAAAGTTACTAAGGCTACTATACTCTCCTCAAAGGCATGAGAGCTAAAATCTTGCATTTCCTAGAGCTAGCACTAATTTTCATAAAGTAGTTGAAAGTAATCTATAAGAAATCAGTGTTATGTGCAAAAATCATATGTATGTCAACCTCTCGCATGTTTTGGTGAAAAGAGCAGTTTAGAACCATGATTTGGCACACAAAAATCACATGCAATATCACCCAGGAAGTTGTACTACTAGTACTAGTACTACGTGTTAGATGAAAAAACACGATCAAGATCGCCAAAAAGATCGTCAAGAAGAGATATTACTTGGACCGGCTTAATGTGGAATCCCGGAGAGGAGGGATTGGATAGGGCAATGGCCTTCAGTTTGTCTGTGGTCGTCTCGGCAGGGTTCTGGCGCTTCTTTGTACCCTGAAGAAACCAATTATTTTATTACTGCCTCCGTTTAGATATAGAAGATGATTTTCAATATTAGACTCCATACAAGACTACATATACGCACAAAAATGAGCGAACAAAGACACTAGAACACGTCTTCAATGGCATGAGAGCAGTGGGATTACTTGCAATATTCATAACACAAGTTACTGAGGCTACTATACTCTCCTCAATGGCATGAGAGCTAAAATCTTGCATTTCCTACAACTAGCATTGACGTTCATAAAGTAGTTAAAGTAATCTATAATAAATGAGTGTTATGTGCAAAAATCATATTTATGTCACCCTCGCACATGTTTTGGTCAAAAGAGCAGTTTAGAACCGTGATTTGGCACACAATAATCACATGCAAGATCACCCAGGAAGTTGTACTACTAGTACTAGTACTGCGTGTTAGATGAAAAACACGATCAAGATCGCCAAAAAGATCATCAAGAAGAGATATTAACTGAACTCGCTTGGATAGGGCGATGGCCTAGAGCTTGTCTGCGGTAGACTCGGCAGGGTTCGCGCACTTCTTCATACCCTATGCCCCGACGACTTTGGCCAGAAAAGACATCACCTCTTCCGTGCTCCAGGGTCCATCAAGAAACGGTCAAATAGAAATAAAAGTATAGAAACCATAATCACAAACCCAAAAGAAGAACAGAGAGGGATTTACGATCGGTCGCGTGGTTGCAAGACCTGTCTTGGCCAGAAGCAACACCATTTATGCGCTCACCTTTCCTTCTTTGGGAGAGAAGAACAATGGCAGAAGGGCGTCGGGGTTTTCTTGAAGAAATTAGGAACAAGATGAGGGACAAGCGAGTTGGGATTTTCATCAAGAGAGGAAGATGAGGGAGAAGAGCGAAATGATGGTTCCTTCGTCCGTTCAACTTATTGTTGGAAAGGTCGGGGTTTATTGATTTTACGGCTTATTGAGTATTACTGCGGCGCTTCGACCGGTGTAGTCTATTGTGCAGTTGTGCACTCTAGTACGGAGTAATTTAGTGCATGGCTAGTGGACCTTCATGCTGGTTGTACCACACGTCGGTGCAAGTGAGTAGTAAGGTTCCCGACGACCGTCGAGGAGGATCCGCGCGGTTGAGCGTGCCCACTATTTCTGAAGAAAAAATGATTACATGAAGCGTTATGACTCTTACGACGGAGGAGTGCGAAATAGGGCAGCCACTTGAACTTGCACAATACTCCTACTACTAGGAATGTGTAGTGGTTCATACGTCTGTACTATAATCTTGTAGCTAGTGTAGGAAGGTATGACGATAAAAAAGATGTTGTGCGCAGGTCAACTATATGAACAGTTATGTAATATGCCCCTTTTTTAACTGTCCGGTCGAGAAGAATGAACAGTGAGATCAATGTTAACACAACTAGAACTATAGTGCATGGAGAGTACGGTTGACTTTCCAGTCAAGAAGATGAACGGTGAGATCAATGTTAACGAAACTAGGACTAAAACGCACAGAGAGTACGGCGTTACAGAGCAGGAAGGGTGCATGAGCCCACACTAGGTTAACACAAATATACTAGGAGCATGCAGAGCATGCATGAAAAGGGGTGCAGAGATGAGAATGCACAATTTTGCAAAAAAAAAAAAGATGAGCATGCATGCCTAAACACCACCGAAGTCACTCAGCTTCTCGAGGCGCACGACGGTGACGATGCAGGGTGCCACCGCCCGTAGAGCCGGCTCCCTATCGATGGGAGCCAGATCATCAAAGACGGTGTCCAATGACACGAATGGATTCCAGTGATGAAGAACTGAGAGGATTCGCCTGGCAACGAAAACGGCCGCCCCTACTTGTCCAGCTCCACCCCCACCATCGCGCGAAGATGAAGGAAATATGCCCTAGAGGCAATAATAAAGTTTTTATTTATATTTCCTTATATATCATGATAAATGTCGTTTATTCATGGTAGAATTGTATTAACCGGAAACTTGATACATGCGTGAATACATAGACAAAACAGAGTGTCCCTAGTATGCCTGTACTAGACTAGCTCGTTAATCAAAGATGGTTATGTTTCCTAACCATAGACATGATGTGGGGACCCCGACTCATAGGTAGAGATCACCGAATGCACGCGTACAGTGATCCCAGAAATCAATGCTCACTGAACACAAAGAAGCTGAATAACAAGAGTATTACATCCATACATACCGTATTACACAAATTGTGACCATTATGGTCAAGTCTTGAGTATATCATTGCAGCGGAAATCTTCAATGACAACTTGGACCCATGCCATCTTCCTTAACCATAGAGGCATGCTGACTGGGAAGCGTCCTAGCTCGCATGTTCGTCATCAAGAAATCTTCATCATATCCTGTTCTTTCACGCCTGGCCAATAAAATAACTAGTGGCAAGCCAATGAGTACTTTGCATGTACTCGCAAGCAACCCAAGTGTGATGACAGAATAATTATGCAGGCTCTACTACTAAATTTTGCATTTTTTCGTAAAGCTAGTTTTCTCACGCAGGTATGATGAACATTTATCATGGATATGAATGTGTCTGCAACAAGTATTAGGAGGTTACATACATCAATATCGAGAAAGAGTTATAAACAACTCATGCTCGAGCTCATCATGACTTCCTCAAGATTAACATCACCAATACCACCGAACCGTGTTGTTTTCCTCAGACACACACACCAGGTTTCACAAACATTGGACGTAGCCCAAGAGCGGTTACCAACTGTCCTTGACCATGGATATGGCTATTCGAATAGTTTTACACTCTGTAGAGGTTGCACACTTTACCCACAAGATCCGGGGAACTTCCGTGTCATCCACAACCCGCGGTACTTCAAGTACCCGGGGTAAGCACCCAATCACTATATTTCCCTAGACGACACTAACATAGAGTCCACTCGATTGGTAGCTACCCCCGTGCCCAACATTTTCACAATTCCAAATTTTGGAGCCTCGCTCCCATATTCATCACATACCACAAGCACGGGGTACCAACGGTGTGTCTGGTGCCCTGTAAAGCCAGTCATGGCCGCCTATCCAAGCACGACCCCGTCCCGAGAGTGACCTCATGTCACACCCGTCACTAGTAATGCGGGCACCATGCTATTATCATCCTAGGTAATCAATAATGCCCTTTCCCATATAAGGGTAGAGTGGTTGTGCATGTAAGGTTGGAATAATGGTCGCAGCATAAACCAATCCGTTTTGAAAACAACACACACACATGCCTCTGTACACCACTTCATCATCAAGTGGATACCCAACTCATCATCTCCCTCGGGCATAAGTGGCACCCGACGGGGTTTTCGAAAAGTCTTTTGAAAGTACTCTGCCTCCGTCACCATGCATATTCCCGTCCCCTTTGCATAGCTATTACTATAGCATCCTATCTACTCCCACCCGCATAACCCTCGTAGGAAGGTAGGGTCATGCTTGATGCAAGATTGAAATAGGAAAGTAACAAAGGTACCAACCAAAGTGGTCACCACCTCCACATGATTCCGATGCAATGATACTAAGGTGCTATGAGACATGCATAAAAACGTTTCACGAACATGGTCAAAGGGCTGCTTGCCTTGCCCTTCAGAGTCTTCAAACCTTCTGGTCCATCTCCATGTACTCCGTCTATTTCGTCAACTAACGACGGAAACAATCATAATAAGCAACACAACAAGGCAAAAATAAAAGTGCTCTAAAAATAGAAGTTGGACATTTCTAGGATACCTCTGGTCATATGAAAAATGACCAAGGTGGTTTCATAGGCATTGGATCAATGGATAGTTTGGAACATTTCAATATGATGGAATCAATGGATTTAATGGACCTACAAGAAGTGTACAGAAGAATTATTTTGAAAAATGTTCAAAGGAACCCATTTAACAAGGAATGATTTTAGAAGCAGCTAGGAGTTGGTTTCACTTGATTTGGAGTTCAAAAGAATTTCCTATGATTTTGCAAAGTTGGCTATACATGGATAAATAGACCAATATTTGATGTGGTACAGAAGGTATTGGAAAAAATGTTTGAAAACTAAGTTATGAGCATATAAGTACCTAGGAATTTGAATCAATGGATTTGGATCATCTATGAGCCCTCTCTGATTTTCTAAAGTTCATCACAGAAATGGAAAAATAGGATTTGCAAATTATTTGTGAAGAAAGTTTTTCTGGAAAAATGTGCAAGTTACACCATGTGATAGAGCATGACTTTATGAACCCCTAGAAATTCGAATCATCAAATTTGGAGTTCATTTGAATTATTTATGGGTTTTACAAGTTGTCTGGAAAAAGAAAAAGGAAAAAGGAAGGGGCGGTTATACCTATACTACATATTGAGCAGTATAGCGTCGAAGCGCACTGGGCCGGCCCAACTGCACGGCCACGCGCAGAGAGCCAGGCGACGTCGAAGGCGCCTTTGGGCCAGCAGTCTTCACCGCAGGGACGCGGCTACGATTGATGCCGTATCCACTTATGCGCGGGCCCAGCCTTTGGGTCGCTTACAAGTGGGCCCCGCCTGGCAGGCTTGTCTTCCTCCTCCCGCTCGAATAGAGGTGAGGCAGGAGAGGCAGGGCCGAGCGCTCGCCGGCGTTGCCACGTCGACTCGGGGCGTCTCCGGCGATGCCTCGGCCACCGGAATGACCAGCGCGAAGAAGCTCTTCCAGCCATGGGTAACACGCATGCCGGGGAAGACCAGGTCAAGGAGAGCGCCGTCCGCGGAGGACATTGCCGATGGCGATGGCCGGCACGGCGCTTAGGCCATCGAGAAGAGTAACAAGAGAGCGGGGGAGCTCCGTGGTGGCCATGGGGTTTGCCTAGTGGAGAAAGGAGGGGAGGAGGAGGCCTCATTCACGGGAATTTGAGAGGGGGCCGGCGGCTCGGCTTCGGCCATGGAGGGGCAAGGAGGGCACGGGAAGGGTAGTGGGCAGGTTCAGGAGGTGAACGGGAGGTAGAGAGGGCCAAAGGAGTAGAGAGGGGGCTCGGGGGCGGCTTTAAATTGAAGGGGGTGAGCTGCATTATGGGTCGTGCGCCGGTGAAGCCGCTGCCGTGGCTGGAGGCAAAGCTGGCTCTTCGGGGCGTGTCGAGGGCATTCGTGGACGTGATCCAAGCCAAGGTAAAAAGCAGAGGGGGAGCGGGGAGGTGCCAGAGTCCTCGCGCGTGTGAGCGCCCCCATTGGAGCTCTCGGGCGATCGGGGCGCGTGTGGAGGAGGCAGCAGGAGGAAGAGGGAGAAGGGGCCGACCAACTAGGCGTGTCCCGGACACCGAGGCCACCTCGGGAGACACCATCCTGACGCCCAAGGCTATCAGGTGCCTCGGGCAGGACGCCCGCACTGTAGCGCGCTCCAGAGCGCCCATATGGCCGGCATGGCCGTGTCCCACGCGCTCTGGACGCGGCCACCTAGTCCATTGGCTTCTGGTTGGTCTGGAGATGCCCTCTGGTAGCTTAGGGTGCAAGGCAAGAGTAATAGTAAGAGGAGGATAAGAGGGAAGTTCTGCCACGGTGAAAACAAAGAGGTATATGGGGGTTTTACCTCCTCCAATGATTGAGCTGAGGGCATGGGGGAGTTGCTGGAGGTAGAAGGTGATCAGGTTCTTCTGTGGTAAAAAGTTGAAGCAAAGGTTAATAGTAAAAGGGGGCAAAACAGTGGTTTTGGTAAAATGTCAGAAGGTGTTTGATGTGGTTTTGGGCAAGAAAATGACTTCCAATTGACATGAGACTTAACAGGATCAAATGGCATATAGAAATAGGGTATTCCACCAAGTTTGAGCTCATTTGAAGAAAGTTTCCAATGTAACTTTGGTAAACCCTAGAAATCAACAGAAATGGCTTTTCCTAGATTTAGCCATGCAAATCATCCCTCCTTAATGCACCACTTGGTGTGGTGTCATCATTTGGGGTTTTGATCATGTCCACAAAATTTGAAGTCACAAGTAAAAAGTTGGCAATGTAGAGTTGTTCAATTTTTAATCTGAACAGAAATGGTTTTGGGGTACTCTAATCAAGTTACCCTTCTCCCAAGCTTGTGCCATTTGTTCTAGATGCGTTATTAGACCATTTTAGCATGTGTGCCAAATTTGAGAGCATTTGGACAAGTTTGGCAATGTAAAGTTGCTCAAACTTCAAAATGGACAGAAATGGTTTTGAGGGGATTTGATGATGTTTTCTTGATCTTCAAGGCATGAGGCTTTGTAAGATCATCAAACATGTCATATTTGATATGATTGAATTTCCCTGGAATTTTTAGAGAATATTTACTTTTGTAAATATTTCAAAAGCTTGAAATATCCAGAAAGGGTTTTGGGAGGATTTATCCAATATTTTGAACATGACCATGTTTTGAAACTCTTATATGTGGACAATATATGTCCTATGAGTTTCCCTGACTTTTGAAAAATGTTGTTGAAACAGTTAAATAATTTTAACCTATTAAAGACCATTTCTGGCCTAAAGAAAAAGCCTTTAAATAAAATATAAAAATAACTTTTAAAATTATAATTTTGTGGTTTAACGGAGTCCTATACCTAATATGATTTTCAAATATACATTTTGAAAGATTTTTCACACCCTAAATAAGATACTTGCAGTACAAACCTCAATTCAGGGGGTTTTGGAAAACAAATTTTAGAAAATACTTTTTGGCCAAATTATTTTTATAAGAAAATACTATACTGTTCTATACACATGGCATGATGTAATGCCCCGGATGTAATACTTTCCATTTTGGGCATATAATATATCTCCGGCTTCATCTATTCCATTTCGGGTTCTTCGTCTTTCGGTTTTTTTGTCATTTTGTTGTGTGCGTGTGTGGCATTCATTCATATCATGTAGACATATGCATCGCATTGCATTTGTGTTGTCGGTTGCATCCGGTTCCACGCGTTATTTCCCGTTGTCCGTTTCGGGTTCCGGAGCTCCCTCACGTGTCTGTGGCGTCCCGTAGGCCTACTTTGGTGTTTGGCCGTGTAACGTTTCCGGTTTGGCGCGAGACTTGTCGTGTGTTGTTGTTTTGATGTGTGTAACCCGCCTGTCAAATCTCGTCGCGTTTCGAGTCCGTTTGCTACCCCAACAGTTATTCGTGTGGGCTCAAAGTGCCTCCACTTTGTGGCCCAAGACACCCCTCCAACAGCCCACAAAACCACTCCTAGCCACTTCTATCATCTAGGCCATCCAAATCTGATCCGGTGGCCGAAAACCGCACTCCATTTGGGCAACCCTAGCTCCTTGTGCCTATATATTTGTCCACTCCCCCAAATTTGTGCCCCAAAACAAGGAAACCCTAGCCCCCACTTCATCCCCTTCCTCCAGCCACCACCTCGCCGGAGTTTCGCCGGAGTTTTGCCGGAATCTCGCCGGAGTTTCGCCGGAGCACCACCACCTCGCCGGAGACCACCTCCTCCCACCTCTCCAACCACGAATGCCGCCCTAGATCCGTTTTTTCCTCCGGCCAGCCACCTCCCGCATCAAAGCCCCACGCAGATCGAGGTTCCCACCCTCCCGCAGCTTCGATCGAAGCTTCTTCGCCGCCGCCGCCAGGAAGGATTGAGGGAGCCAGGCTCCCCTCGTCCCGAACGGATCTCATCTCCAGGGCCTTCCTCCACCGAAACCCTAGGCGGCCCAGAGTCCCGCATCGCCCTGGGCTTCCCTCCAGCTGAAGCCTCCTGGGCCATCGCCAGATCTGCCTGGGGAGGCCTCGTCGGACCTCCCTCCCTCCGCAGACCGCTCGCCAGGCAGGCCTCTCCGCCAGTCGGCCCGGTCGCATCCCTCCTGGGCCGTGCGCTCGCTCGCCTGGGGCTCAGCCGCCGGACGCCTTCCCCGCCTGGGCCGCGGGCCCGATCTCCCGGCCGATCGACCGCAGCCAGCGCCAGTGGGCCGCTGGATCCTTCCAGGCCGCTTCCCTCCCTCCGACGGCCCAAGCGCCTCGCCCGCCGTCTCGCACCGCGACGCCGGCCGCCTCCTGGGCCGCGCCAACCGCTCCAGCCGGCCCAGCCGCTCTCCTCCGCTGCGGGCCCGAGCCGGGCCCTTCTAGAAGGCCGCCGCCTCACCGCTGCGCCTTCTCCGCGGGCCCATCTCCGCAGATCCGGCCCGTTTTCTCAGATCTGAGAGGTTGCTCTCTCTCTCACTAAGTCCCAGATTTATTTGTTGTCTGATGCTTATTTCAAATTGTGATAACTTCTTGTGTGTTGCTCCGTTTTGCGCAAATGAGGTGTACAGGCGTTCGTGGTGACTAGCACTACGATTCTTTCCATTGTGCCATGCATGTTAGAGATCATCTAGATGCTTATTTTTCCGTTGCAAGAGTGCATCCCGATATAACTGATGCTATGTGTTGTTTTTATGCCATCTTTGCATAGTGATATCTTTTAGCTCGTTTATCCGAATGATGCAAATGACATGTCCACGTGTTCGTCTTGCCATGCTCTACATGTTGCTTGTGTTAGGTTGCATGATAGATTTATTCTTGCCATGGTTATCCTCGTTGCAAAGTGCTATGTGGCTGTTTAGTTGTTTAACTTGTTATGAAATGCCATCTTGTTGAGCTCATTGCTATCGTTGTGTTTATCTCCATGATGCATGCTTGTATATTTCGGAATCACCATCATGTGTACTTTGATGTGGTGCTTACCACTTGCCATGTTTAGTTTCGAGGTGACTTAAACTTGCTCTTTTAGATGCCATGATGGAACTGCTGTTTTAACACTTAGTGGATTTTCACGTCTGGAATCTGTAACGTTCCGATGCCATGTTTGCTTGCTGCTCTAGGACAAACCATGATAGTTTTGGGGTGGATCTTGATGGTTCCTTGTAGTATATATTGTTGCCTTTCCATTCATGTTCTCACATGCTTATTTAAGTGGCTGTAGCATGTTTAACTTTTGCTCCAAAGTTTCAATAAAATTCTGCTGTCAGAATTTTGTTATCAAGTTCAATATGTCCAAGCTTGTTGCTATTGATCCGTGGCTCCTTTGGGGGTGCACCTTTGGACTTATTTGATGTAGGATATATCTAGTTTATGTTCATGCTCTTTGCCATTATGTTGAGTACCATAGCTTAATTATCTAGTGCTCCGAAGTTGCTATATTGCTGTAATTTTCAGCTTTCGCATGTTTCTTGTTTCGGGCATAACTTTTAGCCCGTAGCTCCGTTTTCAGCGAGTCTTATATGAAACTTGATTGCTTTTCTGTGTAGATTCATAATCTCCTATTGTTGCCATGTTTTGAAGTGATTTACTTGAGTTCTATTTTCCGTGCTCCGTGTGCTCTCATAGTGCATCCATCATGCATCCATCATTTTGGTGTGCGCATTGCATCTTGTTGATTCGTGCCTTGTGTGATTGTATTGTTTAGAGCCGGAAGCTGAGACCGAGTACGAGTACGAGCACGAGGTTACCAACGAGGTTGAGCACGAGGACCCTTCTTACGATCCGAACGACTTCACTTCAGGCAAGATGACCGAACCCCGATAACATTACTATCTTTGCCTATTGCTAGTAGTTCCGCTCTATAGTTTTGCCTCGATGCCCATGTCTTTCTTGTCAGCCTCCTACTTGTAACCATGTCCATGTCTAACCACCCTACCTATGCAAACCGTTGCTTGGCTAAGTACGCTTCGCTCAGCCCTTCTTATAGCATTGCTAGTTGCAGGTGAAGATCGAAGATGCTTGCTTCATGTTGAAGTTTTGTTGGGTTATATCACACTATATAAATGCTTAAAATGAAATCATCTATATATTGGCAAGGGTGGAAGGCTAAGCCTTTTGCTTGGTGATTTGTTCCACTCATGCCGTTAGGAACCGTATAAACCGGTGTTATGTTCCTTGATTATGCGTTCCTAACACGGTTGGGGTGTATGGGACCCCCTCGATAAACCGCTAAGTGCTAAGTCTTTTCCAGCAAGTCCCAACATTGGTACTATTTGCCTAATAACTAAATAAACTTGCATAGGGAGTAATTAACCCTCTTTCTTAATTCTACAACCCGGGCCAGTGCTCCACATGAGTGTTGGTCCAAACTGGGGGTTACGCGGGGCCACCACGAGGAAACTCGAGGTTTGGTAAAAACCTGTGGGATCGTCCATCCGGACGTGGCCTGAGACGAGATACGCGCGGCTACTATCAGGGTGTCGGCACGCCGGGAGGATTTGCTGGTTTAGCCTTCCCTTAGTTCGGAGTATCTTGAGCACGGGATTCCGAGAATACTCGGGTCTTCCCACCTTGGAGTTGCGACTCCGCGGGTCGTGGGCTTGTAATGGGTCAAGTTGGAACACCCCTGCAGGGTTATGAACTTTCGAAAGCCGTGCCCGCGGTTATGTGGCAGATGGGAGCTTGTTAATATCCGGTTGTAGATAACTTGACACATTGTTCTAATACACTACCAGCGTGTGTACCGTGACTATCAATTTCCGAATAGGGATTCGGGAGTTGAACACGGTGGGGTTATGTTTGTTGAGCTTTAGCTAGGATCACTTCGTGATCATCTCTCGACCGAGGCCTTCTCTTCTCGCACTCTTTCACGTAAGCTAGTGCTAGTTGCTGCTGCAGACACTTATTCATTTCTTCAGCCTTACCCTCTCCGAAGGCTTAAATAGTCTTGTTACCTGGGAACGGGATTGCTGAGTCCTCTGTGGCTCACAGTTACTTCACCACACCAGATGCAGGTCCAGTGGTGAGTTATTCAGGTGATGGCACCGACCTTGACTGGGAGTACGACGAGGAGCGTAGTCGATACTATGTTCGTTATCCTGATGATCAGTAGTGGAGACTTCTACTATGATTCGATCCGACCTGTGGATTTATATTATGTTTGGTATCTTGTCATTTGGATTTTACCCTTAGAGGGCTGTGATGTTTTATTGAATGATGATTTGGACATGTATTGTATTTGTGTGACGTGGCGAGTGTAAGCCAACTATTTTATGTTTTCCATCCCCATCTTTTACATGAGTTGTGCAAAGATACCAGACTTGCGATCATTCCAGCATGGGGTTATGTCTCTAAGTCGTGCCACGACACGTAGGAGATATAGCTCCATCCTGGGTATTATAAGTTGGTATCAGATCCTTCTCCGACCTAGGAGCCCCCACTGATTGATCGAATCGTTGACGGTCAAGTCTAGGCACACACTGAAAACATTTTGAGTCCTATATTATATCGGAGAGTAGGATTTCTTTGCTTCTCATCCCCTTTCTCTCTGGTGAGGACTCCTGACGACTACTCTTGTCTCTTCTACTTTCAAAAATTGCACCAAATTTTTTTTAGGAATCTCGCGAGTATTCTGGGATTGTTTCGATGTTCTTGTGACGAGAATATTGTTCTCGATGCCTCCTGACATTAGGGGTTGTGGCAGTGTCCCGGGGAGTTGAGCTTTGGGGTATTGTCGTCACAAGCATATCGCAGCAGTACTAAATACTTAAGACGGCCGACATTGAAAATCTCTCCTATGCGGTTAGTGGCAAGATAACCCCGACATCACCCAGTACTGGGGAGGTAGTTCGGGAGTATTGCCATAGCTTGTTATAGTGGATGCTTTTCGAAGGTCCGAGGTAAACAGTTTCCGAGAAAAACTGGTTATGTGTTGAAGGATGGATACACCTGGATGTAGGTTTAGAGTTGATTGCGCGGTGCTTCCCGTGTATCCCCAACACTTGATTGCATAACTGGAATCTTTCGGAAATTAATAGGTGGGTTTATCCAGTAGATCGTAGGCATTCTTCCAACGAATGCAGGTTAGCGTGTTCGGGGTTCTACATTGAGTGAAGTGGTATTATGACAGATGTTCCGATCGGGAGTTGCATCTTAAAGGGTCCTTGGCTATGCTGATCCGGGGATTGCAAAACCCTTTCATAACGCGTTCATATGCTTTCAGCACAAAGATGTTAGAACGAAGCTCCTATCTTGTGTTTGTTTCCATCCGTACCTTGTTGTTTTCTTATTTTACCTTTTGTCTCCTATGTGGCTTCTCGTGAAGATTGATGTTATCATTTAACTGAGAATTTCATTCGTTCCTCTTGTTCGAATGATTTCATTCGTTCCTATTGTTCGAATGATTATTGTGAAGACTTGTTGCAATTCATTCCATTGATTCAGCTTATACCTTCTGTCAATCAATTGCTGATTCGTGGTCAACTCTTTCAGGATGGCTCCGAAAAAGGTTCCCAACGCTAACCCAGAGGGTGAAGAGGTCCCAGATCGTCCTCCTTCCCCTCCTCCTCCGTCTGAGGCTTGGAGAGCGATTATGCAGACTACAACTCAGAACACCCAGTTGTTGATGCAGATGATGCAGCAGATGCAAGCTAATCAAGCTAATCAGGGTGTTCCAGGGAATCAAGGCAACTTCTTCAACCAACAGCACCATGCTACTCTCAACCAGTTCTTGGCCAATAGTCCAAAAGCTTTCAGTTACTGTGTCGACCCTCTTGATGCTGAAGATTGGTTAACCGGCATAAAAAAGCATTTTGAGTGCAGTAACGTGAAGGAAGAGGATTATGTGAAGTTTGCAGCCTTCCAACTCAAAGACCAAGCAGCTGACTGGTAGCAGCAGTACAAAGACTCCAAGCCAGGTCGTGTGATCTCTTGGGAGGATTTCTGCAAGGACTTTCTCTCTCACCACATTCCAACAAGTGTCATCGAGGGTATGCGTGAGCAATTCCGCAACCTGAAGCAGGGCTCTATGACAGTCTATCAGTATAATGTCAAGTTCCAAAACCTCGCCCGCTATGCTAAGCAAGACATTCCTGATGCTAAGAGCAAAATCTACCAGTTCCGTGGAGGCCTGAAAGATGAACTTCAACTTGCTCTCACCTTGTTCGAGTCCGATGAATTCGACAAATTCTATAACATGGCTTTGAAACAAGAGGCAGCTCAGCTTAAGATGGAGGCTTCTAAAGAGAGAATTCGAGATGCCGTTCACTCTTCCTCATCGTCTCAGTTGGCTGCGAAGCAACAAAAATTTTGGCTTCCTCCTCCTCCAGTGATTCGAGCTCCCTACAACAACTCCAACAGCAACAAGAACTCTGGTGGACGTGGTTTCTCCCACCCACCCAAACTGAGCAACCAGTCGAGGAATCAGTTTTAGTCTCAAGGCTCCAAGTCAAGTGGTTCTCATTTCCGTCCTCTCTCAGAAGTGACTTGCAACAAATGCACTCAGAAAGGTCACTATGCCAACAGATGTTCGAACCCGAAGCGTCTTCCACCTCCTCCACCTGTGAGTTCAGCTATTGTCAAGCATAATCCAAAGTCTGCAAGGCTGAATCTGATGAATGCAGCACAAGCGGAGAATTCTTCTGATGTCATTTTGGGTAACCTTCCAGTTAACTCTTTTCCTGCTAAAGTGTTATTTGATTCGGGTGCTACATGCTCTTTCATGTCATATCCATTTGCATCCAAGCACAACATTGTCACCAGAAGTTTGCCAAGGGAATTGTCAGTTGTTTCTCCAGGCAAACTATTGCATTCAAATATATTTTCTCCGGATGTTTCTATTCGCATGGGAGATTATCGTTTTCTGGCTAAACCGGTGGTTCTTGGTAATTCCGACATCGACCTCATCCTTGGGATGGATTGGCTTTCTCAGCATGATGCTCACATTGATTGTGCACAGAAGGAAGTCAAGATGACTCATCCTGATGAAGATGTGATTATCTTTGCCTCCAGGGATAACACTATCAGGCTTTTCTCTCTCAATGATAAGGGCGAAATTAATGCCATATCTCAAATTCCGGTGGTGAACGAATATCAAGACGTCTTTCCTGAAGAACTTTCAGGCATGCCTCCACACCGTCAGGTGGAATTTGTTATTGAACTCGAGCCGGGTACTGAGCTAGCATGCCGGGGTCCGTACAAGCTATCTCCGGACGAATTGAAGGAATTGAAGAAGCAGCTTGATAAACAGGAGAGTATGGGTCTCATCAGGCCTAGTACGTCTCCTTGGGGTTGTGGTGTCTTATTTGTCAAGAAGAAAGATGGCACGGAGCGTCTCTGTGTTGATTACCGACCATTGAACAAGAAGACAATAAAGAACAAATATCCGCTCCCCAACATCAACGAACTCTTCGAGCAGCTCAAAGGAGCTAAAGTGTTCTCTAAGCTCGACCTCCGAATGGGCTATCATCAAATTCGCATTCGCGAGGAAGACATCCCCAAGACGGCCTTCAGAACGAGCTACGGTTCATACGAGTATACTGTCATGTCCTTTGGTCTCGCCAATGCTCCTCCTACCTTTTCGAGGATGATGCACTACATCTTCAACCCCTATACTGGCGAGTTTGTGCTTGTGTATCTGGATGATATTCTGGTGTTTTCCAAGAATGAAGAAGATCACGAAAAGCACTTACGTCTGGTTCTTGATCGACTCCGTGAGCATAAGTTCTATGCCAAGTTCTCCAAGTGCGAGTTTTGGCTCGATTAGGTTTTGTACCTGGGCCATATCATCTCAGCTGACGGTATTGCGGTAAATCCCGAGAAAGTTGAAGCAATTGTCAACTGGGAAGCTCCTCAGAACGTCAAGCAACTCCGCAGTTTTCTGGGTCTTGCCAGCTATTGTAGAAGGTTCGTTGAGAACTTCTCCAAGATTGCCAAGCCTCTTTCCAACTTGCTTCAGAAGAATGTCAAATACTTTTGGTCTCCAGAGTGTGAAGTGGCATTCAAAACTCTCAAAGAAAAGATCGTCTCTGCTCCAGTTCTAACTCCTCCAGATGAGTCCAAGCCCTATGAAGTATTCTGTGATGCTTCTCTTCAAGGTCTTGGTGGTGTGCTTATGCAAGATAAGAGAATTGTGGCATATACTTCTCGTCATCTCAAGCCAAGTGAAAAGAACTATCCCACACATGATCTCGAGCTAGCAGCTGTGGTACATGCTTTGATTACGTGGAGACATCTGTTGTTGTGCAGAAAAGTCGACATCTTCACTGATCACAAGAGATTGAAGTACATCTTCACACAGCCGCATCTGAACCTCCGCCAGACTCGTTGGGTTGAAATGATCCAAGAGTATAATCCCAGCATTGAATACACTCCTGGCAAGGCGAATGTGATTGCAGATGCTTTGAGCAGAAAGGCATATTGCAACAGCCTTCTTATCAAGCCGTTCCAGCCTGAGCTTTGTGAAGCATTCAGGAAACTCAACCTTCAAATTGTTCCGCAGGGTTTTCTTGCAAATCTTCAAATTGCTCCTACCTTGGAAGATCAGGTCCGTGAGGCCCAACTCAGTGATGTCATGGTGCAGAAGGTGAAACATGGTATTGCAAAGGGCACTCCAAAATACGAGTGCTTTCGTGTTGATGAGAGAGATACCTTGTTCTTCGAGGACAGACTCGTTGTTCCCAAAGGTGATCTCAGGAAGCTCATAATGGAAGAAGCACATGATTCTCTCCTTTCCATTCATCCTGGCAGTTCCAAGATGTACCAAGACCTCAAGCAGTCTTACTAGTGGACAAGCATGAAAAGGGAGATTGCCCAATTCGTGAATGAATGTGATGTTTGCAGAAGAGTGAAAGCAGAACATCAACGTCCAGCCGGTCTTCTCCAACCTCTTCCTATTCCCGAGTGGAAGTTCGACCACATTGAAATGGACTTCGTCACTCGCTTTCCTAAATCCAAGAGAGGGAATGATTCTATCTTCGTGGTGATTGACAAGCTTACCAAAGTCGCTCACTTCTTTCCAGTCAAAGAATCCATCAATGCAGCTCAATTAGCAGAGCTGTACACTTCCAGAATTGTGTCCTTACATGGCATTCCTCAAGTTATCTCCTCAGACCGTGGAAGTTTGTTCACTTCAAGGTTCTGGGACTCCTTTCAGTCTGCCATGGGCACTAAGATCAGGTTCAGCACTGCTTTTCACCCTCAGACTAGTGGTCAAGTCGAGCGAGTGAATCAGATTCTAGAAGACATGCTCAGAGCCTGTGTCATATCTTTTGGCATGAAATGGGAAGACTGCCTTCCATTTGCCGAGTTCTCTTACAACAACAGCTTTCAAGCAAGTGCAGGCAAAGCTCCGTTTGAAATCCTCTATGACAGAAAGTGTCGTACCCCTCTCAACTGGTCTGAAACAGGCGAACGTCAACTTCTTGGCAATGACTTGATCTCAGAAGCCGAAGAAATGTGCAAAGGCATACGTGAGAATCTCAAGGCCGCTCAGTCGGGTCAGAAGAGCTACTATGACGGCAAGCATCATGATTTGGCATTCAACATTGATGATCATGTTTATCTCTGTGTTTCTCCGATGAAAGGCACCCAAAGATTCGGTATCAAAGGAAAGCTTGCTCCTAGATACGTCGGGCCTTTCAAGATTCTTGGAAAAAGAGGCGATCTAGCCTATCAACTTGAGCTCCCTTCCAACTTCGCCAATGTTCATGATGTGTTCCATGTGTCTCAACTCCGCAAATGCTTCAAGGCACCTGAACGCATGATTCTGTTTGAAGAGATTGATCTTCAACAAGACTTGTCCTACCGAGAGCATCCCGTTGCTATTCTCGAAGAAACCGAGCGCAAAACCTGCAACAAGTCCATCAAATTCTTGAAAGTCAAGTGGTCACATCACACCGACCGAGAGGCTACGTGGGAACGAGAAGATCATCTTCGTTCCGAGTACCCTTCCTTTTTCCAGTCCTAGATCTCGGGACGAGATCTTTTTGTAGTAGAGGAGAGTTTGTAATGCCCCGGATGTAATACTTTCCCTTTTGGGCATATAATATATCTCCGGCTTCATCTATTCCATTTCGGGTTCTTCGTCTTTCGGGTTTTTCGTCATTTTGTTGTGTGCGTGTGTGGCATTCATTCATATCATGTAGACATATGCATCGCATTGCATTTGTGTTGCCGGTTGCATCCGGTTCCACGCGTTTCTTCCCGCTGTCCGTTTCGCGTTCCGGAGCTCCCTCACGTGTTTGTGGCGTCCCGTAGGCCTACTTTGGTGTTTGGCCGTGTAACGTTTCCGGTTTGGCGCGAGACTTGTCGTGTGTTGTTGTTTTGATGTGTGTAACCCGCCTGTCAAATCTCGTCGCGTTTCGAGTCCGTTTGCTACCCCAACAGTTATTCGTGTGGGCTCAAAGTGCCTCCACTTTGTGGCCCAAGATACCCCTCCAACAGCCCACCAAACCACTCCTAGCCACTTCTATCATCTAGGCCATCCAAATCGGATCCGATGGCCGAAAACCGCACTCCATTTGGGCAACCCTAGCTCCTTGTGCCTATATATTTGTCCACTCCCCCAAATTTGTGCCCCAAAACAAGGAAACCCTAGCCCCCACTTCATCCCCTTCCTCCAGCCACCACCTCGCCGGAGTTTCACCGGAGTTCCGCCGGAATCTCGCCGGAGTTTCGCCGGAGCACCACCACCTCGCCGGAGACCACCTCCTCCCACCTCTCCAACCACGAATGCCGCCCTAGATCCGTTTTTTTCCTCCGGCCAGCCACCTCCCGCATCAAAGCCCCGCGCAGATCGAGGCTCCCAGCCTCCCGCAGCTTCGATCGAAGCTTCTTCGCCGCCGCCGCCAAGAAGGATCGAGGGAGCCAGGCTCCCCTGGTCCCGAACGGATCTCATCTCCAGGGCCTTCCTCCACCGAAACCGTAGGCGGCCCAGAGTCCCGCATCACCATGGGCTTCCCTCCAGCCGAAGCCTCCTGGGCCATCGCCATATCCGCCTGGGAAGGCCTCGTCGGACCTCCCTCCCTCCGCAGACCGCTCGCCAGGCCGGCCTCTCCGCCAGTCGGCCCGGTCGCCTCCCTCCTGGGCCGTGCGCTCGCTCGCCTGGGGCTCAGCCGCCGGACGCCTTCCCCGCCTGGGCCGCGGGGCCGATCTCCCGGCCGATCGACCGCAGCCAGCGCCCGAGGGCTGCCGGATCCTTCCAGGCCGCTTCCCTCCCTCCGACGGCCCAAGCGCCTCGCCCGCCGTCTCGCACCGCGACGCCGGCCGCCTCCTGGGCCGCGCCAACCGCTCCAGCCGGCCCAGCCGCTCTCCTCCGCTGCGGGCCTGAGCCGGGCCCTTCCAGAAGGCCGCCGCCTCACCGCTGCGCCTTCTCCGCGGGCCCATCTCCGCAGATCCGGCCCGTTTTCTCAGATCTGAGAGGTTGCTCTCTCTCTCTCACTAAGTCCCAGATTTATTTGTTGTCTGATGCTTATTTCAAATTGTGATAACTTCTTGTGCGTTGCTCCGTTTTGCGCAAATGAGGTGTCCAGGCGTTCGTGGTAACTAGCACTACGATTCTTTCCATTGTGCCATGCATGTTAGAGATCATCTAGATGCTTATTTTTCCGTTGCAAGAGTGCATCCTGATATAACTGCTGCTATGTGTTGTTTTTATGCCATCTTTGCATAGTGATATCTTTTAGCTCGTTATCCGAATGATGCAAATGACATGTCCACGTGTTCGTCTTGCCATGCTCTACATGTTGCTTGTGTTAGGTTGCATGATAGATTTATTCTTGCCATGGTTATCCTCGTTGCAAAGTGCTATGTGGCTGTTTAGTTGTTTAACTTGTTATGAAATGCCATCTTGTTGAGCTCATTGCTATCGTTGTGTTTATCTCCATGATGCATGCTTGTATATTTCGGAATCACCATCATGTGTACTTTGATGTGGTGCTTACCACTTGCCATGTTTAGTTTCTAGGTGACTTAAACTTGCTCTTTTAGATGCCATGATGGAACTGCTGTTTTAACACTTAGTGGATTTTCACTAAGTCTGGAATCTGTAACGTTCCGATGCCATGTTTGATTGCTGCTCTAGGACAAACCATGATAGTTTTGGGGTGGATCTTGATGGTTCCTTGTATTATATATTGTTATCTTTCCATTCATGTTCTCACATGCTTATTTAAGTGGCTTTAGCATGTTTAACTTTTGCTCCAAAGTTTCAATAAAATTCTGCAGTCAGAATTTTGTTGTCAAGTTCAATATGTCCAAGCTTGTTGCTATTGATCCGTGGCTCCTTTGGGGGTGCACCTTTGGACTTATTTGCTGTAGGATATATCTAGTTTATGTTCATGCTCTTTGCCATGTTGTTGAGTACCGTAGCTTAATTATCTAGTTCTCCGAAGTTACTATGTTGCAGTAATTTTCAGCTTTCGCATGTTTCTTGTTTCGGGCATAACTTTTAGCTCGTAGCTCCGTTTTCAGCGAGTCTTATATGAAACTTGATTTCTTTTCTGTGTAGATTCATAATCTCCTATTGTTGCCATGTTTTGAAGTGATTTACTTGAGTGCTATTTTCCGTGCTCCGTGTGCTCTCATAGTGCATCCATCATGCATCCATCATTTTGGTGTGCGCATTGCATCTTGTTAATTCGTGCCTTGTGTGATTGTATTGTTTAGAGCCGGAAGCTGAGACCGAGTACGAGTACGAGCACGAGGTTACCAACGAGGTTGAGCACAAGGACCCTTCTTACGATCCGAACGACTTCACTTCAGGCAAGATGACCGAACCCCGATAACATTACTATCTTTGCCTATTGCTAGTAGTTCCGCTCTATAGTTTTGCCTCGATGCCCATGTCTTTCTTGTCAGCCTCCTACTTGTAACCATGTCCATGTCTAACCACCCTACCTATGCAAACCGTTGCTTGGCTAAGTACGCTTCGCTCAGCCCTTCTTATAGCATTGCTAGTTGCAGGTGAAGATCGAAGATGCTTGCTTCATGTTGAAGTTTTGTTGGGTTATATCACACTATATAAATGCTTAAAATGAAATCATCTATATATTGGCAAGGGTGGAAGGCTAAGCCTTTTGCTTGGTGATTTGTTCCACTCATGTCGTTAGGAACCGTATAAACCGGTGTTATGTTCCTTGATTATGCGTTCCTAACACGGTTGGGGTGTATGGGACCCCCTCGATAAACCGCTAAGTGCTAAGTCTTTTCCAGCAAGTCCCAACATTGGTACTATTTGCCTAATAACTAAATAAACTTGCATAGGGAGTAATTAACCCTCTTTCTTAATTCTACAACCCGGGCCAGTGCTCCACATGAGTGTTGGTCCAAACTGGGGGTTACGCGGGGCCACCATGAGGAAACTCGAGGTTTGGTAAAAACCTGTGGGATCGCCCATCCGGACGTGGCCTGAGACGAGATACGCGCGGCTACTATCAGGGTGTCGGCACACCGGGAGGATTTGCTGGATTAGCCTTACCTTAGTTCGGAGTATCTTGTGCACGGGATTCCGAGAATACTCGGGTCTTCCCACCTTGGAGTTGCGACTCCGCGGATCGTGGGCTTGTAATGGGTCAAGTTGGAACACCCCTGCAGGGTTATGAACTTTCGAAAGCCGTGCCCGCGGTTATGTGGCAGATGGGAGCTTGTTAATATCCGGTTGTAGATAACTTGACACATTGTTCTAATACACTACCAGCGTGTGTACCGTGACTGTCAATTTCCGAATAGGGATTCGGGAGTTTGTTTGTTGAGCTTTAGCTAGGATCATTTCGTGATCATCTCTCGACCGAGGCCTTCTCTTCTCGCACTCTTTCACGTAAGCTAGTGCTAGTTGCTGCTGCAGACACTTATTCTTTTCTTAAGCCTTACCCTCTCCCAAGGCTTAAATAGTCTTGTTACCCGGGAACGGGATTGCTGAGTCCTCTGTGGCTCACAGTTACTTCACCACACCAGATGCAGGTCCAGTGGTGAGCTATCCAGGTGATGGCACCGAGCTTGACTGGGAGTACGACGAGGAGCGTAGTCGATACTATGTTCGTTATCCTGATGATCAGTAGTGGAGACTTCTACTAGGATTCGATCCGACCTGTGGATTTATATTATGTTTGGTATCTTGTCATTTGGATTTTACCCTTAGAGGGATGTGATGTTTTATTGAATGATGATTTGGACATGTATTGTATTTGTGTGACGTGGCGAGTGTAAGCCAACTATTTTATGTTTTCCATCCCCATCTTTTACATGAGTTGTGCAAAGATACCAGACTTGCGATCATTCCAGCATGGGGTTATGTCTCTAAGTCGTGCCTCGACACGTAGGAGATATAGCTCCATCCTGGGCATTACACATGATCATTGGGAAAAGGTTTTGGATCAAGGAGATGAAGTATATGAGTTGGAGGATTTATTTTATTATTAGAGCACTAGCAAACAACAGACAAAAAACCAAATCAAGCATAGTCCAAATCACTCAAAAGTTTTTTGTCAAACCATATTTTAGCATGATTAATAGCTTAAGTGTTGTGGCATGAAAATCAGGGTGTGACAGACCTACCCCGCTTACAAGAATCTCGTCCCCGAGATTCCCAGACTAGGCGGGAAAGGAATACAGAGACTTGGATATGGGGTAGTCTTCACTTCTTCTTGTTGGTTCTGCTTCCGAGTGGTGCTCCATGGAACCTTGAAGTACTTGGTGGTGTGGCTTCTCGCATGTTGCCCTTTTTGATGTAGGTTGCTAAGGGGTCTCTTGCATAGGTTAGATTGGGCTAGACGTCAAAGGCTCGGTGATCGATGTCCTTGCAGGGATTGGGCTAGTTAGGAAGTTAAAAGTATTTCCAGAGTTGTGACTCGTGGAAAAATTTGGTGCACGGTGGGTAACTCCAGTGGTAAATCTAGCTGGTAGTCGTCTACTATTTGTCTTGCAGTGGTCTTGAAGAATGTCAATAATTTTTTGTGTGAGCGTCCCTTCGACATGGAAATGCTTGGTTCCTTCCAGAGGAGTGGTTTGCAGATACGCCTGGTCTTCGACACGGAAGTTTACTCCTTGATGATGGTGGTCGGTGTAGTTCTTCCTTCTTGACATGTCGGTCTTCAAATGTCTTCTAACCAGCTGAATGGCTCTTCTTCCATTTTTGCGTAGACAAGCATGACGCCAAGTAAAGATGACAACTAACTTGTCCAAGTACTCCATAAAGTCTATGGGGTACGCAAGGTAGGCTGGGGTATTGGTGGTGGTCTCCGTTGAGTATTGGCAATGGTCTTCTTGACTTAGAGCCAAGGCCCGTGGTCATGATTCGACCATGTTGTGGCTTGGTGGGGCTTAAGGGTTTCGAGGATTCCAGTGTGTGAGTGAACGTTTATCATCTTATCCTTAGGCACAGTTCCTGAGATGCCAGTAGTGCTATCTAGTCCTCTAAACAAATCACTCCATACCACCGAAAGCATCATATCGCATAGGTCAACTCCAATCACCACTCATGCCATACATATCCTCATGACTCCCAAGAGGAGGTCTGACAAAATCGTACATGTCTACGATCCCAAAAATCATATGTATGGCTACCCCTAAAAATCCACGGGTAGGGCATACAAGCTGCCAAGCAAGAATTAATCACGACAATCCAAGTGCTCGTCCCATTCTTCCATGGTTCAAGATAATGCATCTCTATCCTAAGGAAACACGTCATAAGCCACTCCAAGATCTTGTTTTCTTCCTATGAATCAACTCCAATAGGCCATTAACTTCCATCAATCACCACATAATCCAACAATTCTACAAATCCGATGTCTACGGTGTTCCACAAGATCTCAAGTCCCTATAATACCCAAATACTTCGAAGGGTTGTGCATTATTATAGTAAGTCCACCAAATTCCCACCATCACAGTCAGGCAAACTCCAAGGTCATGATTATATAGGTCCCTAAATCAACTCCGATAATTAATCCAATATCCTAGTTTGCCATTCACCGAGAAACATGGTATCATGATCAAGATGAATAGTCTAAATCCAATTTACTCCAGACCATGCAGACATATTTAGCATC
The DNA here is from genome assembly GCA_902687465.1 of Secale cereale. Classification (NCBI taxonomy): domain Eukaryota; kingdom Viridiplantae; phylum Streptophyta; class Magnoliopsida; order Poales; family Poaceae; genus Secale; species Secale cereale. Next base: position 428,094,093 of record LR738712.1, read on the forward strand.
TATACCTAACCAGAATCACCTACTCAAATCCAAATCTCATGTCCAAGGAGAATTTCCTACATTTTCCCCCAAGTCATTATCGTAACATCAACTATCTCCAGTCAATATCCCTTGTCTAAGTCAAATCCTTATACCTCCAAGAATTTCAATTTGCGATCACAATTGTCCTAGAAAATCTAGCTTACTCAGGGTAATGAAGGTTATGCTACTCTATTGACGCGATCCCACCAAATTCATCTATCGACATGAAAGCCTCATAATCCACCAAATATCCTCATGTAATTCCTCAAAGTCATTGATATAAACTCATCAAATCATTTGTCCCCTATTCATATATCCTCAAATTGGTCTTCCTATGGCATCATCAGTACTTGTGCTATATTAGGATGACAATGTGCTCGTTCATTGTGTCCACTAGTTCCATTACGAACCCAGTGTTGTGCAAGGTTATAGAGGCTTAACTGGTTTTCTTGCAATTATGTGGGATAAGCACATGCTTAAGGATTCCAGAGGGGGTGTCTTGTGAAGTCTCGAAGGGTCTAGGGATGGGTTCCTAATCTCGAGGGGTAAACATAACTTCACGGGGTTGCACTTGGTCGAGGAGGCTGCAACAAAAGTCTTCTGTGCTAGTTGGTTGCCGAAGTAGAATCCTTGGTGTATCTTGTCTTGTTGGTCTTCAGTTGAGGAGATAGAAGAGAGGGAAAAAGTAGCATAGAGGAGGGGAATGCCTAGAGGGGGTTCTATAGTGCAAGTGCAAACAAACAGGTGCGGAAAGAGCGAAACAAAAGAAACAAGGTAAGGAAGGTGATATAGTCATGTACATGTTGCCTAGGACAAAAGTGTGACTTATATCAAAACAAACAAATAAAATCGGGCAACACGCAATCATGGTTCTATTCGAACCATCATACAGACTCGACTGCGCATAGGGGGTACATTACTCATCCTACCCTAGGGGTTCTCGGACTCAGTAGTCGTGACTTGTGCCTCGTGCAGTCTTCTGAGTTTTCCTTAGGTGTTGCTATGTCCCTTGTAGTTGTTTGATGAACGATCTGGTTTGAGCCTGAAGAATCTTCAACAACTTCTCGCCTGGTGAGATGATGTGGTGAAGGTGTCTCCTCGTAGCTGGCGTTGACTTGGTCTCTTCTTGTCTTCTTAATCATAACAACCCCTTTTTTCTTCTATTGCGTCGACGGTACTGGGTAGGTAATCCTTATGCAATGACAATGACAAGGCATAATAGAGGTCCAACATGTCGGTTACGTTGATGACAACATCGACACCAAGAGCGGGGGACGAAGAGAACCGTTTTCCTGCTCACATAGTGAGGCGGACCAAATGGCGAGGTTCTCATCCACCGGTGGTTGCCGATACAACAACGGTAGTGACAGGATCACTCTATTAGCGATGTATATCATGATCTTGCATATCCTGTGCCCTGGTCATCGTAGGCTAAGGTTGCACCATCTTGGGGCAGTGTCAAGGGTGTCACAATCTTCTAGGTCTTCATGTCCTCATTCCTCGAGGATGTATTTTCTGTTGGTATCGTCTTGTCGTGGTGTCACCAATCTTGTGTTCACAAGAGGTGGGTGAGTGTTTGGCAAGGTGTACTCCTTCTAGATTATCCACGAGCATTTCAGGAAATCCAGTGGTCAGGGGCATAAGGGTTCTAGCGACCAACTGTTTTGAAGGGGAAATAGATCAATAAGGAAAGTACAGCCTAGTTTTCGAAAAACTGAGAAGGGAAGAGAAGTATAGATAGTTTTGAAAACTAGTAATAGTTTTGGAAATAGTTTTACCTTAACTAACGACCATGCTAACTAAGGCTTCCTACAGTCAGGATGGCTCTGATACCAGCTATGTGGGGACCCCGACTCATAAGTCAAGATCACCGAATGCACGTGTACAGTGATCCCAGAGATCAATGCTCACTGGGCACACATAAGCTGAATAACAAGATTCTTACATCCCTACATACCGTATTACACAAATTGTGACCATTATGGTCAAGTCTTGAGTATAACATTTCAGCGGAAATCTTCAATCACAACTTGGACCCATGCCATCTGCCTTAACCCTATAGGCATTCTGACTGGGAAGCGTCCTAGGTCGCATGTTCGTCATCAAGAAATCTTCATCATATCCTGTTCTTTCATGCCTGGCCAATAAAATAACCAGTGGCAAGCCAATGAGTACTTTGAATGTACTCGCAAGCAACCCAAGTGTGATGACATAATAATTATGCAGGGCTCTACTACTAAATTTGGCATTTTTGCGTAAAGCTAGTTTTCTCATGCAGGTATGATCAACATTTATCAAGGATATGAATGTGTCTGCAAAAAGTATTAGGGGTTACAGACATCAATATTGAGAAAGAGTTATAAAACACTCATGCTCGAGCTCATCATGACTTCCTCAAGATTAACATCACCAATACCACCGAACCGTGTTGTTTTCCTCAGAGACACACACCAGGTTTTGCAAACATTGGACGTAGCCCAAGAGCGGTTACCCAACTGTCCTTGACCGTGGACACGGCTATTCGAATAGTTTTACACTCTGCAGAGGTTGAACACTTTACCCACAAGATCCGGGGAACTTCCGTGTCATCCACGACCCGCGGTACTTCAAGTACCCGGGGTAAGCACCCGATCACTATCTTTCCCTAGACGACACTAACATAGAGTCCACTCGATTGGTAGCAACCCTCGTGCCCAACATTTTCACAATTCAAAATTTTGGAGCCTCGCTCCCATATTCATCACATACCACAAGCATGGGGTACCAACGGTGTGTCCGGTGCCCTGTAAAGACAGTCATGGCTGCCTATCCAAGCACGACCCGTCCCGAGAGTGACCTCATGTCACCCCCGTCACTAGTAATGCGGGCACCATGCTAGTATTGTCCTAGGTAATCAATAATGCCCTTTCCCATATAAGGATAGACTGGTTGCACATGTAAGGTTGGAATAACGATCGCAACTTAAACCAATCCATTTTGAAAAAAACACACACACTTGCCTTGGTACACCACTTCGTCATCAAGTGGTTATCCAACTCATCATCTCCCTCGGGCATAAGTTTCACCCGACGGGGTTTTCGAAAAGTCTTTTGAAAGTACTCTTCCTCCGTCACCATGCATATTCCCGTCCCCTTTGCGTACCTATTACTATAGCATCCTATCTACTCCCACCCGCATAACCCTCATAGGAAGGTAGGGTCATGCTTGATGCAAGTTTGAAATAGGAAAGTAACAAAGGTACCAACCAAAGTGGTCACCAACTCAACATGATTCCGATGCATTGCTAATAAGGTGCTATGAGACATGCATAAAAAGGTTTCTCGAACATTGTCAAAGGGCTGTTTGCCTTGTCCTTCAGAGTCTTCAAACCTTCTGGTCCATCTCCAAGTACTCCGTCTATTTCGTCAACTAACGACGGAAACAATCATAATAAGCAACACAACAAGGCAAAAATAAAAGTGCTCTAAAAATAGAAGTTGGACTTTTCTAGGATACCTCTGGTCATATGAAAAATGACCAAGGTGGTTTCATAGGCATTGGATCAATGGATAGTTTCGAACATTTCAATATGATGGAATCAATGGATTTAATGGACCTACAAGAAGTGTACAGAAGAATTATTTTGAAAAATGTGCAAAGGCACCCATTTAACAAGGAATGATCTTAGAAGCAGCTAGGAGTTGGTTTCACTTGATTTGGAGTTCAAAATAATTTCCTATGATTTTGCAAAGTTGGCTATACATGGATAAATGGACCAATATTTGATGTGGTACAAAAGGTATTGGGAAAAATGTTCAAAAACTAAGTTATGAGCATATAAGTACCTAGGAATTTGAATCAATGGATTTGGATCATCTATGAGCCCTCTGTGATTTTCTAAAGATCTTCACAGAAATGGAAAATAGGATTTGCTAATTATTCGTGAAGAAAGTTTTTCCGGAAAAATGTGCAAGTTACACCATGTGATAGAGCATGATTTTATGAACCCCTAGAAATTTGAATCATCAAATTTGGAGTTCATTAGAATTATTTATGGGTTTTACAAGTTGTGTGGAAAAAGAAAAGGGAAAAGGGAAGGGGCGGTTATACCTATACTGCGTACTGAGCGCAGTATAGCGCCAAAGCGCACTGGGCCGGCCCAGCTGCACGGCCACGCGCACAGAGCCAGGCGAGGTCGAAGGCGCCTTTGGCCAGCCGTCTTCACCGCGGGGACGCAGTTTTGATTGATGATGTCTCCACTTATGCGCGGGCCCGGCCTTTGGGTCGCTTACAAGCGGGCCTCGCCTGTCAGGCTTGTCTTCCTTCTCCCGCTCGAACAGATGCGAGGCAGGGGAGGCTGGGCCGAGCGCTCGCCGGCGTTGCCTCGTCGACTCGGGCCGTCTCCGGCAATGCTTCGGCCACCGGAATGACCAGCGCGGAGAGGCGCTTCTAACCATGGGTAACACGCATGCCGGGGAAGACCAGGTCAAGGATCTGGCCGACAGCGATGGCCGGCACGGCGGTCAGGCCATCGAGAAGAGCAATAGGAGAGCAGGGGAGCTCCGTGGTGGCCATGGGGTTCGCCAAGTGGAGAAAGGAGGGGAGGAGGAGGCCTCATTCGCGGGAATTTGAGAGGGGGCCGGCGGCACGGCTTCGGCCATGGAGGGGCAAGGAGGGCACGGGAAGGGTAGTGCGCAGGTTCATGAGGTGAACGGGAGGTAGAGAGGGCCAAAGGAATTGAGAGGGGTCTCAGGGGCGGCTTTCAATAGAAGGGGGTGAGGTGCATTATGGGTCGTGCGTCGATGAAGCCGCTGCCGTGGCTGGCGGCAAAGCTGGCTCTCCGGGGCGTGTCCATGGCGTTCGTGGACGTGATCCAAGCCAAGGGAAAAAGCAGAGGGGCGGGGAGGTGCCAGAGTCCTCGCGCGTGTGCGTGCCCCCATTGGAGCCCTCGGGCGGTCGGGGCACGTGTGGAGGAGGCAGCAGGAGGAAGAGGGAGAAGGGGCCGACCAGCTAGGTTTGTCCCGGACGTCGAGGCCACCTCGGGAGTAACCATCCAGATGCCCAAGGCTGTCTGGTGCCTTGGGCAGGACGCGGCTACAGAGCGGGAGCACACTGTAGTGCGCTCCAGAGCGCCCATATGGCCGGCATGGCCATGTCCCACGCGCTCTGGACGCGGCCACCTTGTCCATTGGCTTCTGGCTGGTCTGGAGATGCCCTCTGGTAGCTTAGGGTGCAAGTCAATAGTAATACTAAGAGGAGGGGAAGAGGGAAGTTCTGCCATGGTGAAAAGATGATCAGGTTCATATGTGGTAAAAAGTTGAAGCAAAGGTTAATAGTAAAAGGGGGCAAAACAGTGGTTTAGGTAAAATGTCAGAAGGTGTTTGATGTAGTTTTGGGCAAGCAAATGACTTCCTATTGACATGAGACTTAACAGGATCAAATGGCATATAGATATAGGGTATTCCATCAAGTTTGAGCTCAATTGAAGAAAGTTTCCAATGTAACTTTGGTAAACCCTAGAAATTAGCAGAAATGGCTTTTCCAAGATTTAGCCATGCAAATAATCCCTCCTTGATGCACCACTTGGTGTGGTGTCATCATTTGGGGTTTTGATCATGTCCACAAAATTTGAGGTCACAAGTAAAAAGTTGGCAATGTAGAGTTGTTCAAATTTGAATCTGAACAGAAATGGTTTTGGGGTACTCTGATCAAGTTATCCTTCTCCAAAGCTTGTGCCATTTGGTCTAGATGCTTTATTAGACCGTTTTAGCATGTTTACCAAGTTTGAGAGCATTTGGACAAGTTTGGCAATGTAAAGTTGCTCAAACTTCAAAACGAACAGAAATGGTTTTGAGGGGATTTGATGTTGTTTTTTGATCTTCAAGGCATTAGGCTTCGTAAGATTATCAAACATGTCATATTTGATATGATAGAATTTCCCTGGAATTTTTAGAGAATATTTCCTTTGTAAATATTTCAAAAGCTTGAAATATCCAGAAATTGTTTTGGGAGGATTTTTCCAATATTTTGAACATTACCATGTGTTGAAACTCTTATATATGGACAATATATGTCCTATGAGTTTCCCTGACTTTTGGAAAATATTTTTGAAACAGTTAAATAACTTTAACCTATTAAAGACCATTTCTGGCCTAAAGAAAAAGCCTTTAAATAAAATATAAAAATAACTTTTAAAATTATAATTTTGTGGTTTAAGGGAGTCCTATACCTAATAGGATTGAAATATACTTTTTGAAAGATTTTTCACACCCTAAATAAGGTACTTGCAGTATAAACCTCAATTCAGGGGTTTTTGGAAAACTAAATTTAGAAAATACTTTTTGGCCAAATTATTTTTATAATAAAATACTATACTGTTCTATACACATGGCATGATCTTTGCGAAAAGGTTTTGGGTCAAGGAGATGAAGTATATGAGTTGGAGGATTTATTTTATTTTTAGAGCACTAGCAAACAACAGTCAGTAAACCAATTCAAGCATAGTCCAAATCACTCAAAAGTTTTTTGTCAAACCATATTTTAGCATGATTAATAGCTTAAGTGTTGTGGCATGAAAATCAGGGTGTGACACATGAGTTGTCATTTGATCAATGGGGTCACATCATTAGGAGAATGATGTGATGGACAAGACCCATCTGTTAGCTTAGCACTATGATCGTTTAGTTTTTGTGCTATTGCTTTCTTCGTGACTTATACATGTTCCAATTACTATGAGATTATGCAGCTCCCGAATACCGGAGGAACACCTTGTGCGCTATCAAACGTCACAACGTAGCTGGGAGATTATAAAGATGCTCTACAGGTATCTCCGAAGGTATTTGTGGTGTTGGCATAGATCAAGAATAGGATTTGTCACTCTAAGTGTCGGAGAGGTATCTCTGGGCCCTCTCGGTAATACACATCGTAATAAGCCTTGACAGAAAATGACTATTGAGTTAGTCAAGAGATGATGTATTACTAAACTAGTAAAGAGACTTGCCGGTGACGAGATTGAACTAGGTATAATGATACCGGCGATCGAATCTCGGGCAAGTAACATACTGATGACAAAGGGAACAATGTATGTATCCGGTTTGACCGATAAAGACCATCATAGAATGCGCCCCTCCTTCCTTCTATTCTCTCCCTCCCTTCCCTCGTCTCCTACTCCTACTAGGAAAGGGGAGTCCTACTGCTAGTGGGAGTAGGACTCCTTCCTTAGCGCGCCTCCTCCCATAGGCCGGCCCCTCCTCCTTCTCCCTCCTTTATATACGTGGGGAGGGCACCCCTAGAAGACATATCAATTGCTCCTAGCCATGTGTGGTGCCCCTCTCCACTGTTACACACCTCGGTCATATCGTCGTAGTGCTTAGGCGAAGCCCTGCGCCGGTAACTTCATCATCATCGCCACCACGCCATCATGCTGACGAAACTCTCCCTCGGCCTCAACTGGATCAAGAGATCGAGGGATGTCATCGAGTTGAACGTGTGCTGAACACGGAGGTGCCGTACATTCGGTACTTGGATTGGTTGGATCACGAAGACATTCGACTACATCAACCGCGTTACTAAACGATTCCGCTTTCGGTCTACGAGGGTACTTGGACACCCTCTCCCTGCTCGTTGTTATACTTCTCCTAGATAGATCTTGCGTGATCCTAGGTAAAAATAGTCATACTGCTTACCAGCATGTCATATTCGTAGATGAGCCAGGTCTATTCGTAGATGATATGCACGAGTAGAACACAATGAGTTGTGGGCAATAATAGCCATACTGCTTACCAGCATGTCATACTTTGATTCGGTGGTATTGTGAGATGAAGCAGCCCGGACTGACATTACGCGTACGCTTACGCTAGACTGGTTTCACCGTTACGGGCACTCGTTGCTTAAAGGTGACCTGCAGGTTCCTGTCTCTCTCATTTTAGTTGAATCGAGTGTGACTACGCCCGGTCCTTGTGAAGGTTAAAACATCACACTTGACGAAAAATCGTTGTGGTTTTGTATGCGTAGGTAAGAACGTTTCTTGCTAAGCCCGTAGCAGCCACGTAAAACTTGCAACAACAAATTAGAGGACGTCTAACTTGTTTTTGCAGGGCATGTTGTGACGTGATATGGTCAAGACGGGATGAGTTATACGTTATTGTATGAGATGATCAAGTTTTGTAAATTATCAGCAACTGGCAGAAGCCTTATGGTTGTCTCTTTATTGTATGAATTGCGAAGGACATGTAATTGCTTTACTTTGTCACTATGAGTTAGAGATAGTAGTAGCAGCAATAGTTGGCGAGACGACCACGATGCTACAATGAACATCATGGTGTCAAGCCGGTGACGATGGAGATCATGACGATGCTTTGGAGATGGAGATCAAAAGCACAAGACGATGATGGCCATATCATGTCACATATTTTGACTGCATGAGATGTTTATCATATTATTCTTCTTATTTTGCTTAGTACGACGATAGAATAAGATGATCCCTTACAAAAATTTCAAGGTACACGTGTTCTCCCCGAGTATGCAATGTTGCGAAAGTTCGTCGTGCCGAGACACCACGTGATGATCGGGTGTGATAAGCTCTACGTTCAAATACAATGGGTGTAAGACAGTTTTGCACATGCAGAATACTCGGGTTAAACTAGATGAGCCTAGCTGTACAAACATGGCCTCGGAACACTGGAGATCGAAAGGTCAAGCGTGAATTGTATAGTAAATATGATCAACATAAGATGTTCACCATTGAAAACTACTCCATCTCACATGATGATCGGACATGGTTTAGTTGATTTGGATCACGTAATCATTTAGATGACTAGAGGGATGTCTATCTAAGTGGGAGTTCTTTAGTAATATGTTTAACTGAACTTTAATTTATGATGAACTTAGTCCTCATAGTTTTTTGCATATCTATGATGTATATCAATCGCCCGTGCTACCGTTCCCTTGAATTTTAATGCATTCCTAGAGAAAGCTATGTTGAAAGATGATGGTAGCAACTACATGGACTGGGTTCGTAACTTGAGGTCAAACGTGGTCTGATGACTACTCGATAGTTTAGTGTGCCATGCTTTACAGCTTAGAATCGGGACTTCAAAGACGTTTTGAACGTCATGGAGCATATGAGATGTTCCAAGAGTTGAAGTTAATATTTCAAGAAAATGCCCAGATTGAGAGATATGAAGTCTCCAATAAGTTCTATAGATGCAAGATGGAGGAGAACAGTTCTATCAATGAACACGTACTAAGAATGTCTGCGTACTACAATCACATGACTTAACTTGGTTGCAAAGTTGATGAAGATAGTGTTATTGATAGAGTTCTTCAATCACTTCCACCAAGCTATAAAGGCTTCGTGATGAACTATAATATGCAATGGATGCACAAGACAATTCCTGAGCTCTTCGCTATGCTCAAAGCTGCGGAGGTAGAAATAAAAAAGGAGCATCAAGTGTTGATGGTTAACAAGACCACTAGTTTCAAGAAAAAGGGCAAGGGAAAGAAGGGAAACTTCAAGAAGAATAGCAAGACAGTTGCTACTCCTGAGAAGAAACCCAAGTCTGGAGCCAAGCCTGAAACTGAGTGCTTCTACTGGAAACGGACTGGACACTAGAAGCGGAACTGCCCCATGTATTTGGCGGATAAGAAGGATGGCAAAGTGAACAAAGGTATATTTGATATACATGTTTTTGATGTGAACATTTCTAATGCTCGTAGTAGTACCTAGTTATTTGATACTGGTTTAGTTTCTAATATTTGTAACTCGAAACAGGTGCTACGAATTAAACAAATATTAGCTAAGGACGAGGTGACGGTGCGCGTGGGAAATAGTTCCAAAGTTGATGTGATCGCCGTCGGCACGCTACCTCTACATCTACCTTCGGGGTTAGTTTTACACCTAAATAATTGTTATTTGGTGCCAGCGTTCACCATGAACATTGTATCTGGATCTTCTTAATTGCAAGATGGTTATTCATTTAACTCAGAGAATAATGGTCCTGCTATTTATATGAGTAATATATTTTATGGTCATGCGCCCTTGAAGAGTGGTCTATTTGTCGGATTTAGGGCTCCGCAAAACCCAAGAAGTTCGAACACAGGGGCGTGAAGGAAGATCTCTCCCACTCACGTCTACCTAGCATCTCACTCTCGTCTCGGTGGAAGGATTCAAGCAAACAACGGATAGAACACGCAAGAGTTTACCCAGGTTCGGACCACCGTGTGGTGTAAGCCCCTACTTCCTCCTTTGGTGGATTAGCCTCGGGCGAGCTGGGATATGAGCTAGTACAATGGTTCATGGGCTCAGGAGGTGAGCTCAGGAGGGTCAGGAGGCAAGTGTTCTTGCTCCTTGTTTCATGGCTGAGTGTATGGATCGTTCCCCCCTTTACAGTGGGAATCCTAGCTACTTATATAGGTGGCCACGGTCCTCTTCCCCCAAAATGTTTAGGCGGGAAGGGATCCCACAACGGCCATTTTTGAGCGGGAACACAAGGACGTTCCTATCCTGACAAAAGCGGTCTTCGCCTGCAAAAGGATCAGGCGGTGACACGGTGGTGGGCTCGACGGTTTCATCCTCCTTGTCGTCCTTGCGGTCTTCGGTCTTGTTGCACCAAAGGGGAAACCTTTGCCCCGCTCTTTGGAAACGAGCGGCTGCGCTGTCCCCTTTGCAATGAAATGGCAACTACGCTGCTGGCGGACGCTGGCACCTGCTGGCGCGGTGCGTCACTGCTAACATCACTGCCTCCTCCTGAGGCAGGCCTGGCCTTGGATTCTCCAACCCTCCGGAGCACCTTGCTGAGGCCGCTCCCGAGGAGGTCTTGACATCGTTCTCCTCGCGAGGCTTAGCTCCCTCGCGAGGGTCTTGGACAGTTGGTCGATCAGCTGGGCCGTACCAGGCCGTAGTAGGAGCGCGTCGCGGCCCGCACACATGCAAGTCTGGGTACCCTGGTTCCCAGGACACCGACAGTAGCCCCCGGGCCCAAGGCGCGCGCGGAGATGGCTTGGGGACGAAGCCTTAGCCGAGGACGAAGCGCCGCGGGCCCAAAAAGGATGCGGGCCAGGCTGGCGCATGATGGTTGGATTGGACACGGGCGACCCCGCTCCCCATGCCGTCTCAGAAACCGTGCGTCTTGACAAAAAGGGGCCTTCTCCGCTGGGGGAGTTATCGCTCTCTTTCCTCCCTGCTCAGATTTCTCCCCCTTACGCCTCCTGTCTTCCTGAATCGCCTGCGTCCTTCGGCTCCCTCAACCATGGCGAAGAGGAACAAGAGTGCCGCGCCGGCGCCTGGATCTTCTTCTTCCCTTGATGCGGCGCTTGAGGAGTCCTCCATCACCAGGGTGGACGACTACTCACAGGTCCAACCTTTCCTATCGAGCACCCACAGCGAGCACGACCGGACGTGGATCTGGGCCGGATCCACCATGGCGCGGACCCTGTCGAAGTCATGCTACCCCTTCTTCCTCCACAGCATCTCCCTGGGGCTCGTGCCACCTTTCTCCGAGTTCTTCTACGCCATCCTGGAACATTACCAGGTAAACGCTCTCCACATCTAGCCTCGCTCGATCTTCGTCCTGTCGCTCTTCGCCTTTTACTATGAGGCGCTCATGGGGGTGAGGCCGACCGTCGCCCTCTTCCGCCAATTATTCTCCATGCGCAGGTACGACGATGGCCTATGCTCGGGCTGCGTTTCCTTTGTCTCCGGGCGCTAGGGCTGTCGGCTGATGATCGCCGGGAAGTAGAGTCCCACCGGAAGAGGTGGGTCTATCTGGATGCCCAGCGCGTCCATCCTCTGCTGGCGCTGCCTACTGCCCGTCCGGCGAAGCGCGCCGGCTGGACCTATGCGAAGCTCACCGACCCCCTCGATGGGCCTGTCCTGGCAAGGATTGAGGCCGACCTGAGCTCGAGGCTCGAAGGGGGCCAGATCGTGAAGGAGTTCTTGAGGCAGCGTCTGGCTCCGCTACAGGCTCACTCGCGCCCCATGTGGGAGCTGATGGGCGACGACGACAGGCTCCGGCTGCACCCAGGGGTGCTGGCCGAGGACTATCTGGACTTCACCTCGGGAACTCTACTGGGGATGGTTCCGGAGGATCTCCCCGGGGCCTACCTGCCATTGTACAGCCACCCTGACAAGGCCGAGCTGTTGAAGGCCGTGTCGGGTTTTGGTGCGCCCGTGGACGCTCCGCCCACGTTCGACATGTCTTCTGGTGCTGACGACGAGAGCGATGAGGGGGGCTAGGAGGATACCCTGGACGACGAGGGGGACTCCTCCGAGGCGTTCGCCGGAGCAATGACGCCAGGTGCAGGTGCCGCCGGACGGTCCCAGGCGACCACTCCACGTTGATCCGGACGCGCTGCGTCCGGGGGAAGCAAGGTGGCGACTCCGCCGAAGAGTACCGTGCCAGCGAACCCGGCGATCACTACCGCGCCCAGGACTGTGGCCTCACGCCTCGCCCAGGCCCGGGCTATCGGCACGCCCAGGGCGAGAGCAGCTGCTGTTGTCCTGCTGGCGAAGAGAAGGGCGCGCCTCGCCTCCGACGAATTAGTGTGCAATTTCTCGCTCATCCTTAGTTGTCGTCTCCCTGATGTGCTTTCCCTGACGCAACAGCCTGGGAGGTGTGATGAAGAAGACGAAGGGGAGGTCACGCCGCGATGCTTAGCTCCTCCGGCTGCCTATGCAACCTCGGGGAAGGATGCCACGGTGCTGGGTGCCCCGACCGACCGGGCCACCGAGCATGCGGTGATGGTGTCGCTCGAGGACGTCCCCGGCTTCGGTGAGGTTGCGGTGGGTTCTGCTCCGGCTGCTCTAGCGAGGGGGGCCAGAGCCCCCGAGCCCCTAGTTGAGCAGTCAGCCTTGTCGGTTCCCGTGCACCAGCCGGCGCAGCCTGGTACTAAGACCTTGGAGGCTGCCTCCATCGAGTTGGGTCGTCTTCGCGTCGATCTACAAGATGGTGATGGCCACCTGACAGACGGGCGCCTGGGGCTGATCCGCGGGTGGCTTCTAGCAGACGAGTCTGCGCGGACCTCCTGGGATCAGGCCTCGGCAGTCGCTGCCAACGATCGAGAGGAAGCTGCGGCGGCCACGCGGGCTCGCGACACCGCGCGAGCCGATGCCGCATCCTTTGAGAAGCACTGCCTCAAGGCGGAGATCGAGCTGGAGGCCCTCCGCGAGGAAGGTATCGGGCGCGCCCTGGAGCTCAAGAGGTTGGAGAAGGAGCTCGAGGCGCATAAGACTGAGATGTCCCAGCTGCAACATGAGGAGCTTGCTGACCGCGCGGCCCTGGAGAAGCTGAAGGTTGAAGTTGAGCAGGCCAGGGCGACCCAAGCCGCTCACGACAAGGAGGAAGCCCTTGTGGCCTCGGTAGCGGTGAGTCCCGAGGCCCTTGTCGCCTTTGACCTTGAGGCCTGCAAGGCTCTGCATGCCGCCTATTGCGAAGGGTTCAAGGAACCGCTAGCCGCCACGGAGGGAGGCCCCACCGGGCTCCTTGCTGCGCTCGTGGAGTCCTTGCGCGATGTTGCGGCCGCAATTGGCCAGTTAGCCGACATCGAGAACTGCACGCTCCTTACCTTGGTCCTGACACAGGTGTGCAGCCACTTAAGTCTTCACGACCCCACCCTTGACCTGGCCTCGCTGTCCGGGCCCGTGACCAAAGTCATGGAGGGCATGGCTGCCGAGGCCCTGAGGGTGAACGTCACGTCGTTGGTGGAGGCGTTCCTCCAGGCCACTGCTACCGCAACCGGGGAGGTGGAGACCGGTGATGATGCGCTCGGCAGTGCCTGATCCGTTCCTGTTCAGAGAGAGAAGTGGGAGTGCCTCTGGGAGGCGTAAGAACTTTGTTTGAATTTGAAAAACTTGGTGTTATTGTAATAGCTAGATGACTTCCATGCTTGCTTCCTTTCATGTTTGCTTAGTTTCTCTACGTCGGCAGGGCCCAACCCCGCGCATACCTTGATCGCCATTGAGCCCTCCGGATGACCGGCGTTACCGTAGTAACTAGACTCAAGGGATGAGGGGCTACGTGGCCAGTGAGGCCCTTGGGTTGCGATGCCCAAGGGTCCCCCTTGACGTTCAAGCAATCCCGTTTTCATTCTGCGTCAGCAGGGCCCAACCCCGCGCATACCTCGATCGCCATTGAGCCCTCCGGGTGACCGGGGTTATCATCATAACTAGACTCAAGGGATGAGGGGCTACGTGGCCAGTTAGGCCCCTGGGTCGCGATGCCCAGGGGTCCCCCTTGACGTACGAACGGCTCTCATGAAGGAGAACGAGCACCATACCTTGCCCACTGGCCTTCGCATGGGATGGGGGCACGAGAAGGCCAAGTGTCTGGGCACCTAGTTGGGTGGTGTCTGCCAGGCGTGACCTAAGCATAGCCCCCGTGCCTAGCCCCCCTCGCGACACCCATCTATGGAGAAGCTGTGACTGTCGCGAGTTGAAAAGCTCCCTCAGGTTGGTGCGACCACTGGGGGCCACCCTCAGTTGTTTATAACTAGCGCGGAGCATAGAGCTACCACACTTGCGCAGCGTGTGGGCATAACCGCGCCTCGGTCGTAGCGGCCAGCGAGGAGCTTGGTGCTTCCGCCGGTTCGTGGGCATAACCGCTCCTCGGTTGGAACTGCCAGCACGGAGCTTGGTACTTCCACTGGACCGTGGGAGGGATCCTCCCACCATGAGAGACTCCGGGGCGTGTACAACCCCGTCCTGACATGTGGCTTGCACGGTAGGACAGCCAATGTGTATATGGGCCCTCCTCAAGACGATATGAACAACTCCGAGGAAGTTCTCGTGAGCTTACGCATCACCCACGACACCCTACCCTAAGGCGGGTTGCACTTGAGTCTTCTTCTGTAAAATGTGAAAATGGAGGTGTTGTGTCGACCCGCGCCGAGTGCATCTCTAGAGGGTATCGCATGAGAAGGCCGCAGCACCAGCGACGCCAGGAGGTGTCGTCACGAGAATGGCTCGCGAGATAGAGCTTAGCCACTGGATTTGTCGACGCTGCAGGGACGGACCCGAGCACAGACGTCATGCCCAGTCTTCTCATGCAATAATCCAAAAGAAAAACAACCGGCGCGCGGTTCCTGAGTGAGCGAGGCACCTGCCACGGGCCCCTACTTACCCATCCACGATTAGCCCATGCGAGAACAAGGCACCAAGGACCATGGGAGGTGACATCACGGGAATGGCTCGCGAGACAGAACTCAGCCCTTGGGTTTAGCGATGCTGCAGGGACGGACCCGAGCATGGACGCCATGCCAGTCCTTAATCATGGGGCGGTCGCGAGTGGGCTCACAAGGGCTCATGACGTTAGTGGCGGTGAGGACACCAAGCATGTAGATAATGTGAATGGAAAGAAACATCTAGCCTTGATCATGCAAACAGGGAAATAACCGTGGGGGAATAGCCCCCAGCGGTCCGAGGATGATGCAGCCCGAGAGGCGTCCTCGATTGGATACCTGAAGTGTCACCTGATACTTGTCGAAGAAGAGTTGGGGTAGGTGATTGGGCTCCTAAGGACCAGCGGCTCTGAAGGCTCTCAGTGGTCGCGTGGGTCCGGTTCTCGCTCCGTCCGGACCGCCTGCCACTGAGCCTCCCGATCCCCCAAGGCCTGCTGCGCGAGATGCTGGAACATGGTAGCTGTGTTGCAGAAGCCGAAGAGTGTGCGGACGTAGCTGCAGGGGAGGGCCCTCCTCCGGCCGACCGCCGTTGGCCAGAAGGGCTCCTGAGAGGTGGCTCAGTTGACATCACTGCCTCCTCCTGAGGCGGGCCTCGCCTTGGATTCTCCGCCCCTCCGGAGCACCTTGCTGAGGCCGCTCCCGAGTAGGTCTTGACGTCGTTCTCCTCGCGAGGCTTAGCTCCCTCGCTAGGGTCTTGGACAACTGGTCGATCAGCTGGGCCCTACCAGGCCGTAGTAGGAGCGCGTCGCGGCCCGCAGACAGGCAAGTCTGGGTACCCTGGTTCCCAGGATGCCGACACTATTCTTGTTGGATATCAATCCTAGTGATACACATATTCATAATATTGAAGCCAAAAGATGCAATGTTAATAATGATACTGCAACTTATTTGTGGCACTGTCGTTTAGGTCATATTGGTGTAAAGCGCATGAAGAAACTCCATGTTGATGGACTTTTGGAATCACTTGATTATGAATCACTTAGTGCTTGCGAACCATTCCTCATGGGTAATATCACTAAAACTCCGTTCTCGGGAACAATGGGGCGAGCAACTGACTTGCTAGAAATCATACATACTGATGTATGTTGACCGATGAATGTTGAGGCTCGCGGCGGGTATCGTTATTTTGTGACCTTTAATGATGATTTGAGAAGATATGGATAGATCTACTTGATGAAGCACATGTATAAAACATTTGAAAAGTTCAAAGAATTTCAGAGTGAAGTAGAGAATCATCGTTACAAGAAAATAAACTTTCTACAATCTGATCGTAGAGGCGAATATTTGAGTTATGAGTTTGGTCTTCATTTGAAACAACGTGGAATAGTTTCACAGCTCACGCCACCTGGAACACCACAGCGTGATGGTGTGTCTGAACGTCATAACCGTACTTTATTAGATATGGTGCGATCTATGATGTATGTTACCGATTCACCACTATTGTTTTGGGGTTATGCTTAAGAGACAGCTGCATTCACGTTAAATAGGGCACCATCTAAATCCGTTGAGACGACGCCTTATGAACCGTGGTTTGGCAAGAAACCTAAGTTCTCGTTTCTTAAAGTTTGGGGCTGTGATGCTTTGTGAAAAAGTTCAACCTGATAAGCTCGAACCCAAGTCGGAGAAATGTGTCTTCATGGGATACCCAAAGGAAACCGTTGGGTACACCTTCTATCACAGATCCGAATGCAAGATTTTTGTTGCTAAAAATGGATCCTTTCTATAGAAGGAGTTTCTCTCGAAAGAAGTGAGTGGGAGGAAAGTAGAACTTGATGAGGTAATTGTACCTTCTCCAGAATTGGAAAGTAGTAAATCACAGAAACTACTTCCAATGATTCCTACACCGATCAGTGAGGAAGCTAATGACGATGATCATGAAACTTCAGATCAAGTTACTACTGAACCTCATAGGTCAACTAGAGTATGTTCCGCACCAGAGTGGTACGGTAAACCTGTTCTGGAAGTCATGTTGCTAGAACATGATGAGCCTACGAACTATGAGGAAGCGATGATGAGCGCAGATTCCACAAAATGGCTTGAGGCCATGAAATCTGAGTTGGGATCCATGTATGAGAACAAAGTGTGGACTTTGATTGACTTGCCCAATGATCGACAAGCAATTGAAAATAAATGGATCTTTAAGAGGAAGACTGACGCCGATGGTAATGTTACTCTCTACAAAGCTCGACTTGTTGTGAAAGGTTTTCGACAAGTTCAAGGAGTTGACTATGATGAGACTTTATCACCCGTAGCGATGCTTAAGTCTGTCAGAATCATGTTAGCAATTGCCGCATTTTATGATTATGAAATCTGGCAAATGGATGTCAAAACTCCATTCCTTAATGGATGTCTCAAAGAAGAGTTGTTTATGATGCAACCAGCAGGTTTTGTCGATCCTAAAGGTGCTTGTAAACTGTGCAAACTCCATCGATCCATCTATGGACTGGTGCAAGCATCTCGGAGTTGGAATATATGCTTTGATGAGGTGATCAAAGCATATGGTTTTATACAGACTTTTGGCGAAGCTTGTATCTACAAGAAAGTGAGTGGGAGCTCTGTAGCATTTATGATATTATATGTAGATGACAATTTATTGATTGGAAATGATACAGAATTTCTGAATGGCATCAAAGGATACATGAATAAGAATTTTTCAATGAAATACCTCAGTGAAGGCGCTTGTATATTGGGAATCAAGATCTATAGAGATAGATCAAGGCGCTTAATTGGACTTTCACAAAGCACATACCTTGATAAAGGTTTGAAGATGTTCAAAATGGATCAGTCAAAGAAAGGGTTCTTGACTGTGTTACAAGGTGTGAAGTTAAGACTCAATGCCCGACCACTTCAGAACATAGAAAGAAAATGAAAGTCATTCCCTATGCCACAGCCATATGATCTATCATGTATGCAATGTTGTGTACCAGACCTGATGTGTGCCTTGATATAAGTTTAGCAGGGAAGTACCAAAGTAATAGGAGTGGATCATTGGACAACGGTCAAGAACATCATGAATTACCTAAAAAGGACAAAGGATATGTTTCTTGTTTATGGAGGTGACAAACAGCTCATCATAAATGGTTGCGTCGATTCTAGCTTTGATACTGATCCAGATGACTCTAAGTCACAAACTGGATATGCATTTTTGTTGAACGGTGGAGCTGTCAGTTGGTGCAGTTCCAAGCAGAGCGTCATGGCGGGATCTACCTGTGAAGCGTAGTACATAGCTGATTCGGAAGCAGAAAATGAAGGAGTTTCGATGAAGGAGTTCATATCCAATCTAGGTGTAATACCTAGTGCATCAGGTCCAGTGAAAATATTTTGTGACAACACTGGAGCAATAGCCTTGGCGAAGGAATCCATGTTTCACAAGAGAACCAAGCACATCAAGAGATGCTTCAATTCCATCCGCGATCAAGTCAAGGAGCAAGCCAGATATACACATCAGTGTGACAATGGACTATCAAGATTGACGACAACACTGAGCTCTGTACAGGTGCCAGTGAATCTGGAATGTGATCCTGATGAGCCCTTGTCTACTTTTCCCCGGTAACGGCAACACACTTGTGTTTTGAGCAGGTTTTGGCCATTCAGGGTGGATGCCGACTTTATTTCTGTCTATTCAACATTTGTCACGAGTCTGAGCTGCTTTACAGCCGTCTTGTACAATTGTTGAGTTTCTTTTTGTGAAAGTGGCCCTATGCTTTGAGCTGCTTTTTGGCCATCTTAGGGAGCTGTCACTTTCTTCTTATCAACAAGGTCTCATGCTCTGAGCTGCTTTTCGGCCGTCTTGAGCCGTGGTTGAGATATTTAAGTAATGTCCCAGATCTGAGTTCAGATGATCATTTCCCTACGATTAAAACATGAGAGACGATAAACCTACCATTGGAGTAATGTTACCATGTCAGGAGATAATGATAATGGCACGTCTATCAAAATATTTCCCCTACCAGAACCCATGTACACATGAAGAATTAAGAGGTATAGTCAAGTCCTCTACCGTCAGTTAACTCTGTGGATACTATCATATAAGGCCATACCCCTTTATGCTCGCCACGATAGGAGATAGTGGTACGGATCTAACACTCAAGACAGTGGAACCAGTCAAGATGATTCAGAAACTCCTGCGAGAAGTCATAATCCTTCAGGAACACGGTTATGAACCACCTCACTGCTTTGAACCTGGAGGACCTATAGTTAGTGGAGAAACCCAATGCATAGAATAAAAGGTTGGGTGTCAACCAGGAAAAATCTATTCATAGCTTCATGAAAGGTTGCCGGTGCTGGATGACACATCAATCGGAGATCACTCTTGGACTGGTGACATGGACATATGTTCCAGTCATGATAATCTATCACACTCAGCTGAGTCAGCTGGTATGAAAATAATTGGAGCCAGGATAAGCATGAACATGTAAGGTAAGATTTAGCAGGATGTGGATACAGTGAAGCCAACCACCCCGAGCCAGCCAGACAATCAGATAAAATTCAGTGGGAACACTCAATAAAGGAAAAAGGATACCCGAGTTGGTAATAGTTTCCTTAAGAAAGTATATTCATACTTGTTCCCTGAGCAACCAAATCTCTAGGACGGGATTTCTTTAAGTGGGGAAGAGTTGTCATAGCCTGATTTTTGGCGCTTTCTTTTTCTTTTGATTTTCTGAGTATTTTGCTTGAGTTTACTTTTTCTGTGGCTATGTGGCGTGGAAACTGAAGAAGATGACCTCTTGTTTCTTTCCAGAGTGGCTTGTCATCCTCATATCTATCCCTAGACCTTGCCATTTTCATCTTGGCCCAACCCCAATATTCTCTTCCAAGGAATATTCCTTTTTCAATTAAAGGAATAACCCTGTCTGCCCTAGGTTGTGAAGCAACCCATATTTCCATCACTCCTAAAATTCCAAAATAATTCTTATAAATTGTTTGGGTCCTATCTTCATCAAATATGGCAAAACTATTCATTGCCTTCTTCAGAAATAATTCACCAATATTCCTTTTCCTATTCCGCACTAAATGGCACTTTGTGAAGCAAGTGCCAGTTATCTTTGCCGAATTGACACCAAACTTTTTGGACACTTTTTCATGTCCAAATAATTGCCTCATGCGAAAATTCAACTTAATTGCCTAGTAAATATTTTTCAGCTAATTTCCAAAGTTTCTGAACAGAAACAAACTTTGTGAAGGAGGTACAAACTAGGCATCTCAAAATGAGTTGACATTTTTACATAACCTCTGTCTCCTCAAATAATGACTCTACACCAAATTTGAGCTTATTACTTGCAACCATGTGAGCATACCTTCAAATATTTGTTTCTGTCCAAATTTTAAGTTTGTGAAGCAAGTATATATTATCTTGCTCCATTACGGCTGAAAATTTTCCAGGACCTTCTCCAACCCATATAACATATATCCACAAATTTTGGACTCATTTCGTTTATCCATTTTCTCTCAGGAATTATTGCAAGTTTCTGGACAGAGAGGATGCTTGTGAAGGAAGTACCATTTTGGCTTGTCCAATTGGTATGAAATTTTGACAGCATCTCTATATGTCCAAATTACCAAGCCTTGCCAAATTTCAGCTCAAGTGGTTTCTCCAAGTGAGTGCTACTTCATCATCTTGTTTCTGGACCAATTTATGCAGTTGTGAAGCAACTCTGTTAAATATTGGTCCAAAGGCCACCAAAATGCACAGCATTACAGTCGTTCCTATGGTAATCCTCCTAGACAAATCCATTGGCCCTTAGCATTTATTTGTTGATCACTTCCTCATGGTTTAGTTTGATGCAGTAAACTTCAGAGCTCACTTACCATGTAACCACAGCATCTTTAACCGAGCTACCACCGCAGTTAAAACCTACATTCGATGAACTTACCACTAGACAACGTTTTCCAGCCCTTGGCATCTTCTCCATGCCAGTCTGCGCGGTGACCACCGCTTTGGCGTGCAATGGCCGCGTCCAGAACGTCGCCTAGCTCAGGCCCCTCCCTCTCTCGTCGTCTTCGCGCTCGTGAGAGTGTCAAACAGGTTCCCCGTGTCGTCGCCTTCACCCTGGACCTATCTCCCCCTCCAGCAGCTTCGCCGTCGTTGCTCGTCGCCGCGCGCCCACGAGCAAGTTGTAGCCGACAGCGCATTGATGGCGTTCGGCTCCTTCTACCCTGCGCCCCTCGGCACCTCCTGCACAGCGCACCTCTGTAGCTCGTCCGCTCCTCCCCTCGTCACCTTCTCGTGCCCTCCCATGAGCCCTACACCTCGCCAGAATCTCGGCCGGACCCGAGCAACTGCATCCAGCTCAACCACGTCACCCCGCCTATATAAGAGCCAGCCCCGAGCCCCTTCGAGCACACCAGCAGCCTCGCCTCACTCCACTACCCCTCCCCAGCCACTCAACCGAGCCGGAGGAGCTGTCCTCACGCCTCTCCGCCACCATGGCCGTTGTGGTGCTCCGATCAAAACTCGAGCAGCCCGAGCCCTCCCTCTCTTATTGGCCGTCACCAGAGCCCCAAACCACCACTCCAGATCGCCCCAGCACTCCTCCTCCTCCACCGGTAGCCTCTGACCGCGTGCCCGCCAACGCCCGCACCCGCCGTCTACCGCGGCCATGATCTCGACCTGTCCTTTGCTCCCTGGCGTTCGGGTGGTGGAGAGACGGGTGTGCCTCACCGTCCTGAGCATTCCTGCAGTCCGTGCTCCGCCGGATGTGGCTGGAGCCGGCCAGGCGAGCGTCGGCGTCGGCGGCTTTCTCTGCCCAGCGGGCGAGCAGCATCGGGGAGAAGACGAAGGCGACAACCCCTCCCCGCCAGCTGGCCTTGGACCCTGCGGGCCCCGCATGTCAGCGAGACTAGGCCCGGCCACGCACGCTGCTGACTGGATTAAGTGGAGGCGGAAACCAGCGAGTACGTTTTCAAATTTAGAAAGCGTATTGTCTCTCTCCTTCATCCGAAGTGTGTTTTCCTTTTCTGAAAGCACATTTTCTCTCTGTTTTAGCCAGGAATGTGTTTTCCCTCAAGCAAAGGCGTATTCTTTGAAGTACGCTTTCTGTTTTTTCTATCCTGGCCCAGTTTGTCAAGATTTTTCTTACAGATGGGTCCCTGGCAGTCAAACATTCATATCTCTTTGCTCGTTACTCCAAACGATGTGAATCCAAAGCCCATGTTTTCATTTTGTCGAACCCGTTTCTGTTGGTAACATTTTCACTATGGTTTGAAATACTGGAAATGACTAATTTGCCTTGCTCGTAAACAGCCCCCTCCGAGAGAGAACTATTTCCGACGAATCTTTCCGCGAGCTTTGCGCACTTCTTCTCGGAGTATTCTCCATCCCAAGCAAGCCACAACCACCATTTGCATGATAGCCATGCAGTAGCATTGGTTTTCAACTTGAATCTTTAATAACTGTCTATTTGTTTTACTACTAATATCGTGGTTTCGGTTATGCTATGGATCTATGTTTACTTTCATGTTATGTTCATATGCACCTGGTTATCATGTATTCTTGCTAGTATTACTTTCATATGACATGCTTGTTAGAAGTACCTATGAATGTTGGTGATGGTCTTTGGTGCATGACTGTCGTCTGTTCCGAGTACTGTTGTCATGCATGTTCCTTAGTATCCAGTTGGTTAAATGATTGCATGGTAGCATTGTTGATATGTTCTTGCATGATATTTATTGTTGATGCTAGTGTCAGGTTATGCTATGAGTAGTGTTCTATTTGTGATATTCATGTTTGTCAGTATGCCATGCTTATCTGTATAAATGGCTACATGTTGTTGTTATGATCGTTTATTATGGTTGCACATGCAGGCTCATGTTGGTATCATGCTCATGCATTGTAGTTGCATCATGTTATTTTATTATGTCTCGGCTTATTGCATTCCAGTTTAACCGGATAATAATGAACTTGAACAATTGTTGGCTGACTCATGGTGCCACCAAATCGAGTTGACCAGTGCAGCCACACTTACCTTTATGGGAAGGTCCTAACTGGGCCTATTGTTATGCCTCTCGCCGGTGCCTCCAACGGGGAAGGTTATGGGCGTGCGGTACCCTGGCCCGGTAAGCAGACATAATCTTGTGTGCCATTGTTGATGTAAGGATCCTTGTCCCTGTTTGGGACCGTTTATGTTTTTCCACGATGGTGGCCGTTGATGCCTTTGGTAGGCACGGGGCCACCCAAGACTTAGCCCAAAAGGGAGTTGGTCGGAGTGGCCGGGAGAGTGTCATGGCAGTAGGACGCTTTTGTCGGAACACCATTGGTCCACCCGAATGGGACTATGAGGCCATGGGTTCTGTGGCGTGGATACAGTGTGCTAACCTCTGCAGACTGTGTGTTTAATCTATCGATAGCCATGCCCACTTATAAGGGCCTAGTTCGTGTCGGTCACACTATGGGTCAACAGTAATAATAATAATGTGCTTAATAACAACCCTGGTTCAATGATGAAAGCAGTTGGTTGATACTTATGTGATCGTGAGAGGATCACTGTGGTATCGTGAGTACCGACTTGTTGGATATTTGGGATGTTATGCGAGAGTCAAGGGTAAAGTTCAAGCTCCTTGTGGTCATAAATGATTACTACGGTATTGTTAATACCAAGCTTGATTGGATCCTGAGATGATCGTGCATTGTTCGTGCTGGTAAGTGATGCATGTGATGGTTACGAGGAAACCGAGCAGAGTAAGTTGGTGAATGATAGTTTCATCATGTTGCATGCTAGTTTCATCATGTTCATATGTTCATGCCATGCTCGTATTGTTCAAGCTGTATCATGTTGTACAAGCCATGTTGTTCTGACAGTATCATGTTAATCATTGCTTAATAAGCTATAATTGCCATGCTATTGTTTGTCTTGATTGCTTTGGTTGCTGTGAGCTTGCAAGTACATTCAATGTACTAACCATGCGTGTCATGCCAGTTTGCAGGTCATGGCGGATATGATTGCTTATTTGCCGTGGATTCCTTGTTTGCAAGCTAGGATAAGCGTTCCAGCCAGAGTCCCTGCGGAGTGAAGTTCACCACCGTCGTCGTTGTTCCGTTGCCAGTAGTCATTCTGCTGCTTCGTGTTGTTTTGCTACCTGCATGGAGCAAACGTGGCACGCGTAGTTTCGTCGTGCCAATGGAACCCTTGTACCCACATGTGGGGACCCCGACTCGTAAGTCGTGATCACCGAATGCACGTGTACAGTGATCCCAGAGATCAATGCTCACTGAACACACAGAAGCTGAATAACAAGAGTCTTACATCCTTACATACCGTGTTACACAAATAGGACCATAAAGGTCAAGCCTTGAGTATATCATCGCAGCGGAAAAATCTTCAAGACAACAGGGACCCATGCCATCTGCCTTAACCCTACAGGCATTCTGACTGGGAAGCGTCCTAGCTCGCATGCTCGTCACCAAGAATCTTCATCATAACCTGTTCTCTCCTGCCTGGCCAATAAAATAACCAGTGGCAAGCCAATGAGTACATTGAATGTACTCGCAAGCAACCCAAGTGTGATAACAGAATATTTTATGCAAGGCTCTACTGCTAAATTGGTAGTTTTGCGGAAAGCTAGTTTTTCATATGCAAGCTATGATCAACATTTAACATGGATATGCATGTGTCTGTAACAAGTATCAGGAGGTCACAGACATCATTTTCAAGGAAGAGTTGTAATCAACTCATGCTCAAGCTCATTGTGACTTCCTCACAATCACATCTTCAATATCTCTGAACCGTGTTGTTTCCCAGAAACTTATGGACATAGTCTAAGTAGCACCACCCAACTGTCCATGACCGTGGACACGGCTATTCGAATAGTTTGACACTCTGCAGAGGTTGCACACTTTACCCACAAGATCCGGGGAACTTCCGTGTCATCCACGACCCGCGATACCTCAAGTATCCGGGGTAAGCACCCGATCACTATCTTTCCCTAGACGACACTAACATAGAGTCCACTCGATTGGTAGCAGCCCCGTGCCAAACATTTCACATCTCAAGGTTTGTGGAGACTCGCTCCAAATTCATCACATATCACAAGCACGGGGTACCAACGGTGTGTCCGGTGCCCTGTAAAGACAGTCATGGCCGCCTATCCAAGCGCGACCCCGTCCCGAGAGTGACCTCATGTCACCCCCGTCACTAGTAATGCGGGCACCATGCTAGTATCGACCTAGGTAATCAATAATGCCCTTTTCCCATATAAGGGTAGAGTGGTTGTGCATGTTTGGTTGGGACGGTAGTCACACATAAATCTAATCCATCTCTATAAACAACACTTTCGTCAAGCCTCGGCACACTACTTCTTCACCAAGTAGTGCCCTAGCTCCTCATCAACTCCCAGGGGCATTAGTGGCACCCACTGGGTCTTTTGCAAGTATGTCAGACCACACTTGTTTCACTCAATGCATAACCCCGACCCACTTTGCGTAGCCAACTACTATAGCATACATCTATCTACTCCCACCCACATAACCCTCATAGGAAGGTAGGGTCATGTTTGATGCAAGTTCCAACAGTAAAGTAACAGGGGTAGCAACCAAAGTGGTTTCCACCTCAACATGATTCCGATGCATTGAATAATAAGGTGCTATGAGACATGCATAAAAGGTTTCTTGAACATGGTCAAAGGGCTGCTTGCCTTATACTTCAGAGTCTTCAAATCTTCTGATCCATCTCCGAATACTCCGTTTATTTCGTCAACTAACGATGGAAACTATCATAATAAGCAACACAATCAAGAGCAAAAATAAAAGTGCTCTAAAAATAGGAGTTGGACTTTTCTAGGATACCTCTGGTCATATTAGAAATGACCAAGGTGGTTTCATAGGTGTTGGATCAATGGATGATTTGGAACATTCCAATATGATGGAACGAAAGGGCTTATGAATTTGGAGGAAGTATACAGGAATAATTCCTTGAATGATGAGCAAAGGTACCCATCATCAAGTCATGATTTTAGAAGCATTTAGGAGTTGGTTTCAATGAATTTGGAATTGAAATGAATTCCCTAGGATTTTCCAAAGCTAATAAATAGGAAGAAATGGCTCATTATTTGGTGGGGTACAAGAACTATTATTAAAAATGTTCCAAAACTAAGTTTGGACATTACAAGCATCTAGGAACTTGAATCACTGCATTTGGATCAAAAATGAGCTCTCTGTGATTTTCTAAAGTTAATCACAGAAAGTGGAAAATGGGCATTTGATAAATATTTGTATAGAAAAAGTTTCTGGAATAATGTGCATGTAGCACCATGTGATAGAGCATGATTTTAGAAGCTACCAGAAATTTGAATCAAGCAATTTGGAGTTCATATGAATATTTGGGGCATTTTTGAAGTTGACTGGAAAAAGAAAAAGAAGAAAAAGGATAAGGGTTTACCCTCTACTGCGCTCAGGGCGGAGGATAGCTTGCGGGCCGGCCCATTGGCACCAGCCGCGCGGGCGGGGTGGTGACGCCGAAGGCGTCTTCTCCGGAGGGCGCTTTCGCGCGGGGGAGGCGGGCTGCGCCTGAAGCCGTCTTCACTTAAAATGGCTGGGCCCGTCGGCCGGGTCGCCGCCAGGTGGGCCCTCCCCGCAGGGCCTTCTTCCTCCTCCCGCTCCCGCAACAGAGGGGAGGGGAGGCACAGGCAGCGCGACGCCGGCGCCCGTCCCCGGCGGCACGGGCCACCCCTGGCCAGGGCGCGGCCACCGGAGGTCCCAGCGGAGCAAGCCGCGCCCATCCCCGGCCTCCAAGCTGGCCGGGGGGAGCGGGAGCGACGGCGGTCGAGGCATCAGCGGCGGCTACGGTTGAGACGGGGCGGCGCTAGAGGTGATAGGGGGAAGGAAGGATGGAGTGGGAGGTAGCTCCACGGCCCTGGGGTGCTTCTCCTGGCGGCTAACAGAGAAGGGGGAGGAGAGAACGGCCGAGGCGCCTGAATACGAGCGGCGGACGGCGGCGGCACTCCGGCCTTGGAGGGGCAAGGAGGCCACGGGAGGGAGGTTGGGGATGTCTGGGAGGTGCACGGAGAAGAGGAGGATCCAGCAGAAGCAACGGGCGCTCGGGGGAAGGACTTTATATAGGGCAGCCGCGGTGCATCGTGGGCGCGGTCCAGGGCGCGCACGGCGAGCTCGTGGAGAGAGAGGAGGAGGGCCGGGGAGGATAGGGCCGACCGTCCTACCGTGTCCCAGACGTCGAGGCAACCTCGGGGACATGCTGGAGAGGCCCGAGGCTGTCGGGGCATTGGGATGGGGGCGGCTACAGTGCTCCAGAGCACTGTAGCGCGCTCCAGAGCGCGAGCCTTGCATGCCCTGGCATGCACATGGTGCCATTGGCATGTCCTTTTGTGTCCAGCATGTAGAGGGGGTTAGTAAACTATTGAGGGGTGGTCTTGGATGCTTTGGGAGCCACTGGAGTGAGGAGGGAGGTGAGGGAGAGGGTGAATCTTGCTGTCCAGCAGTGTAACTTGGGGTTTTACCCCCTCCAATAATTGAGATAAGGCAGAGGAGAGTTACTGGAGGGTAGAGGATGATCAGGGGGGCTGTGGTAAGAATTTGAGGCCATGGAGAAAAGTAAAAGAGGTTCAACCACTAGTTTTGGTAAATGAACAGAAGGTGTTTGATCAAGGTTTGGTCAAGCAAATGACATCCACTTGACATGGGACTTAACAGGATCAAATGTCACATGTAATTAGGCCCCTACACCAAATTTGAGCTCATTTGGGCAAAGTGGCCAATGTAACTTTGGTGAACCCTAGAAATGAACAGAAATGGTTTCACCATGTTGGAGTTAAGCAAATCATCTCCCCTTGATGCACCACTTGGTGTAGCATCATCATTTGGGGTTATGAACATGTCCACAAAGTTTGAGGCTCCAGATAAAAAGTTGACAATGTAAAGTTGTTCAAATTTGCATTTGAACAGAAAGGGGTTTGGGGTGATCTGATCAAGTTGCTCTATTCCAAATCTTGTGCCATTTGGTCTAGATGCCTTATTAGGTCATTCTAGCATGTGCACCAAGTTTGAGAGCATTTGGACAAGTTTGGCAATGTAGAGTTGCTCAAACTTCAAATATGGACAGAATGGTTTTGAAAGGGTTTGAGGATGTTTCCTTGATCTCCAATGCATGAGGCTTTGCAAGATCATCAAATATGTCATATGTGACATGATAGAATTTCCCTGGAATTTTTGGAGAATATTTCCTTTGTAAATATTTCAAAAGCTTGAAATATCCAGAAAGGGTTTTGGAAGGATTTGTCCAATATTTTGAACATGACCATGTGTTAAAACTCTTATATATGGACAATATATGTCCTATGAGTCTCCCTGAATTTTGGCAAATATTTTTGAAATGTTTAAATAATTTTTCCCTATTAAAGACCATTTCTGGCCTTAAGAAAAAGCTTTTAAATAAAATATAAAAATAACTTTTAAAATTATACTTTTGTGGTTTCTGGGAGTCCTATATCTAATAGGATTCAAATAAACTTTTTGAAAGATTTTCTCACCCTAAATAAGGTACTTGCAGTGCAAACCTCAATTCAGGGGTTTTTGGAAAACTAATTTTAGAAAATACCATTTGGCCAAAATATTTTTATAAGAAAATTCTATACTGGTCTATACACATGGCATGATCATTGGAAAAAGGTTTTGGGTCAAGGAGATGAAGTATAAGAGTTGGACGATTTATTTGATTTTCAGAGCACTAGCAAACAGCAGACAAAAGCCAAATCAAGCAAGGTCAAAAACACTCAAAAGTTTTTGCAAATCCACATTTTTGACATGAAAATTAGCTTAAGCAATGTGATATGAAAATCAGGGTGTGACAGACCTACCCCCCTTACAAGAATCTCGTCCCCGAGATTCCCAGACTAGGCGTGGAAAGAAAGGCGGAGTCTTGGATACGGGGTAGTCTTCACTTCTTCTTGTCGGTTCTGCTTCCGAGTGGTGCTCCTTGAAATCTTGAAGTGCTTGATGGTATGGCTCCTTGCTTGATGTCGTCCTTGTTGGAGGTTGCTGAGGGGTCTCTAACATAGGTTAGGTTGGGTTAGCTGCCAAAGGCTCCGTGATCGATGTCCTTGCGGGCATCGGGCTAGCTAGGAGGTAAGAAGTACTTCCAGAGTGGGGGCTCGTGGAAGATTTGGTGCACGGAGGGTATCTCAGGTGGTAGATCTAGCTGGGGAGCCGTCTACCACATGACTTGCAGTGATTACAAAGGGTCCAATGAACCTTAGTGCGAGCTTCCCCCCTTGACGTGGAAACGCTTGGTTCCCTTCAGAGAGGTTACCCGTAGGTACGCGTGGTCCCCGATATGGAAACTCAGGCTCCGATGGTGAGTGTCAGCATAGCTCTTTTGTCTTGACTTGGCCGCCTTCAAACGTTCTCCGACTAGTTGGACTTGCTCCTCCGCTGCGCGGAGAATATCCGGTCCAAAGACTAGTCCTTTTCCAGTCTCTGACCAGTTGAGGGGTGTGCGACATCAGCGTCCGTAGAACACCTCAAATGGTGCCGTCTGAAGGCTCGACTGGTAACTTGTTGTTATAGGAGAACTCGGCAAAAAGGAGACAATCCTCCCACTTGGCTCCATATGCCAAGACACAGGCTCGGAGTCATGACTTCGAGAATCTGATTGACTCGCTCGGTCTGACCTCCGGTCTGTGGGTGGAAGGCCGTGCTGAAAGATACTTGGTTCCCAAGGCTTCTCGGAACTTCCTCCAGAACCTCGGGGTGAACTGGGTTCCTCGACCTGACACAATCTCCTTGGGAAAAGCCGTGAAGACTTACGACTTGGTCGATGTAGAGAGCTGCCAGCCGGTTGCCATCATAAGTGGTCTTGACAGGAATGAGATAGACCTCCTTGGTCAGATGATCGACCATGACCCAGATAGAGCCATGTCCTCTTATCCGACCTTGGTAATCCAGTGACAAAGTCCATTCCGTTTATCCCACTTCCACTCAGAAGCCTTGAGTGGTTGAAGCAATCCAGCAGGTCGCTGATATTCAGCTTGACCCTTTGGCACACATCACACTTTGCAACATAGGTTGCAAATCTCTCTTTTCATCATGTGCCACCAGAATCGTGCCTTCAAGTCTTGGTACATCTTGGTTCCTCCGGGGTGGATGGAATACGGGGTGTCGTGGGCTTCTTGCAGAATTAGCGTCTTCAGCTCGGTGTTGTTTGGTACGCAGAGGCGGCCTTTGTACCAAACAATCCCGTGCTCGTCTTCGGAGAATCCTGGGGCCTTGCCCATCTTCATCTTCCTCTTGATACCTTCGATGCTTGCGTGTCCATCTTGAGCCTTCTTGACGTCGTCCATCAGGGTTGGTCTGACTTCCAAATGATCCAGAAATCCGGGGGTGACCAATTCCAAACTGAATTGTTCGATCTCCTTAAACAAGGCTGGCTGGCTTTCTTGAATAATGACATTCAAAGAGCAAGCCTTCTGCTTAAGGCATCGGCCACCACGTTGGCCTTCCCAGGGTGATACTGAACGCTGAGGTCATAATCTTTGATGAGTTCCAGCCATCTCCGCTGCCTCATGTTCAATTCCTTTTGGGTGAAAATATACTTCAGACTTTTGTGGTCTGTGTAAATATCACACCGTTTCCCTAGGAGGTAATGCCGTCATGTCTTCAAGGCATGAACTACTGCCGCTAGCTCAAGATCGTGAGTAGCGTAGTTCTCCTCATGGGGTCGTAGCTGCCTGGAGAGGTATGCTATGACGCGGCCTTCTTGCATCAGAACGCTTCCCAATCCGGTTCGAGAGGCATCACAATATATCACGAACTCCTTGTGAATATCAGGTGTTGCCAGAACTGGGGCGGTGGTCAATCTCTTCTTGAGCTCTTGGAAGCTCTCTTCGCATTTTGGCGTCCACTCGAACTTCTTGTCCTTCTTGAGGAGCTGAGTCATTGGTCGTGCAATGCTAGAGAATCCTTCCACGAACTTGCGGTAATAGCCCGCTAATCCGAGGAAGCTTCTGACTTCCTTGACGGTCGTTGGAGATTGCCATTGGGTCACAGCTTCGATTTTCGCAGGATCAACAGATAATCCTTCCTCGGTCAAGACATGACCTAAGAATCCAACTTTATGCAGCCAGAACTCACACTTGCTGAATTTGGCATACAGTTGGTGCTCACGAAGCTTGTCTAGGACCATCCTCAGATGCTGCTCATGTTCTTCCTCCGACTTCGAGAACACCAGGATGTCATCAATGAAAACAACAACGAACTTGTCCAAATATTCCATGAAGACTTTATTCATGAAATACATGAAGTAAGCTGGGGCATTGGTGGTGGTCTCAAAGGAGTAATGCAGAGGCCTTCCTGACTCTGAGTCAAGGCCCTGCGGTCAGAATCTGACCAGGTGGTGGCTCGGTGGGGCTTAAGGGTTTCAAGGGTCTAGTGAGTGAGTGAACTTATATCACCTTATCCTTAAGCACAGTTTCTGAGATGCCAATAGCTCCATCTAGTACTCCGAACGGAAAAGCATCTCTCGCAGAGACCAACTTCAATCACCACTCATTGCCATACATATCCTCATGACTCTCAAGAGATGGTCTCACAAAATTATACTTGTCTAAGATCCCCAATCCATATGCACGTCTACCTCTAAAATCCAAAGGTAGATCATACATGCTGCTAAGCTGAAATTAAACTCCACAATCCAAGCACTCAACCTAATCTTGCAAGGCTCACGATAATGCATCTCTAATCTAAGGAAACACGTCATATGCCACTCCAAGATTTTGTTTCCTTCCTATAGATCAACTCCGATAGCCCGGTAATTACCATGATCCAACAATCCTACAAATCCGATGTATACGGTGTTCCACAAAATCTCAAGTCCTTATAATCCCCAAATACTCGGAAGGACTATGCATCACGATAGTTAATCCACCAAATTCCCATCATCCGGGTCAAGTAAACTCCAAGATCACGACTATATAGATCCCTAAATCAACTCCGACAAATAATCCAATCTCCTAGGTTATTGTCCACCGAGAAGCATGATATCATAATCAGGATCATAGGCCTAAATCCAATCTTACTCCGAAACATGCAGACATATCCAGCATTATACCGACCAGAATCACTTACATAAATCTAAGTCTCATGTCCAACAGGCACTCCTACATACTTCCCAAAGTCATGATCCAACCAACATGAAAACCTCACAATCCATCATGGTCTCAGATAGTTCCTCGAAGTTACTGATATAAACCACCAAGTCATCTGTCCAATATCCTCGAACTGGTCTA
Source organism: Secale cereale (assembly GCA_902687465.1). Lineage (NCBI taxonomy): Eukaryota > Viridiplantae > Streptophyta > Magnoliopsida > Poales > Poaceae > Secale > Secale cereale. The sequence continues at coordinate 428,126,496 of LR738712.1, forward strand.
TCTATGGCATCGTCAGACCTCGTGCTATCATAGGATGAGAATGTGCTTGTTCACCGTGTCCACTAGTTCCTTTACGAACCCAGAGTTGTGCAAGGTTGCAAAGGTTTAACAGGTTCTCTCGCCTTACCATGGGTTAGGCACATGGCTAAGGATTCGTGCTGGAGTGTCTCAGGAAGTCTCAAAGGGTCTAGAAATGGGGTTACTGGTCTGGAGGGTTAAACACAACTCTACGGGGTTGCACTTGGTCACGGGGTTGTAGCAGAAGTCTTCAGTGCCAGTTGGTTGCCGAGGTAGAATCCTTGGTGCATCTTGTATTGCGGGTCTTCAGTTGGGGAGAGAGAGAATAGAGGGAAGAAGCAGCATAGAGGAGGGAAATGCCTAAAAAGGGGGTTCTATAGTGCAGGTGCAACAAACAGGTGCAAAAAGGCAGAAACAAAAGAAGCAAGGCAAGGGAGGTGATATAGCCATGCACTTGTTGCCTGGGGCAAAAGTGCGACTTATATCAAAACATAAACGAATAAAAGCAAACAACACACAATCATGGTTCTATTCGAACCATCATATGAACTCGACTGCGCATAGGGGGTACACGACTCATCCTACCCTAGGGGTTCTCGGACCAGTGTCGTGACTTGTGCCTCGTGCAGTCTTCTGGGCATCCTCGGATGTTGCTATGCCCATTGTAGTTGCTTGATGAATGATCCGGGTTGAGCCTGAAGAATCTTCAACGACTTCTTGCCTGATGAGGTGATGTGGTGAAGGTGCCTCCTTGTAGCTGGCGTTGACTCGGTCTTCTCTTGTCTCTTTAATCATGACGATCCCTTGTGCCTTCTGGGGCGTCGAGGGTACCAGGTAGGCAATCCTTATGTGATGATAATAACAAGGCATAATAGAGGTCTACCATGTCGGGTTCGTTGATGAAAACATCGACACCAAGAGCGGGGAATGAAGAGAACCGTTTTCCTGCTCACTATAGTGAGGCGGACCAAATGGCAAGGTTCTCAATTCACCGGTGGTTGCCGATACAACAACGGTAGTGACATGATAACTCTATTAGCGATGTATATCATGATTTTGCATAACCTATACCCTGGTCATCGTAGGCCAATGTTGCACCTTCTTGGGGCACTACCAAGGGTACCACCAGCTTCTGGGTCTTCATGTCCTCATCCATCGAGGATGTAACTTACGTTGGTATCATCTTGTCGTGGTGTCACCAATCTTGGGTGCAAAAGTGGTGGGTGATTGTTCGGCAAGGTGCACTCCACGAGGATTATAGAAAATCCAGTGGTCAGGGGCATAAGGGTTCTAGCGACCAAGGTTTTGAAAGGGAAGAGATCAAGTATAGCCTAGTTTTCGAAAAACTGAGAAGGGAAGAGAAGTATGGATAGTTTTGAAAACTAGTAATAGTTTTGAAAATAGCTTTACCCTAACTAACGACCATGCTAACTAAGGCTTCCTACAGTCAGGATGGCTCTGATACCAGCTCTGTGGGGACCCCGACTCGTAAGTCGTGATCACCGAATGCACGTGTACAGTGATCCCAGAGATCAATGCTCACTGAACACACAGAAGCTGAATAACAAGAGTCTTACATCCTTACATACCGTGTTACACAAATAGGACCATAAAGGTCAAGCCTTGAGTATATCATCGCAGCGGAAAAATCTTCAAGACAACAGGGACCCATGCCATCTGCCTTAACCCTACAGGCATTCTGACTAGGAAGCGTCCTAGCTCGCATGCTCGTCACCAAGAATCTTCATCATAACATGTTCTCTCCTGCCTGGCCAATAAAATAACCAGTGGCAAGCCAATGAGTACATTGAATGTACTCGCAAGCAACCCAAGTGTGATAACAGAATATTTTATGCAAGGTTCTACTGCTAAATTTGGTAGTTTTGCGGAAAGCTAGTTTTTCATATGCAAGCTATGATCAACATTTAACATGGATATGCATGTGTCTGTAACAAGTATCAGGAGGTCACAGACATCATTTTCAAGGAAGAGTTGTAATCAACTCATGCTCAAGCTCATTGTGACCTCCTCACAATCACATCTTCAGTATCTCTGAATCGTGTTGTTTCCCAAAAACTTATGGACATAGTCTAAGTAGCACCACCCAACTGTCCATGACCGTGGACACGGCTATTCGAATAGTTTGACACTCTGCAGAGGTTGCACACTTTACCCACAAGATCCGGGGAACTTCCGTGTCATCCACGACCCACGATACCTCAAGTATCCGGGGTAAGCACCCGATCACTATCTTTCCCTAGACGACACTAACATAGAGTCCACTCGATTGGTAGCAGCCCCGTGCCAAACATTTCACATCTCAAGGTTTGTGGAGACTCGCTCCAAATTCATCACATATCACAAGCACGGGGTACCAACGGTGTGTCCGGTGCCCTGTAAAGACAGTCATGGCCGCCTATCCAAGCGTGACCCCGTCCCGAGAGTGACCTCATGTCACCCCTGTCACTAGTAATGCGGGCACCATGCTAGTATCGACCTAGGTAATCAATAATGCCCTTTTCCCATATAAGGGTAGAGTGGTTGTGCATGTTTGGTTGGGACGGTAGTCACACATAAATCTAATCCATCTCTGTAAACAACACTTTCGTCAAGCCTCGGCACACTACTTCTTCACCAAGTAGTGCCCTAGCTCCTCATCAACTCCCAGGGGCATTAGTGGCACCCACTGGGTCTTTTGCAAGTATGTCAGACCACACTTGTTTCACTCAATGCATAACCCCGACCCACTTTGCGTAGCCAACTACTATAGCATACATCTATCTACTCCCACCCACATAACCCTCATAGGAAGGTAGGGTCATGGTTGATGCAAGTTCCAACAGTAAAGTAACAGGGGTAGCAACCAAAGTGGTTTCCACCTCAACATGATTCCGATGCATTGAATAATAAGGTGCTATGAGACATGCATAAAAGGTTTCTTGAACATGGTCAAAGGGTTGCTTGCCTTATACTTCAGAGTCTTCAAATCTTCTGATCCATCTCCGAATACTCCGTTTATTTCGTCAACTAACGATGGAAACAATCATAATAAGCAACACAATCAAGAGCAAAAATAAAAGTGCTCTAAAAATAGGAGTTGGACTTTTCTAGGATACCTCTGGTCATATTAGAAATGACCAAGGTGGTTTCATAGGTGTTGGATCAATGGATGATTTGGAACATTCCAATATGATGGAACCAAAGGGCTTATGAATTTGGAGGAAGTATACAGGAATAATTCCTTGAATGATGAGCAAAGGTACCCATCATCAAGTCATGATTTTAGAAGCATTTAGGAGTTGGTTTCAATGAATTTGGAATTAAAATGAATTCCCTAGGATTTTCCAAAGCTGATAAATAGGAAGAAATGGCTCATTATTTGGTGGGGTACAATAACTATTATTAAAAATGTTCCAAAACTAAGTTTGGACATTACAAGCATCTAGGAACTTGAATCACTACATTTGGATCAAAAATGAGCTCTCTGTGATTTTCTAAAGTTAATCACAGAAAGTGGAAAATGGGCATTTGATAAATATTTGTATAGAAAAAGTTTCTGGAATAATGTGCATGTAGCACCATGTGATAGAGCATGATTTTAGAAGCTACCAGAAATTTGAATCAAGCAATTTGGAGTTCATATGAATATTTGGGGCATTTTTGAAGTTGACTGGAAAAAGAAAAAGAAGAAAAAGGATAAGGGTTTACCCTCTACTGCGCTCAGCGCGGAGGATAGCTTGCGGGCCGGCCCATTGGCACCAGCCGCGCGGGCGGGGTGGTGACCCCGAAGGCGTCTTCTCCGGAGGGCGCTTTCGCGCGGGGGAGGCGGGCTGCGCCTGAAGCCGTCTTCACTTAAAATGGCTGGGCCCGTCGGCCGGGTCGCCGCCAGGTGGGCCCTCCCCGCAGGGCCTTCTTCCTCCTCCCGCTCCCGCAACAGAGGGGAGGGGAGGCACGGGCAGCGCGACGCCGGCGCCCGTCCCCGGCGGCACGGGCCACCCCTGGCCAGGGCGCGGCCACCGGAGGTCCCAGCGGAGCAAGCCGCGCCCATCCCCGGCCTCCAAGCTGGCCGGGGGGAGCGGGAGCGACGGCGGTCGAGGCATCAGCGGCGGCTACGGTTGAGACGGGGCGGCGCTAGAGGTGATAGGGGGAAGGAAGGATGGAGTGGGAGGTAGCTCCACGGCCCTGGGGTGCTTCTCCTGGCGGCTAACAGAGAAGGGGGAGGAGAGAACGGCCGAGGCGCCTGAATACGAGCGGCGGACGGCGGCGGCACTCCGGCCTTGGAGGGGCAAGGAGGCCACGGGAGGGAGGTTGGGGATGTCTGGGAGGTGCACGGAGAAGAGGAGGATCCAGCAGAAGCAACGGGCGCTCGGGGGAAGGACTTTATATAGGGCAGCCGCGGTGCATCGTGGGCGCGGTCCAGGGCGCGCACGGCGAGCTCGTGGAGAGAGAGGAGGAGGGCCGGGGAGGATAGGGCCGACCGTCCTGCCGTGTCCCAGACGTCGAGGCAACCTCGGGGACATGCTGGAGAGGCCCGAGGCTGTCGGGGCATTGGGATGGGGGGCGGCTACAGTGCTCCAGAGCACTGTAGCGCGCTCCAGAGCGCGAGCCTTGCATGCCCTGGCATGCACATGGTGCCATTGGCGTGTCCTTTTGTGTCCAGCATGTAGAGGGGGTTAGTAAACTATTGAGGGGTGGTCTTGGATGCTCTGGGAGCCACTGGAGTGAGGAGGGAGGTGAGGGAGAGGGTGAATCTTGCTGTCCAGTAGTGTAACTTGGGGTTTTACCCCCTCCAATAATTGAGATAAGGCAGAGGAGAGTTACTGGAGGGTAGAGGATGATCAGGGGGGCTGTGGTAAGAATTTGAGGCCATGGAGAAAAGTAAAAGAGGTTCAACCACTAGTTTTGGTAAATGAACAGAAGGTGTTTGATCAAGGTTTGGTCAAGCAAATGACATCCACTTGACATGGGACTTAACAGGATCAAATGTCACATGTAATTAGGCCCCTACACCAAATTTGAGCTCATTTGGGCAAAGTGGCCAATGTAACTTTGGTGAACCCTAGAAATGAACAGAAATGGTTTCACCATGTTGGAGTTAAGCAAATCATCTCCCCTTGATGCACCACTTGGTGTAGCATCATCATTTGGGGTTATGAACATGTCCACAAAGTTTGAGGCTCCAGATAAAAAGTTGACAATGTAAAGTTGTTCAAATTTGCATTTGAACAGAAAGGGGTTTGGGGTGATCTGATCAAGTTGCTCTATTCCAAATCTTGTGCCATTTGGTCTAGATGCCTTATTAGGTCATTCTAGCATGTGCACCAAGTTTGAGAGCATTTGGACAAGTTTGGCAATGTAGAGTTGCTCAAACTTCAAATATGGACAGAATGGTTTTGAAAGGGTTTGAGGATGTTTCCTTGATCTCCAATGCATGAGGCTTTGCAAGATCATCAAATATGTCATATGTGACATGATAGAATTTCCCTGGAATTTTTGGAGAATATTTCCTTTGTAAATATTTCAAAAGCTTGAAATATCCAGAAAGGGTTTTGGAAGGATTTGTCCAATATTTTGAACATGACCATGTGTTAAAACTCTTATATATGGACAATATATGTCCTATGAGTCTCCCTGAATTTTGGCAAATATTTTTGAAATGTTTAAATAATTTTTCCCTATTAAAGACCATTTCTGGCCTTAAGAAAAAGCTTTTAAATAAAATATAAAAATAACTTTTAAAATTATACTTCTGTGGTTTCTGGGAGTCCTATATCTAATAGGATTCAAATAAACTTTTTGAAAGATTTTTCTCACCCTAAATAAGGTACTTGCAGTGCAAACCTCAATTCAGGGGTTTTTGGAAAACTAATTTTAGAAAATACCATTTGGCCAAAATATTTTTATAAGAAAATTCTATACTGGTCTATACACATGGCATGATCATTGGAAAAAGGTTTTGGGTCAAGGAGATGAAGTATAAGAGTTGGAGGATTTATTTGATTTTCAGAGCACTAGCAAACAGCAGACAAAAGCCAAATCAAGCAAGGTCAAAAACACTCAAAAGTTTTTGCAAATCCACATTTTTGACATGAAAATTAGCTTAAGCAATGTGATATGAAAATCAGGGTGTGACACCACATAGACTGTAATAAAGAGCTGGTTTGTTCTATGCTAAGCAGTGTCGTATTCCAAAAGACTTCTCCTCGATCTCTAGGCTGGAATACGGGGCGTTCTGGTTTCTCTGAGCTGGGGTGCCACACATACATCCACGTTGAGATCACTATATCACAAACTCACTCTTATTCAAGAAGTCATCATAAATCAATTACCGTGCCTTTTGGAATGACCAGTTACTTGCAAGGAAAATATTAGCATTGTAGACTTGTAATAATAGTAATACATATAGATTCGTTTGGCAATTTAAAAAAAAAAGATAGAATTCGCATTATCGAATGGTAGAACCCGATGGTGTACCAGCCAGACCCGGGCTCGTGTTCTACTGGGGGCGTGCGTGGTACGCATATTTGCCAAGCCCAACCAAAAGAACCGCGATAGTATTTTAAACTTCGCGCCTCCACTCGAGCCTCCACATTTCGAGTCGAAATATCTGGCAGCCAAAATTACAACCCTAGGAAATTCCCGTCATGTCCCACGTCCATGATGAGAACCGATGAACAATGGAGGGATGCTTCAGTAACTAGCCCATGTTACTTACCATGCCGAGCACGGTTCAATTCCCTTGGCCGCCGCTACCCAAGGTCACCTATCAACTCCATTGCCTGTACTAATAGTACTACACTAGGATGAGCACATAATGGAGCTCCGTTTGTTGATTTTTTTTGTGTGTTGTTCGTGCCTACTAGAGTAATTATATCAGGCAATGCACTGGTACGGAGAGATTATCTTTACTCGGTATATATATAACGTGTCTGAAGTCTAACTAAGCAAAATGTTTGACCAAATCCTTTCTTATGAAATATTAACATCTACAACAGTAAAGATGTACGGCTTGAAATTTTATTTCATGATGCAGGTTATGGTATTGTTTTGAATCCAGGATTTTAAATTTCTGAAAATCCAAAACTGACCCGAAATTCATGAAACTGAGCATGGTCACGTGATATGGGACAAAAAGGTTGTCGTATTTTTTTGTTTAATTTGAGAGAAGCTTCTTATGAAAAGATTCACAAAAGAAGAGCCAAGGTATTTTGGAACTAAGACATGTCACGTTAACGCAAACGGTTCCACTATTCAAACCGTGGGTGTTAGACATATGTGCCGCCACGATTCCCGCTTCTCATCGGAAGGTGTCGTCCGAGAAAGCAAGTGAGTCGACGAGAGGCGTGCGAGCAGACCACTGCGTCGGCTGACTAGGAGGCGTCCGAGCAGGCCGCTACGCAGGCTTACCGGGAGGCGAGCCCTTTCACTAGGCTCCGCCGCCCACCTTGTTCGTGCATTAGGCGATACATCTATTTATCCACGCATGTAGGAGTAGTAATTGTTCGTAGCCTAACTTGTCACGGTCACTTTTGTTCCTAAACTTGTTACATAATACTAGTACTAGTATTACGTGAAACTAGTGTTGTAACTTGTGAACGCGTCCAGATACGGTCAACGGCAACACCGCCCGTACGTTCTTTGTTTTTGCCCATGCGTATAAACGTAGAAGGGGAGGAGAGAGAGAGCATACATGGAACCCACCAGTAAGTGAAGTGGAATAGTACGTGCTCACGAGCTGGTCCCACTATAATGTACTAAAGTTAATATAAAAACATGTTATCCATTAAATAGGTCGTGGTAATATAAAACACTATGTCAACAAAGGGGAGTACAACCAATGTTCCTACTATGTTGCGTCTGTATGTTGCCTATTGGCATGCCGCTTGAAGGCCCTGGTCGCATGTTCGATCCTCATCCTTTTTCATTTTTAATTGATACTAGTAAGGTACATGCACACTTCACGCTTGAGATTTGGCAACCAAATTATGAATAAATATCACACCATAGCATAAGCTTTGATTCATATATGCATGATGTAGATGTTCGTTTAATTCTTATAGTTCATCTCATTCAAAATCAATAAGTTTTATAAAAAAGTTAATCTATTTTAAGATTCATGGAATTGTACATTGTAGAGCATAAAGTAAAAAACAAATAATGGCAATTCATTTAGAAAAAAGGCAATTATGATACAGAATATTCTAGAACTAAGGATAAGTGCTTGTCTTTTTGCAAAAATACCATAGTGTAACGTGGAAGGTTAGAAAGGACATGCGAGAGAGCGTGCCAGAGGTAAAACAATTGGGGAGGGGCGGGGGTTGCAACAGTGTTTGGAGTAGTTGTGGGGCGAAGGCTACAGAAATATAATCTAAACCCGCCAAAATAAATGCCTTCACAAATTTATCGAAGGTTGGAGTCCCCCTCGCAATGTAAATAGCTTTGGCTTTGCGAGGATTTTAGAGGTAGCTTTGATGTGTGGAAGAGACAATGTGAGAAAGTGATGTCAACGGAGAGATAGATAGAGAGACAAAGTGAGTGTGCGCCAACATTCGTTGAACAGATATATATGTTGTGGATAGATATTATCCGATCGAATAGGGTGAGGGTTGTAAGAGAGAGCCTGTAGATGATCCAGTCATAGAGAGCTACATATATCATTTGTGCGTGGGAGGAAGCAAGGTCAATCGATGCATAGATGAAGAGAGAGAGAGAGATTGAGCGAGTGTGGGTTGTCATGCGATCGAAAGAGTGAGTCTGGTTGGAGAGAGTGACCTAGATAGGCAATGTGCGTGAGAGAGTGTACATTATGAATATTTCGAATTACAGCCAAACATGGAGATATATCGTTTCTGTGTGAGAAAGAGTGAGGTTAATCGAGACATGCATAGAGAGGGAGAGAGAAAGAGAGATTGAGAGAGCATGGGCCGCCATGAGGTCAAGAGAGTGGAACAGCTTGGAGAGACTGATCTATATAGACAAACTACGTGAGAGGGTATAGAGTGTGTCGATCGAGGCCCAAACAAGGATATATATCGTTTGTGTGTGAGAGAAAGCTAGGTTAATCGAGACTTAGATAAAGAAGCGAGTGTGGGCCACCATGCAGGGTGGAGCTACGTTCAACTAACATGTGCTCTGGCCCGCCTTGGCTAGCTGAAACACTTCCTAAATATCATGCCAAGTGGCGTGACCCATCACTTTTCTATGATTTCTTCTTCAAGCTGGCCCGCCCAAGGAATCCACGGTAGGTCCGCAAGTTCCACCACAATAGAAGAAAGAGTGTGACGGTCTATTGAGAGTGAACTAGATAGACAATGTGTGTGCGTGCGCACGAGAGGGAGGGGTGTCTAGATAGGCAATGCATGTATCTACCGAGAGAGGATAGGGGGAAAGAGCTCGACATGGAGTGCAATGGCGGGTGTGTGAGAGTTAGAGATCATAACATGGAGAGATAGATTGAACGTGCAGAAACCAAAGCTTGGTAAGGTAGTTATGAGAGGAAGATTGATCAATAGAGGAAGTACATAACGTGTGTGCCGAGGGGGGAGGGGCTAAAACCAACATTTCAATGTAGATAGTACTAGACTTAATATTGACGTTTCAATTTAGTGTACATTGTAAGATTTGAATTAAGGACCATGCATATGGCTTCCGTGATTATTTCGAATTCGTGCCATGCTAGGTTTGGAAAGGTTGATATTGACTCGATTGTTGTGGTATTTTGTATGTATGTGGTCATATGCTTGAATCCATCCACAGTTTTCTCACCACCATGATGTTCATCTTATACATATATGAATTTTTATTAACTAAGTGGCGTGGATAACATGAAATGTGAAATCCATGTTAAAATTGGAGATCGCTATGTGAAAAACACACTCTAATTCAAAGAACTCCTCATTAATTAATTCATAGTACCCGTTTCGAAAGACTAATTATTTGCAAGGAGTACAATATTCATGTGCCAATGAAATAAGATACATTTGCATTCTTAAATGTAGGCGTACCAGGCAGACTAGGGTCGTGTCATGGTCGTCGTGTGTGTCGTACGGACGCTAGCAAGTAGTAGCACCCACCCCCTCCACCCCCCATAAAAAAAGAATGACGACAAAAAGGTTCGCGCTTCCACGTTTTGGATAGAAATATCTGGCGGCTCCAATTCCAGCCCCGCAAAATCTCCCTTCTCCCCCGTCCCCTTCCGCGCCCAGAGCTCTCATATCCCTAATTCGCTGCCAACCCAAGCAAAATTAAATTCTCCCTTCGTCTTGTCTCCTTCCCCACTTCTGTGCCGGAAGACGATGACAAAGACGACGGTCGCGCTTCACCACTGCACTGGAGCTACCTCATCTACGCCCTCGTCCGCCGCACCGGTTGGTCCACCCACAACGTCAGCCGTCGTAGCCAATGTGCCTCACAGACACTGACTTCCATCGCACCAGGGCTACTTCACCGAGAACATCGTCGCACCTCCACCCCCCCAACATCGTAGAACTCCGCCGCCGCTCGAGATCTGCATCCGTACGCGGCTAGCCAATACCAGTGCATCACCCTCAACGGCTCTGAACTGACCCGCACTCTAGCTAGGAGAGCATGCCCAAACAGCAGCCAAAACTAGGTATCCACATTTCACTCCCTTGTGCACTGTTACAACGATGTTTGGATATCCTTTTATTTCTCTCTTAGCTTACACGCCTATGCAACTCTTCCTTTATCTCTTATTTCTTCTAGAGGTATCATCTGAAACAGGCAAAACCATTTATTAGCGAAGCATGACAGCGCTTTGGGATCTGGTACACATCCTACACGTTGGTATAACCTTGTAAGTACCCGTCCTCCTGTACAATAGCAAGGTAGATTCCTCTCGTTTGATCAACCATTCACCGTATCAAAAATGCAGAGGGAGATGCAAGGGTCACAAGGCCTGCACATCCAAGCAAGTGCTAACATGGACTTGTACATGGAACATCCCAAGGGAAAGCAGAGCTGAAGTGAGCCTGTACACCGAGCTAGCATAAGTCCTTGCATTTCATTTAATTCATACTGTCATGCATATATGATTTGTGTGCAGTGGCGGATCCACGGATTCAAGTTACCAGGGGCGAAAATTTAACTTAAAAATACTAAGACACTTGCACTCCGGAAGTCAACATAACTTGAGAAATGTGAAGCTACATGCACTTTGAAAACCAGCTAATGATCCAAAGTGGTTTCAGATTATTAAACACTAAATGATGTAAGGAACAAAAAAACAAAATGCAACACGGTGTACAAGGACTACTAACATGGATTGTACCTGCTTGAATTATTCGTTCTCTAGCCAAAAATATCCAAGTGTAATTGCACCTATAACTAGTGCATAAATTGCATATCAATATATCTATCATGCACAAGTATGCCAATTGTTTCAAACAACAGATTAGAAAAGTATATATGCAAGGTTGTCATGATACGGGGATTTTCTGGTATATGGCCTCGATGTTTCCTCAAGCCATGAAAATATACTATAATTTGCTTGTCATCAATTCCTGCAAATTTCTATATCTCTGTCAACATAGCAGATCATCACTAGACACTAAATCCTTCAATGGGAGCTTGCAAAATGCTTGCATTAGATCCCTCATTAGACACTATATGTTCATCACCAGGACTATGTAAAATGTTTGCATCAAATCTTTCATTAGCAGACTGTTCATTAGACACTTCAGGCTCAAGAACAACATGAGCTTGTATGTTTGCTCTGAAAACTTGATTCGACACATCAGGATCAATCAGTTCAGTATTGATTGGGGGGTTATAATATAAGCAGAATTAGGTTTCATTTTCTTATAGATTCCCTACATACAAGTGGTTTTACAACACCGTCAGGTTTAAGTATTAGCTAGAAATTGAACATTTGAATTAGATATACTCAAGGATGTGATGTACCTGCTCGTTGCCCATGCTGCTCTTGCAAGTTGCGATTGTCTGTTTGCACAAGCTTGATGCCAGGCCTGTGCTGCCGCCGCTGCCTCCCACGCAAGCTACACCCAGCATTGGATCTTCATCTTCTTGTCCTTCCATTCGCTTGAAGCCCGGCGACCGGCGTCCAACAAGGGTGTGTTGAAGTGCGATGTAGGTCTGTCCAGTGGCGGCTATGTTAGGAGCGAACTAGACTGGAGGCCGGAGCAAATGAATTAGGAATTTTTTTCCTGCTGTCGATTGATATAGGAGGCGGCCATTTGGGCCGCGAGATTGCTATTGGTCCTAGCTAACAGCTACGTTGTTGGCCCATCCAAATTGAAATGTTTTTCTTCATTTTTTACATTGCCTGCTCGTGCGCTGGGACGGACAAAACTAGCCTGGGCCAACTTGGACGACTCAAACTAGGTGCGCACATTCCAGCCACCTGAGGCGGCCGCCCATACCAGCCCCTATGGTGTGCAGGGGTTTGTAGGGAGACACTCTTCAAGTTGAATACACAATGCATTCCACAATAATCTGACTACTTTCTATGTTTTCATGAATCATTTGATACTGAACAACATCATAATGATTATGAGCTTGCGCACATGAAAAGAATAAACCAGAATAATGCCATGGCTGTCAAACTTGGCATTAAGGGACTGAAATCAAGTCTGGATGCAATGCAATGCAAACACTCTCCACCTACAAATTCTTGCTCAAAATATCATCCTAACAATGATTCTGAGCTAGAGGGAGACCTAAGTCAATGTAGCTCCATAGTGGAGGAGTTAGAGATATATGCCCTATCTTATTCACCCATCAAGGTGCTTGCTCGAACTTTCCAAGGTTATATTGGTATCTTGCAACTGATGCTTTGCATTGCTTCTACTTTGTTGTACCGCCATTAGCTTAGATTACACATCGTGTATGTTAATACGCCCTGCCTATCCATTTTCAGCACATATTCCATCTGTCATCATACCATATTTATCCATTCAAATGTTGTTCTTGTGTATCAGACGTTCAAGGAAGAGGGCGATTGCTGATCGCGGACGAGCACGAACAAAGTATTTGGAAAAGGTAGGGACACCTGATAAATCAAATAGCCCAATTAGTGTAGTTGCAATATCACCAGACCAGGAAAACACGACCACAACTTTAGTAGACTCTAGCACTACTACAGTGGCCATCTCTGATGCCCCAAGTCAGCAGACCCAAACTGCAGCAAACAGTATGATGATGCCAGTTGACATAGCACCAGCTCTACGATGCAAAACCCCCCCATTCCAGTAAAGAGTACACCAAATCCAGTTGCCAAATCCCTTTTCGGATGAGACAGAGCCCCAATTGCAGCAAATAGGACCCCTGTTCCATTTATTCACAGTTTAGAAGACAAAGCTTATATTGTTATCAGGTACTTTGTGCGCATCTTTCCTTCTTGGAAAGATTATACCATAGGCACAGAACAATTTCCAACATTTCTCTGCAACTTATGCGTAAGTAATATACTAATCTTTTTCACGGTAATTATTGCATATGTTTCTGCCGACAAAAGGCATAAGATTTCATTCTTTCAAATAGGCGAGGATCAAACTGGATAGTCAAGACGAGCAGCAGTTGCTTGCACTTTCCAAGCACCCGTTGATGAAGCATTGCTCCTACCCGGGGCAAGCGCACTTCTATTGCAAGCCTCTGAACGAAAATTTTTGTCAAGTCTTCGGTGCTACATTTATTAGAAAGTGACTGGAATAATCTTGTTACACATTGGTCTCCTCTGCAGCGTAAGGTACTGTCTATGATATCACATCATAATTTGAACTACTTTTCTGCATGTACCTTACCGTCTCACTTGTATGAAAACTGTTTGCAGAAGAACATTCATTCTCAAGGGACATCAGAATCTTGCAACTATACTGCACACTGCATTACTCTTGTGAGTACCTCTTGCCGTCTATGATCATACTTACTTTCATACCCTAGTTATCCTCTATTTGGTGGACATTATAAGATCGGTATCGACACTTACATAAATTTAAAATCAACCCAATGCTTTTGAAGAGGTTTAGCTCTGTATCCCTCTTCTAAGGACGGAACGTCTTCTATCACTATCCTTACATTAACAGCTACTCCCCCCGTCTCGTAATATAAGAGCATTTTATACTATACACAAGTGTACAAAACACTCTTATATTATGGGAAGGAGGGATTGGTTCATTGTGCACCATTCTGCATCTTATCTCCCACGCCCACCATTTACTAAAAAATATCAGATCTATATTTAATCTTACCAAAATGTTGAATATATAGACAATGCTAGTGCATAAGTGTAGCCCATTGCTCTTGTAAGTATAGTTTATCCTGTAACGCTTGTACTTGATTATGTAGTATCAATCTGTATCTTATCTTCATTATCCTCTATCCCTTCCAGTATTATCATATCTATAATTACTCTCTACAAAATGTAGAGTACATGTAATGCTTATGAAGAACATTATGTGCTGAAATTCTTGAGTTATCCTTCCCTTGCCCTGGAGAAGGGCATTATGAAGCCGATGTTAACTGTTAATGTAAGTCAGTCCTTCTAAAGCCTTTATCCTCAACTGCTGTTTAATTTTCACATACTCCCTATCGTCAACTTCTGTTTAGTTTGTTGTTTCTATCAAAATGTATGTTCGCAACAACTGTAAGTTCCATGTTTTAGTTGTAAAACCAAATTCCTTATTCGTACGATGCACATCACTCAATACTCCCTATATGTATGCTTGTTTTTGTGGATCTATAATCCCGTGTGTTGTGAAGAAGCCCACATTTGTGATAACCCACAAGTATAGGCGATCGCAATAGTTTTCGAGGGTAGAGTATTCAACCCAAATTTATTGATTCGACACAAGGGGAGCCAAAGAATATTCTCGAGTATTAGAATTTGAGTTGTCAATTCAACTACACCTGAAAGACTTAATATCTGTAGCAAAGTATTTATTAGCAAAGTAGTATGGAAGTAACTTTAATGGTGGAAAAGGTAACAGTAGTTGTTTTGTAGTAATTGTAACAGTGGCAGCGGAAAAGTAACTAAGCAAAGATCAATATGTGAAAAGCTCGTACGCATAGGATCAGTGATGGATAATTATGTCGGATGTGATTCCTCATGTAATAGTTATAACATAGGGTGACACAGAACTAGCTCCAGTTCATCAATGTAATGTAGGCGTGTAATCCGAATATAGTCATACGTGCTTATGGAAAAGAACTTGCATGACATCTTTTGTCCTACCCTCCCGTGGCAGTGATATGTCTACAACGTATCTATCATTTTTTATTGTTCCATGCTATTATTAATGAAGTCTTGGATGTTTAATGGGCTTTATCTTACACTTTTATATCATTTTGGGACTAACCTACTAACCCAAAGGCCCAGTCCAGTTGCTGTTTTTTTGCCTGTTTCAGGGTTTTGCAGAAAAAGAATATCAAACGGAGTCCAAACGGAATGAAACCTTCGCGAGAGATATTTTTGGAGAAAATCACGCACGGGGAACTTGAGAACCACGTCAGGGGAGCATCGAGGCACCCACGTGGGTGGGGGGCGCGCCCCCTGCCTCGTGGGCCCCTCGAGCACCCCTCGGTGTCCTCGTTCCTCCTATATAAGTCTGCGTACCCCGAAACCTTCGACAACAGAGAGAACCCTAATTCCACTACCGTAACCTTCTGCTCCCGTGAGATCCCGTCTTGGAGCCTGTTCCGGAGCTCCACCGGAGGGGGGTCCATCACGGAGGTCTTCAACATCATCATCATCGCCCTCACCATGAGTTATGAGTAGTTTACCACAGACCTTCGGGTCCATATCTAGTATCTAGATGGCTTCTTCTCTCTCTCTGTATCTCAATACAAAGTTCTCCTGGGTCTTTGAGGAGATCTACTCGATGTAATCTCTTTTTGCGGTGTGTTTGTCGAGATCCGATGAATTGTGGGTTTATGATCAAGATTATCTATGAGAAATATTTGGTTCTTCTCTGAACTTTGTATGTGTGCTCATAATATCCTTGCAAGTCTATTCAAATTATTGGTCCTTTCCCAGTGACAGTAGGGGTAGCCCGACACGTATTGTATTGTTGCCAACGAGTACAAAAAGATGGGGTTTATATCATATTGCTTGAGTTTATCCCTCTACATCATGTCATCTTGCTTAAGGCGTTACTCTGTTCTTATGAATTCAATACACTAGATGCATGCTGGATAGCGGTCGATGTGTGGAGGAATAGTAGTAGATGCAGAATCGTTTCGGTCTACTTGTCTCGGACGTGATGCCTATATACAATGATCATGCCTAGATAGTCTCATAATTATTCGCTTTTCTATCAGTTGCTTGACTGTAATTTGTTTACCCGCCGTAGAATATCACTATCATGAGAGAAGCCACTAGAGAACACTATGGCCCCCGGGTCTATTCTCAACATATCAATCTACATCTACTTTACTTTTATTGCTTTTATTTGTTGTTCTTATAAACCAAAAATACCAAAAATATAAACTATCATCTCTATCAGATCTCACTTTCATAAGTGACCGTAAAGGGATTGACAACCCCTTATCGCGTTGGTTGCAAAGTTCTTATTTGTTTGTGCAGGTGCGAGGGACTCACACGTGGTCTCCTACTGGATTGATACCCTGGTTCTCAGAAACTGAGGGAAATACTTACGCTACTATGCTGCATCTCCCTTTCCTCTTCGAGGGAATACAACGCAAGCTCGAGAAGTAGCAAGAAGATTTTCTGGCGCCGTTGCCGGGGAGGCTTACACAAATGTCATATACCAAGTACCTATCAAAAACCCTTATCCTTCGCATTACATTTATTTGCCTCTCGTTTTCCTCTCCCCCACTTCACCCTTGCCATTTTATTTGCCCTTCTTCTGCCGTATGTTTATCGTTCACTTGTTTCTTGCTTGCTTGTCACTATGGCTCTCCCTATTAGTGTTGACCCTCACCGTAAGAGGCTGGAGGAGATTGAAAACAATGTTAGACATTTTATGAGTATACAATTTGAGCATAATGACTTTTTCAGAAGTGTGCTTAAAGAATAGAAGAAGTTTATGGAGTATATGAATAAAGACCTTGATGATATGTCTAAGGAATTTTATGGCTTGAAATCTCAGTTTGCTCATCTTGAGAACTTAATTCCCCAAATTTTGGATAAACAGACCACCTTGATCAATAAGATGGATGCTAAACCGGAAGAGCTTGAAAATAAAAATGAAGATCTGAAAGTTATAGATGTGTCTCCTATTAGATCCTTGTTTTCTAGTATAAATTTTGATGAAGATAGGATTGGAGATGATTCTGCTTTAAAGTGTCCCAATGATTCAGAGTTTTTAGATCTTGATGCTCAAATTTCTAAAAGTGGGAATGAAGATATTAAAACTTTGCATAGTGATGAACCCACTACCTTGGATTTCAAGGGATTCAATTATGATAATTGCTCTTTGATTGATTGTATTTCCTTGTAGCAATCCGTGCTAAATACTCTGCATGCTTATAGTCAAAATAAAGTTTTCACCAAACACATAGTTGATGCTGTGATGCAATCTTATGAAGAAAAACTTGAGTTGGAAGTTTCTATCCCTAGAAAGCTTTATGACGAGTGGGAACCTACTATCAAAATAAAAGTAAAAGATCATGAATGCTATTCTTTGTGTGATTTGGGTGCAAGTGTCTCCACTATCCCAAAAACTTTGTGTGATTTGCTAGGTTTCCATGAGCTTGATGATTGTTCTTTAAATTTGCATCTTGCGGATTCCACTATTAAGAAACCTATGGGAAGGATTAACGATGTTCTTATTGTTGCCAATAGGAATTATGTGCCCGTATATTTCATTGTTCTTGATATAGATTGCAATCTTTCATGTCCTATTATTCTTGGTAGACCTTTCCTTAGAACGATTGGTGTAATTATTGATATGAAGGAAGGAAATATTCGATTCCAATATCCGTTAAGGAAAGATATGGAACACTTTCCTACAAAGAAAATAAAATTACCATATGAATCTATTATGAGAGCCACTTATGGATTGCCTTCCAAAGATGGCAATACCTAAATCTATCCATGTATCGTTCCTAGCTAGGGGCGTAAAACGATAGTGCTTGTTGGGAGGCAACCCAATTTTATATTTTTTTGTTTTTGCTTCTGTTTAGGAATAAATATTGCAACTAGATTCTGTTTAGATGCGGTTTTGTGTTTTAATTAGTGTTTGTGCCAAGTAGAACTTTTGGGAAGACTTGTGTGAAGTTTATATGATCGTGGTGTGAAAAACGGAATCGTTAGCGCTCTCTAGAATGATCACCAGATTTTACTGGCGCTTGCTATTTAGTTGATTATTTTTGCAGATGATTAATAGACAAATTCCTCACGTTTACCAATTTAGTTTGAATTTTTTGGAGTTACAGAAGTATGCGAAAACTGCAGATTACTACAGACTGTTCTGTTTTTGACAGATTCTGTTTTTCGTGTGTTGTTTGCTTATTTCAATGCATCTATGAGTAGTATTGGGAAGTACGAACCATAGAGAAGTTGGAATACAGTAGTTTTAACACCAATATAAACAAATAATGAATTCATTGCAGTACCTTTGAGTAGTGGTTTGCTTTCCTATACTAACGGAGCTCACCATAGAGAACGGTGGTGATTATATTTTGTAGAAATTGTTGAACTCTCATGTTCACTTATATCTATTCGAGAGTCTAGTAAAACAGCATGGTAATGTGTTTAGGATAATAAACTAGTCTTCACATGATAGACATCCAATGTCAATGTAGTAAAAAAAATCACACTAAGTGCATTGAATAGAATGATGTGATGGACAAGACCCAATTGGCGCTAGGGTTTCCTGACCATGGACATTGGATGTCATTGATAACGGGATCACATCATTAGGAGAATGATGTGATGGACAAGACCCAATCCTAAGCCTAGCACAAGATCGTGTAGTTCGTATGCTAAAGTTTTTCCAATGTCAAGTATCCTTTCCTTAGACCATGAGGTTGTGCAACTCCCGGATACCGTAGGAATACTTTGGGTGTGCCAAACGTCACAACGTAACTGGGTGGCTATAAAGGTACACTACGGGTATCTCCGAAAGTATCTGTTGGGTTGGCACGAACCGAGACTAGGATTTGTCACTCCGTATGACGGAGAGGTATCTCTGGGCCCACTTGGTAAGACATCATCATAATGAGCTCAATGTGACTAAGGGGTTGGTCATGGGATGATGTGTTACGGAACGAGTAAAGAGACTTTCCATGACGAGATTGAACAAGGTATCGGTATACCGACGATCGAATCTCGGGCAAGTGCTATACCAATGGACAAATGGAATCATATACGGGATTGATTGAATCCTCGACATGGTGGTTCATTCGATGAGATCATCGAGGAGCATGTGGGAGCCAACATGGGTATCCAGATCCCGCTGTTGGTTATTGACCGGAGAGTCGTCTCAGTCATGTCTACGTGTCTCCCGAACCCGTAGGGTCTACACACTTAAGGTTCGGTGATGCTAGGGTTGTAGAGATATAAGTATGCGGTAACCCGAAAGTTGTTCGGAGTCTCGGATGAGATCTCGGACATCACGAGGAGTTCTGGAATGGTTCGGAGGTAAAGAATTGTATATAGGAAGTCCAGTTTCGGCCACCGGGAAAGTTTCGGGGGTCACCGGTATTGTACCGGGACCATCGGAAGGGTCCCGGGGGTCCACCGGGTGGGGCCACCTATCCCCCCTTGGGCCTTCCCTAAGCCTAGGGTTGGAAACCCTAGGGGTGGGGGGCGCCCCACTTGACTTGGGGGGCAAGTCCCCCCTGGCCGCGGCTCCCCTTGGAGATTAGATCTCCTAGGGCCGCCCCCCCCCTAGGGCCCCTATATATAGTGGGGGGGAGGGAGGGCAGCCGCACCTTATGCCCTCGCTCCTCCCTCTCCCTCCCGTGATACATCTTCCTCCTCCCGCAGCGCTTGGCGAAGCCCTGCTGGAATCCCGCTACTTCCACCACCACGCCGTCGTGCTGCTGGATCTCCATCAACCTCTCCTCCCCCTGCTAGATCAAGAAGGAGGAGGCGTCCCCGCTCTATACGTGTGTTGAACGCGGAGGTGTCGTCCGATCGGCGCTGGGATCATCGGTGATTTGGATCACGACGAGTACGACTCCATCATCCCTGTTCTCTTGAACGCTTCCGCTCGCGATCTACAATGGTATGTAGATGCACTCCCCTCTCCCTCATTGCTAGATGACTCCATAGATTGATCTTGGTGAAGCGTAGAAATTTTTTCATTTCTGCTACGTTCCCCTACACTCTGTTACTTAAAATTTCAGCACTTGCAGACAATACCTTACTGAGAAACACTTGTTAGTTCCTTCTGCTCCTTGTTGGGTTTGACACTCTTACTTATCGGAAAGTGTCGTGGTTTTGTCACGGCAGATGTCCTATCATAAGGACTTAGTCGTGGAGCCATCGCTATGGGTTAGCTTAAAGGGGTTAAAGCGGACAAAGGACGCAAGGGATTTTTATACTAGTTCGGCCCCTTACGATGAAGGTAAAAGCCTACGTCTAGTTGTTGTGGTATTGCTAGGGCTTCGATGACCAGGGAGCAAATCCGCTTTGCCTGTGTCTCGAGCTATTTTTTCTGTCCTGAAGCGCCGTCTGGTCGTCCCTTCATATACACAGGATGATGCCCGGCTGGCATACAGAATCCCGAGGCCGGCTCATAAACGTGCCCGGCTCGGTCTCTACTTTACCTATCTTACAATGCAAGTTACACACCATATGGCGGTTTATGTCTACGGGCCCTACCTTTTGGGCCCTGGGCCTTTTAGTCTTCCATAGTAAAACGCCATACTATATGTCTTGATGGGCTTCAATAGGAGTAATTCATCATAGGCATAAACCGGCCCTCCTAGACGGTTTATACCTATAGTTATATCCCTGACATTAGTCCCCAGATTGATTTGAACCTGTTCATGTCAATCTCCAACACTTTCGGGAAAAACTTGTCTTTCGTGCCTTCAAATGACCTTGTAAACCACCATGACGTCATCTTCCATGATCATGTTAAACCGCCATGACATCACCTGTTCATTTAAAACATGTATATGCTTTAACCTTTATTTATTAATCCTCCGAAGCCCGAGGTGACAGCTCCGCTCTATATCCATTTTTTGGGCTCCTTGATTCTCGCGCCTGCCGTTTATCCCTTCGGCTTATAAATAGGGCGAGGGGTCCCATTCTTTTTCCTCCCCTTGCCTCTTTGTCCTTCTTCTTCCTCGCGCCTCATCAGTGCCTAAGCACCGCCGCAGCCGTCGACCTTCACATCTGCTCCAACCCAGGCCGCTGCATCAACCTGTTTGGACCAGAGTTTCACCGGTGCGCCTCCGCATCCGAGAGCTCCCGTAAGTCCTTTCTTCGCTTATCCTATAGATGTCATTAGGGTTTTTCCGCGAGTTCATCAAAGTTGTTGCGCTGTTCTTCCCTGTTCTTCACCATGACTTCGATGGCAAGTGCAGATCTGATGCTTTTTGTACGTGGCTGTAGCGATAACCCTCCTTTCTTATCATTAGTGTGCTTCGTCTTTTAAGTAATTCCCACCTAGGTCTGATGAACTGTTGTAGTACCTGTTCAACTTAAGTCTGAATATACCTGAATTTATTGACAAGCTCTAGATCTGTAATTCTGCTGCTGATCTGTGAAACTTGTTTTTCTATCACTTTGTTACTTTAGATCTACATCCTTCATACCTTCATCGGTGGTTTAACTTTTAGGAAAATTATAATCCAGTAGGTAGCATTAGGCCCCACTTAAACCACCGTTGCAGCTGTCTTTATAATACTTCCAATGTCTAGCTCCGGTTTAATATTGTGTGTATACCTCAATACCTGTCAACATTTTATATCTGTCAATCATGAATCATAAACCGGCCCTTATCTATAATTTCAGCTCTTTCCTTTGAAATGGCAAAGCAAGCCAAGCAATTTTATTCCTGCAACTGGGTTCCGTCCCGGGTTCCTGAAGAAGAACTGAACGGTTTAGTTAAGGTTGGCGCCTTAGCCAAAAAAGATGTCATCCATTGGAGAATCCCTGGTCCGGAAAACCCTCCTGAACCCAAAGATGGAGAAGTAGTTATATTTGTTGATCACTTAGCCATCAAAATTCTTCCGTGATGTGCTTGCTAGCTTCCAACTCCACCCTCAAGGTATTGGACCAAACTCTGTGTCCAATATTTGCAATTTTCAAGTATTTTGTGAGTCTTATTTGCAAGAGCAACCCATAGTTGAACTGTTTAGAGATTTCTTCCACCTAAACCTTCTTCTACCTGAACCGCCGTACGGAATTTACGGACGGACCTAACACCGAACTTGGCAGGATGTCCATTCAAAAAAGGAAAGATGTCAATTTCCCTCACGCCAAGCATCATAGTCATCCTAAAGACTGCAACCAGACTTGGTTTTACTGTCAAGATACATCTCCAGTTGGTGAGAATCCTCTGTCGGGTTACCGTCCTCATAGGCTTTCCAACAATCATCCATTTCCCCAATGGCTTAGCGCCCAGGAACGATCCAAGTATGCACCACAACTTTCAAAGCTTTAGGCCTTTACTGCAAACGGTTTAACAGGCATCGACTTTGTTCGCTGCTGGATTTCTTGGAGCATTTTACCTCTAAGCCGGCGCCCCGGTTTAATGTGCGAGTACACAGGGGACCCAAAAGACCCTCAACGTCGTACTGAGGTTTTGCTAACAGAAAATGAAATCAATGAATCTGTCAAGAAGATATTAGATGAACCGGTGGTTGTCTGCAACAAAACTGGGCTGGCTCCCTTCTGTGAATCCAATAAACCACCAGCTGTAAGTATCCTTATAACTTTTTTCTTTATTTCAATCTTTTAAATATCCCTTCTAAAGCTCCTCATTTCTGACAGGGTAATGATCCGTTCTGGAAGAGGAAATATCAAGATAAACCGGCAAAAGTATCTTGCCCCAAGACCAAGGCCATCAAGAAGACTGTCAAAAAGAAAACTGCTGAATCATCCGAGTTAAATATTGAGGATGGTGAACCGGCATCAGAGGTAGAACTTGACTCCCTTGGCTCCCTTTTCTTGCACCTCATTGACAATAATTATATTCAGGAAAACGCTGAAGTCAGCCAAGCTGATGATGTAGAGGTAATTATCCTTTCCTCTGGTTCAAATCCTCTGCCTACATAGAAAAGCCGTCAAGCAAACCGGAAAGTAAGATTTTCTCACCCTTTAGCTTACTTGGACCCAAACTTTATTTTGAAGAAGCAGCAACATGAAGCTCGCCGCACAACCCGGCACAGTGGCCAAGTAATTACCTCCACCGGTTTACCAAATACTCCAACCCAGAAGCGTCGATTAGAGGTCTTATACATACCTGATGTTCTTTATCCCAAAGCGGGCCATTTTTGACATCCTCTTAATTCATCTGATTCCAACTATCAGGAAACCCCTCATTCATCGTCTAGCGAGTCAACGGCCACACAGCTTCCTCCTCTCAAAACAGTTCATGGGTGAGCTTTTATTTTACTATTAACTTTTATGTTTAGTCCACGCCCTAACTTTTATTTTTATCTTTCTCAGTAGGCCAAAACCTAGTAAGAAGGCCAAGTTGAGTAAACAGGCTGATGGTGATGTAATCCCTTAACCGAAGAAAACTTCAGAGCCAGCAGAAGAAAATGTTGACGCCTTGCGCGATGATCCGCCGCCACTGGATCATGATATTTTTGCTGAACAAGAACATGCACCAATGGATCTTGGTGACAAACAAAATAGCCCAGTCCGGGCGAGTGCCAACCCGGCAAGCCCAGCAAAAGCTGTTGCGGATACAACGGAAGATGTTATGATTACTGGTTTTGGCCACACCACTCCTGGCGAGCATCTTGCCTTGTCAAAGCATAATGCCAAAGAGAAAGTCTCTAGTATGGACAAGGGCAAGTGGAATGCTGACGTATCGAGCTATGCTCATCTCAGCGCCCAGGACCTTCACTCCAGATATCTAAACCGGCTGTATACAAGCCGCGATTATGAAGCCGTTATGGTGAGACTAATGAAGGAACGATATGAGGTAAACGTTGCTTGACTTCTGCAATACTGTTTCTTTTTTCATCAAACTCTTTATATAAGTTCCAGTGTAGCCCCCAAGGGCCGGTTTATCTCTTCGAGATGAATCGGGACTTGTAGAATCTTTAGACTTTGCAACTTTCGCCAGTGTAGCCCCCAAGGGCCAGTTTACCTTTTCAAGATGAACCGGTACTTTGTCTTGTAACTTCACTTTGAACAAATATGCATTAGCCCCCAAGTGCCAGGAACAATATTTGTATTGAGCTTGGGACTTCTAAAAAACTTCTGATAACCGCAAATATGCATTAGCCCCCAAGTGCCAAGTGTATAACTTGTTGTGCGCTTGGGACATTCAATATGATTCGCCAATTTATGATATGTATGTCTCTTTATAGGCTGATCTGAGTCAAAAGGAATCTCAAACCGCTGACCTTCAAGAAAACCTTAAGTTCCAGTAAGCAGCAACCTCCAAAGCCAAGGATGAGTTGACCAACGCTTTGGCAAGTATGGAAAAACTGAAAAGATACTTCCAGAAGGAGCGGGCGGATTGGGATACAGAGAAATCCGCTTTGAAGGAAAGGGCTAATGACGCAAGGGCCGCCCTTAAACCAGTGGAAGAAGAGCTATCTGGCTTAAAGGGTCAAATAAATGCTATGACCACTGTTGTCTTTGGTAAGCACCCTTATTATAACTCTGAATATGTATCATCCCATAAATTGATCGCTTAATAATGGTTGCACTGATGCAGGAAAACGTACTGGCCATTTAGGCTCTGACATGCAGAAGAAGCTGAAGGCTACGTATACACTTATAGAACAACTTTATACAGGGGCGCAGCGAATCATTTGTATTGCCGCTCACAACAAACCACCCCCAACTTTGATTAAGGAAACCCTAGAAAAGTTGTCAATTCTGCCCGCCCGGTTTGAAGAGGTGAAGAGATCGGCTGCAAGGGCAGGTGCTCTGACTGCACTAACCCGGGCAAAAGCATGGGTACTCGACCTTGATCCGACTGACGTAGTGAATGGTTATCCAAGCTTGAAAGAGGACGGGTCAGAATTTAATAATGATGATCTTCGAGCTTTGACGAAGGAAATGCGTCCTTTGGCCAGCAAGTTAGCTGAAGAAGCTGATCTGTCCCACTACCAGGCGGTTTATGACGCTAACAACAAACGGGTTAATGCGCCGACTCATGACGTGGAGGATCTCATCCCGCCCGTCCGTAAGCACACTTATGCTCTTGATGTTGAACCCTCCGAGCTTATAAACGATGAAGATGTTTTCCAAGCCCTAACTGGGATCAATTGGGCAACTACTGATTTCCAGCCACTTGGTGGAGACGAGGAAGAGGAAACGTCGCAGGGTGATCCACAGCCGTCTGGCCAGGCTGGCGAGGAGTCATGAACCGGGGCCGGTTTAATCTTTGATATACCGTAACAATTGGTGGACAACTGTTATTCTTTTGGGCTGAAAAACGCCTTGTAATAGGTTAGCGGAAAATATTTGGTCTGTTATGCCATCGTGCATATTCACTTTGCGTAACGCTGCTTAATCCGGGATCCTTATAATATGTCTGCCTATTCTTCTGAACAGCTTTACTCAACCTGTTTCTGCATAAAACAAGTTTAAAATGTCCTGGCGGTTCATCGCCGGACGGGTCATAATGCCCACACACATGACCTAGGTTTATAACCCAGGCTGCATAAATATGAAGTAGATCATACCTGTGACATTGAATCACATCGTTGGTTTTACCAACTTTTGTAGCAAGGGTGATAATCCCAAATTGCGAGTACTGGTGACTCTTGCAGTATTTGTTGGTTTATGAGAAAACCACACCGGGTTGTGATAAACACCGGATTATACTTATATGATACTGGCGATTTATAATCAAACCAGGCCAGGTTAATAAACACCGGTTTTACTTGATGGTGGTGACTTATAGTCAACCACTAGGCCGAGTCAATAAATATCGGTTTAACATAAAAAAGGTGTCGTAAGTCGCAAAAGAGAAAACAACTTATCAAAAAATTATACGAGGCTTTTTATGGGCTTCCAAGCCTAAATTCGAGGCTTTTCATGGGCTGCTAGGCCACTGAGTTAAACCATTTCACGAAGCCTGTTAAGATGGACCTCACATTAACCAATCATCGTTTTAACGTTGACAAGTTTAGGGTCTGTATAAGATTGACTTGTCAAATGTTCGACGGGTCATACCAGGTTTACCTGGACGGAGTGACTTACTTGATGCAGGCAGGTTAACCCGGGGTTTTAGGTGCATGCACCTGGCTTCCAAGCCTGGCTTGATAGCCTATTACAAGGGCCTTAAAAGCTCTTTGTCGTGGTGCAACAAGAGCCCCCAACTAACATTGTGAGTTGTGCTCAATGGGTGCCTATGTTTGAGTCGTGCCATGCATCAAACTCTCTTTTTCCCCTTATCATCATGTTGGCTTGATAGCTGGATTACCGAAGTAACCAGAGATGTGCTCTTATGATAATATTGGCTTGATAGCCGGTTTAAGAGGGCCATGAGAACTCTGTTTTATACACAGAAGCCCCCACGTGACAAACTCTTATGGAAAAAATAGCAGAGGCCCCGCTTTAACAGGGATGTCGGTTTATTATATTGATCATAATATATACCTTGTGAAAACATGTACATAAAGGGAGCCTGTGGCTCAGGTGTAGTAAGGCCGAAGATGAGCAATGTTCCACGGCCGCTGGGTCTCCTCCTCCGATGTGTGTGAGTCCTTGTGTTCTCGAACGTCAATGAGGTAGTATGACCCGTTGTGCGGATTCTTGCTGACCACAAAGGGTCCTTCCCAAGGTGGGGATAGCTTGTGCATATCAGTCTGGTCCTGGATGAGCCAGAGCACCAGATCGCCTTCTTGGAAAGTTCTGGTTCTAACATGATGACTGTGGTAGCGACGCAGATCTTGCTGGTAAATCACCGACCGAGCTGCTGCAATGTCGCGTTCCTCATCCAACCGGTCCAGTGCTTCTTGTCGTGCCTTCTCGTTGTCAGCTTCAACATAAGCCGCCATGCGAGGTGAGTCATGACGGATGTCACTAGGGAGAACTGCCTCTGCTCCGTAAACCATGAAAAAGGCATGTAACCCGTAGATCTGTTTGGCGTGGTGTTGATGCTCCATAACACGGAAGGTAACTCCTCCATCCAACAACCCGGCATCCTCTGTAACGGAACCATAAGCCGGGGCTTGATGCCTCTCAAGATTTCTTGATTGGCTCTCTCAGCTTGACCATTAGATTGAGGGTGAGCCATTGAAGATACGTCGAGACAGATATGCTCTCGTTGACAAAATTCTTTCATAGCCCCCTTAGACAGATTAGTTCCATTATCAGTTATAATTCTGTGTGGAAAACCAAACCGGAAAATCACCTTCTTGATGAATTGAAACGCCGTGGCTGCATCACATTTGCTGACTGGCTCTGCCTCCACCACTTGGTAAGCTTATCAACTGCCACCAGAAGGTGGGTCTTCTTATCTGGAGATCTCTTAAAGGGCCCAACCATATCTAGCCCCCAAGTCGCAAATGGCCAAGTGATTGGAATCATCCTCAATTCTTGAGCCGGTACATGAGCACGCCTTGAGAATTTCTGACAGGCATCACACTTTTTGACCAAATCTTCAGCATCAGCATGATCCGTCAGCTAATAGAAACCATGCCAGAAATCTTTAGCTACCAAGGACTTTGAACCGGCATGGTGACCAAAATCTCCTTCGTGGATCTCACGCAGAATCTCACGGCCTTCATCCGGAGATACGCAATGCTAAAACGCCCCTATTACACTGGAATGATGTAATTCTCCATTCACGATAGTCATTGACTTGGATCGCCGGATTATCTGGCTGGCCAAGATTTCATCCTCTGGTAACTCGCCTCGGTTCATATACGCCAAAAATGGGACTGTCCAATCTGGGACAGCATGAAGAGCCGCTACCAACTGAGCCTCCGGATCAGGAACAGCCAAGTCCTCCTCTGAAGGTATTTTAACCGACGGATTATGCAAGACGTCCAGAAAAACATTAGGTGGAACCGGTTTACGTTGGGAACCCAAATGGCTTAATGCGTCCGCCGCTTCATTCTTTCGCCGGTCCACATGATCCACCTGATAACCCTTGAAGTGTCCAGCAACAATATCCACTTCTCGACGATATGCTGCCATGAGCGGGTCCTTAGAATCCCATGTGCCAGATACTTGTTGAGCCACCAGGTCCGAGTCGCCAAAGCACTTAACCCGGCTTAAGATTCATCTCCTTAGCCATTTGAAGACCGTGGAGGAGAGCCTCATATTCTGCTGCATTGTTAGTGCAAGGGAACATTAAACTAAGAACATAACAAAATTTATCACCTCATGGGGAAGTTAATTCGACTCCAGCCCCCGAGCCCTCCAATTGCATGGATCCATCAAAGTGAATAGTCCAGTACGTGTGATCCGGATTTTCTTTCGGCGCCTGTAACTCCGTCCAGTCATTGATGAAGTCCACAAGTGCTTGGGACTTGATTGCAGTACGAGGCACATATTTTAACCCGTGAGGTCCAAGCTCAATGGCCCACTTGGCAACCCGGCCAGTTGCTTCTCTATTTTGGATTATATCTCCCAGAGGGGCAGAGCTGACCACAGTGATGGAATGACCCTGAAAATATTGCTTGAGCTTCCAGCTTGCCATGAAGACTCCATACACTAGCTTCTGCCAATGTGGATACCTCCACTTAGACTCAATGAGCACCTCGCTGATGTAGTAAACCGGCCGTTGAACCGGATATTCCTTCCCAGCCTCCTTGCGCTCCACTACAATGGCGACACTGACAGCTCGGGCATTAGCATCCACATACAGTAACAGTGGCTCATAATCGACCGGAGCAGCAAGGACAGGCGGCTCTGCCAACTGTTTCTTCAAGTCCTCAAACACAGCATTAGCGGCATCACTCCAGACAAAATTGTCTGTATTTTTCATCATCTGGTAGAGCGGGATAGCCTTCTCTCCCAATCGGCTGATAAACCGGCTTAGTGCTGCAATGCGGCCTGCCAGACGTTGAACGTCATTGATACACGCCGGTTTAGCAAGGGACGTGATAGCCTTGATCTTCTCCGGATTAGCTTCGATGCCCCTGTTTGACACCAGAAACCCCAAGAGCTTGCCTGTCGGCACACCAAAAACACACTTGGCCGGATTAAGCATCATCTCATAGATCCGGAGCTTATCAAAAGTTTCCTTCAAGTCATCTATCAAAGTTTCTTCCTTTCTGGATTTTACCACCATATCATCCACATAGGCATGACCATTACGCCCAATCTGAGTATGAAGACAATTCTGCACGCAACGCTGATAAGTCGCCTGGGCACTCTTGAGCCCAAAGGGCATGGATACATAGCAGAAAACTCCAAAGGGAGTTATAAAGGTTGTCTTCTCCTGGTCCTTAACTGCCATTTTGATCTGATGATAGCCGGAATATGCATCGAGAAAACTCAAACGCTCTCAACCCATTGTAGCGTCAATAATTTGATCAATATGGGGAAGAGCAAAGGGATCAGCTGGGCAAGCCTTGTTCAATCTGTGTAATCCACACACATACGCCAAGTGTCGTTCTTCTTGAGTACTAGCATCGGATTAGCCAACCATTCAGGATGAAACACTTCAACAATAAACCCGGCCGCCAAGAGCCTGGCTACCTCTTCACCAATAGCTTTGCGCCTTTCTTCATTGAAGCGGTGGAGAAACTGTTTGACCGGTTTGAACTTGGGATCAACATTAAGAGTGTGCTCAATGAGTCCTCTCGGTACACCTGGCATGTCAGAAGGTTTCCATGCAAAGATGTCCCGGTTCTCATAAATGAACTCGATGAGCGTGCTTTCCTATTTCAGATCCAAATTAGCGCTGACGCTAAACTGCTTGGATGAATCGCCCGGGACAAAATCCACCAGCTTAGTCTCATCGGCTGATTTAAACTTTAAGGCCGGATCATGCTCCGTAGTTGGCTTTTTCAAAGGAGTCATGTCCGTCGGATCAACATTGTCCTTGTAGAACTTCAATTCCTCTGTTGCACAAACCAACTCAGCATAGGCTGCATCACCTTCTTCGCATTCCAAAGCAATTTTACGGCTCTCATGTATCGTGATAGTCCCTTATGACCCGGCATTTTGAGCTACAGATAAACATAACAGGGCCTCGCCATGAATTTGGCATAAACCGGCCGCCCAAACAAGGCATGATACAGGCTCTTGATTTTGACCACTTCAAAGGTCAAAGTCTCTGATCTTGAGTCATGCTCATCCCCAAAAGTAACCTCCAGATCTATCTTGCCGACTGGATATGCCGATTTACTAGGTACTACACCATGGAAGACAGTGTTTGATGGTTTGAAATTTTTATCTGTTAACCCCATGCGACATAAAGTTTCATAATAAAGGATGTTGATGCTGCTTCCTCCGTCCATGAGCACCTTGGTGAACTTATACCCCCCAACCTGAGGTGCCACCACTAGCGCCAGCTGGCCCGGATTATCAACCCGGGGCGGATGATCCTCACGACTCCACACAATGGGCTGCTCTGACTAGCATAAATAACAAGGCACCGCCAGTTCAACGGAGTGCACCACCCTCTTATAAACCTTCTGATCACGCTTACACACGCTAGTGGTGAAAACATGATACTGCCCACTATTCAACTGCTTCGGGTTGCTCTGATAACCTGACTGTTGCTGCTGATGATTCCCCTGGTGATTATAACCACCTTGGTTGCCTTAACTGCCATGATTGCTATGTCCACTCTGATTTCCATGCCCACTCTGATTGCCCTGGAATCCTGAGCTAGAACTACCACCATGACAACCTGGCCCGTGAGAGCCAGCCCCTGAACCGCCGGTCGGACCATGGTCATACTGGAAACGATCCGAATTTTTGAACTCTCGCATAATGAAACAATCTTTCCAGAGGTGCGTAGCTGGCCTTTCCTTCATCCCATGCCTAGGGCAAGGCAGATTTATCTGGCGCTCAAGATTGATATTTGACCCTCCGCTCCTCGGGGGCGGCCTGCCCTTACGATGCTGACCATCATTCTGTGTATTAGTGTTAGCCACAAAATCTAAATTGTTATCCGCTTTACGCTTACCGCTGCTTCCATGGCTCGCGGGATTAGGCTATGGCGCTTTGCTATTCTTCTTTCCCTTTCCTGACTTTCGTCCTCAGACTCCGGGTCCTTGGTACTATGAACATCGGTGTACTTAATCAGAGCTGCCATGAGTGTTCCCATGTCATCACAGTGACGTTTAAGCCGTCCCAACTTCTGCTTCAGAGGCGTGAACCGGCAATTGCCCCCCAATGTCAAGACTGCTGTATCGGGGTTGATGCGGTCTGATGAGTGCAGGATCTCTGAAACCCGACGCACCCAATGACTCGTTGATTCATTCTCTCCTTGGACACAACCAGCTAAGTCCACAATTGACATGGGTTGTTTGCAGGTGTCTTTGAAGTTCTGGATAAACCGACGCCTTAACTCGGCCCATGATCCGATGGCATTCGCTGGTAAGTTTTTTAGCCAAGTACGAGACGTTCCTTCCAACATCATGGTGAACTACTTAGCACACGCTGCATCGTCCACATCCAGCATCTCCATCGCCATCTCATAGCTTTCAACCCACGACTCGGGGGATAAATCAGCAGTGTAATTGGGCACCTTCCGCGGTCCTTTGAAATCCTTAGGCAGATGCACATTACATAAAGCGGGGGTGAGACAAGGCACTCCTAAAGAGCTGGAGGTGACTCCTGGTTCCACTGAGGTGGTTGGACGAACCGGGGTAAGCTGACGAGTTGTGTATTGTGCTGCTATCTCGGCCTCTCGACGATGTCTACCCTGGTCCACTACGTCCTGAGCATTTGCACCACCACCTGCCGGGTTATCCCCCCGAGGAGGGTTACGGTTCCGTGCACTGCTTAACATGGCCGGTTCATCAATATGCCTGCTATAACTCCGGCTTGGGTGGGGGTGGAATGAATCCTCCCGCGGCTGTAGGAATAAGCATGCTGCTAAGTCAAAGCCGTCTCTAGGAACTCCCTAGCTCGTCGCGCCTCCACTGCTATAGGGGATTCTCCTTCAACAGGGAGGGCCGCCAATCGTGAAGCGGCTGCGACTATGTTATCCAAGGGGTTGGAGTAATGACCAGGAGGTGTCGGTACACGTTGTGACGGAATGATCTGACGATATGGATCCGTTGCGTGCGGCTGGACCGACGCCCCCATTCCAGGCACTTCTGCCCGGTTTACCACTGGCTGATTGCTGGTTCCTGCTCCCGGCGTATTAAAGACATTCCTTGCCTCATAAACCGGAGGCAGGCGAGACTGGTGCCTTCTCCTCATTACATCATTTGATGCCTTCTGATCCAACATGAGCCGATAAGCCTGAGCATCCAACTCGGCTTGTTTCGCGACCATCCTGGTGTTTTCAGCTGCCAGATCCGCTTTTGCCTGATCTATCTGACCCTTTACCTTAGCAACTTCTACATCATGCTTCTCCTTATCGGCCTGGCTGACTTCCGCAGTTAATAGCGCTGTCAAAGTGTTGAATAAACCGGACAGGACTTGAGCCGGCGGCTGCACAGGGCCTCCTGCCCCGGATGCTACTGCCGCCGCCAAATCGGATGTTAACGCTGCCACAATCGAAGAATGTTGCATAGGCTGTGATCCGGCCATGAAGACCGCAACCCGGATCGACGGATCAAGGGGGTCCAGAATACTTTCACCGTCGGAACAGCCCCCAGACCGGCCATCATGTAGCAGGTATAAAGACTCGGTCTCTCTGATAGATGACAACGGTCTCACCACCAGATTCCGATCTATCCTCAGCTTCCGCTCCATGGACAACTCCCACAAAGACATGCTTCATGGCGGGCCGAACCCGGGCAGGTCTCGCACGCTGAGCCGACTCGACGATGTTGGTGCAGATGTCCGGCTCAGGGCCCGGTTCACCGATCTTGCCAATGAAAACGTGGATGCCGCCGAAGGGGACCCGGTACCCGTACTCGATTGAGTCGGCCTTAGGGCCCCAGCCTGCGTCATCGATGTAGATCTTGCCGCGACGACTCTTAGTCATCCGGCCCACTGCATAGCCCTTGAGTCCTTCAAAGCTGCCCTCTAAGAACTTGAAACCATCGTGTGATAGCCCCACGGTGGGTGCCAACTGTCGTGGTTTTGTCATGGCAGATGTCCTAGCATAAGGACTTAGTCGTGGAGCCATCGCTATGGGTTAGCTTAAAGGGGTTAAAGCGGACAAAGGACGCAAGGGATTTTTATACTAGTTCGTCCCCTTACAATGAAGGTAAAAGCCTACGTCTAGTTGTTGTGGTATTGCTAGAGCTTCGATGACCAGGGAGCGAATCCGCTTTGCCTATGTCTCGAGTTGTTGTTTTCTGTCCTGAACCGCCGCTGGGTCGTCCCTTTATATACACAGGATGACGCCCGGCCAGCTTACAGAATCTCGAGGCCGGCTCATAAACATGCTCGGCTCGGTCTCTACTTTACCTATCTTACAATGCAAGTTACACACCATATGGAGGTTTATATCTACGGGCCCTAATACCTTTTGGGCCCTGGGCATTTTAGTCTTCTATAGTAAAACGCCATACTCTGTCTTGATGGGCTTCAATAGGAGTAATTCATCATAGGCATAAACCGGCCCCTCCTGGGCGGTTTATACCTAATAGTTATATCCCTGACAAAAAGAGCTACAATTGATTCCCTGTACTTGTGGGTCATCAAACGACGAGCTGTCAGTGGTTCTCTAGTCCCTCCGTACGACACCAAACTGAGCCACCGGCCAGACTCCCTTCTCACTAGTCTATGGGGCAGAAGCAGTGCTCCCCACAAAACTCATACACAGGTCTCCTCGAGTTCTTGCCTGCGATGAAGTAGCGCAAAAATAGCACCGGTGTGACGATGTTGTGCTACTTGAGGAGAACCATCTCTAGGCTGATGTATGTGCTACAAGCTTCCAGTAGGCCTTGCGTCACTATCATAGCCACATGGTCCATTCCCGGAGTCTTGAGGAAGATGACCTTATCCGTAGGCGCGTTCAGTCCGCCAAGGGTGCAAACAAGTTGACGCCAAAGTGGGAAGGCCCTTACCGGGTAATACGAGTCACCAGACCTGGCGCAATCCGTCTGGAGACCGGAGATGGCATTCGATTGCAAAACTCATGGAACATTCAGCATCTCTGTAAGTTCAGCCCGTAAGGCGCGGCTGTCGGTCCCTACCCGGCAGCCACCCTTTTGTACAAGCTTTTTCGATGCTGCATGTAACCCTTTGTACAAAGTCTGATATTATATGTGGATGACATATTGTTGATTGGAAATGATATAGAATTTCTGGATAGCATAAAAGGATACTTGAATAAGAGTTTTTCAATGAAAGACCACAGTGAAGCTGCTTACATATTAGGCATCAAGATCTATACAGATAGATCAAGACGCTTAATTGGACTTTCACAAATCACATACCTTGATAAAGTTTTTAAGAAGTTCAAAATGGATCAGTGAAAGAAAGGGTTCTTGCCTGTGTTACAAGGTGTGAAGTTGAGTAAGACTCAATGCCCGACCACTGCACAAGATAGAGAGAAAATGAAAGTCATTCCCTATGCCTCAACCAAGGATCTATCATGTATGCAATGCTGTGTACCAGACCTGATGTGTGCCTTGCTATTAGTCTAGCAGGGAGGTACCAAAGTAATCCAGGAGTGGATCACTAGACGGTGGTCAAGAACATCCTGAAGTACCTGAAAAGGACAAAGGATGTGTTTCTCGTGTATGGAGGTGACAAAGAGCTCGTCGTAAACGGTTACCTCAATTCAAGCTTTGACACTGATCTGGATGACTCTAAGTCACAAACCGGATGTGTATTTTTATTGAACGGTGGAGCTGTCAGTTGGTGTAGTTCCAAGTAGAGCATCGTGGCGGGATCTACGTGTGAAGCAGAATACATAGCTGCTTCGGAAGCAGCAAATGAAGGAGTCTGGATGAAGGAGTTCATATCCGATCTAGGTGTAATACCTAGTGCATCGGGTCTAATGAAAATCTTTTGTGACAACACTGGAGCAATAGCCTTGGCAAAGGAATCCAGGTTTCACAAGAGAACAAAGCACATCAAAAGATGCTTCAATTCCATCCGCGATCTTGTCAAGGAGGGAGACATAGAGATTTGCAAGATACATACGGATCTGAATGTTGCAGACCCGTTGACTAAGCCTCTTCCACGAGCAAAACATGATCAGCACCAAGACTCCATGGGTGTTAGGGTCATTACTTTGTAATCTAGATTATTGACTCTAGTTCAAGTGGGAGACTGAAGGAAATATGCCCTAGAGGCAATAATAAACATGTTATTTGTATTTCCTTATATCATGATAAATGTCTTTTATTCATGCTAGAATTGTATTAACCGGAAACTTAGTACATGTGTGAATACATAGACAAAACAGTATGTCCCTAGTATGCCTCTACTAGACTAGCCCACTGATCAAAGATGGTTATGTTTCCTAGCCATAGACATGAGTTGTCATTTGATCAACGGGATCACATCATTAGGAGAATGATGTGATGGACAAGACCCATCCATTAGCTTAGCACTATGATCCTTTAGTTTTACTGCTATTGCTTTCTTCATGACTTATACATGTTCCTATGACTATGAGATTATGCAACTCCCGTATATCGGAGGAACACCTTGTATGCTATCAAATTTCACAACATAACTGGGTGATTATAAAGATGCTCTACAGGTGTCTCCGAAGGTGTTCGTGGTGTTGGCATAGATCAAGAACAGGATATGTCACTCCGAGTGTCGGAGAGGTATCTCTGGGCCCTCTCGGTAATACACATCATAATAAGCCTTGCAAGCAAATGACTAATGAGTTAGTCATGAGATGATTTATTATGAAACGAGTAAAGAGACCTGCCGGTAACGAGATTGAACTAGGTATTGAGATACCGACGATCGAATCTCGGGCAAGTAACATACCGATGACAAAGGGAACAACGTATGTTGTTATGCGGTTTGACCGATAAAGATCTTCGTAGAATATGTAGGAGCCAATATGAGCATCCAGGTTCCGCTATTGGTTATTGACCGGAGATGAGTCTCGGTCACGTCTACATAGTTCTCAAACCCGTAGGGTCCGCACGCTTAACGTTTGATGACGATCGGTATTATGAGTTTATGAGTTTTGATGTGCCGAAGGTAGTTCGGAGTCCCGGATAAGATCACGGACATGACGAGGAGTCTCGGAATGTCCGCACGTAAAGATTGATATATTGGACGACTATATTCGGACACAGCAAGTGTTCCGAAAAGTTTCGGAATTAACCGGAGTGCCGTGGGGGGTTACCGGAACCCCCCGGGGGAATGTTGGGCCCTAGTGGGCCATAGGGGAGAAAGAGGGCAGCAGCCAGGAGGTAGCGCGCCCCCTCCCAAGGGGTAGTCCAAATTGGACTAGGGGAGGGGGCGCGGCCCCTCTTTCCCTGTCCCTCTCCCTCTCCTTCCTTCCCCCTCTCTCCTTCTTGGTGGACTCCTACTAGGAATAGGATTGCAATCCTATTCCTAGTAGGATTGCATCTCCTGGCGCGCCATAGAGGCCGACCGGCCTCCCCCCTTGCTCCTTTATATACGGGGGCAGGGGGCACCCTATAACACACAAGTTGATCTCTCCAGCCGTGTGCGGTGCCCCCCTCCACAGAAACACACCTCGGTCATACCGTTGCAGTGCTTAGGCGAAGCCCTGCACTGGTAACTTCATCATATCTGTCACCACGCCGTCGTGCTGATGAAACTCTCCCGTGAAGCTCAACTATATCAAGAGCTCGTGGGACGTCATCAACCTGAACGTGTGCTGAACGCGGAGGTGCCATACCTTCGGTGCTTGATCGGTTGAATCGCGAAGAAGTTCAACTACATCAACCGTGTCACTTGACGCTTCCACTTCCGGTCTACAAGGGTACGTAGACACACTCTCCCCTCTCGTTGTTATGCATCTGGTAGATAGATCTTGCTTGATCGTAGGAAAATTTTAAAATACTACGTTCCCCAACAGTGGCATCATGAGCCAGGTCTATGCGTAGATGATATGCACGAGTAGAACACAATGAGTTGTGGACGATACTAGTCATACTGCTTACCAGCATGTCATACTTTGTTTCGGCGGTATTGTGAGATGAAGCGGCCCGGACCGACATTACGCGTACGCTTACGCGAGACTGGTTTCACCGTTATGAGCACTCGTTGCTTAAAGGTGACTGGCGGGTGTCTGTCTCTCTCACTTTAGCTGAATCAAGTGTGGCTACGCCCGGTCCTTGTGAAGGTTAAAACAGCACGTACTTGATGAAAAATCGTTTGGTTTTTGTATGTGTAGGTAAGAACGGTTCTTGCTAAGCCCGTAGCAGCCACATAAAACTTGCAACAA
Organism: Secale cereale; assembly: GCA_902687465.1. Lineage (NCBI taxonomy): Eukaryota > Viridiplantae > Streptophyta > Magnoliopsida > Poales > Poaceae > Secale > Secale cereale. Next base: position 428,164,031 of record LR738712.1, read on the forward strand.
CAAAGTAGAGGATGTCTAACTTGTTTTTGCAGGGCGTGTTGTGATGTGATATGGTCAAGACATGATGAGTTATACGTTATTGTATGAGATGATCATGTTTTGTAAAGTTATCGGCAACTGGCAGGAGCCATATGGTTGTCGCTTTATTGTTTGAAATACAGTCGCCATGTAATTGCTTTACTTTATCACTAAGCGGTAGCGATAGTCGTGGAAGCAATAGTTGGCGAGATGACAATGATGCTACGATGGAGATCAAGGTCTCGCGCCGGTGACGAAGGTGATCATGACGGTGCTTTGGAGATGGAGATCAAAAGCACAAGATAATGATGGCCATATCATGTCACATATTTTGATTGCATGTCATGTTTATCTTATTATGCTTCTTATTTTGCTTAGTACGGCCGTAGCATTATAAGATGATCCCTTACAAAATTTCAAGGTATAAGTGTTCTCCCTGTGTATGCACCGTTGCAAAAGTTCGTCGCACCGAGACACCACGTGATGATCGGGTGTGATAAGCTCTACGTTCAAATACAACGGGTGTAAGCCAGTTTTACACACGCAGAATACTCGGGTTAAACTAGACGAGCCTAGCATATGCAGATATGGCCTCGGAACACTGGAGACCGAAAGGTCGAGCGTAAATCATATAGTAGATATGATCAACATAAGATGTTCACCATTGAAACTACTCCATCTCACGTGATGATCGGACATGGTTTAGTTGATTTGGATCACGTGATCATTTAGATGGCCGGAAGGATGTCTATCTAAGTGGGAGTTCTTTAAGTAATATGATTAATTGAACTTTAATTTATCATGAACTTAGTCATGATAGTTTTTGCATATCTATGTTGTTGTAGATCAATGGCCCGTGCTACCGTTCCTTTGAATTTTAATGCATTCCTAGAGAAATCTAAGTTGAAAGATGATGGTAGAAATTACACGGACTGGGTCCGTAACTTGAGGATTATCCTCATTGCTGCACAGAAGAATTAAGTCCTTGAAGCACCACTTGGTTACAAGCCCCCTCCCGCTAATGTGGACACTTTGAATGTGTGGCAGACGCGGTCTGATGACTACATGATAGTTCAGTGTGCCATGCCTTACGGCTTAGAACCGGGACTTCAACGACGTTTTGAACGTCATGGACCATATGAGATGTTCCAGGAGTTGAAGTTAATATTTCAAGAAAATGCCCGGATTGAGAAATATGAGATTTCCAATAAGTTCTACAGCTACAAGATGGAGGAGAATAGTTCTATCAGTGAACACTAGCTCAGAATGTCTGGGTACTGCAATCATATGACTCAACTTGGTTGCAAAGTTGACGAGGATAGTGTTATTGGTAGAGTTCTTCAATCACTGCCACCAAGCTATAAAGTCTTCGTGATGAACTATAATATGCAAGGGATGGAGAAGACAATTCCCGAGCTCTTCGCTATGCTCAAGGCTGCGGAGGTAGAAATAAAAAAGGAGCATCAAGTGTTGATGGTCAACAAGACCACTAGTTTTAAGAAAAAAGGCAAGGGAAAGAAGGGGAACTTCAAAAAGAATAGCAAGACAATTGCTACTCCCGCGAAGAAACCTAAGTCTGGAGCCAAGCCTGAGACTGAGTGCTTCTACTGCAAAGGGACTGGACACTTGAAGCGGAACTGTCCCAAGTATTTGGCGGATAAGAAGGATGGCAAGGTGAACAAAGGTATATGTGATATACATGTTATTGATGTGTACCTTACTAATGCTCGTAGTAGTACCTAGGTATTTGATACCGGTTCGGTTGCTAATATTTGTAACTCGAAACAAGGACTACGGATTAAACGAAGAATGGCTAAGGAGGAGGTGACGATGCGTGTGAGAAATGGTTCCAAAGTCGATGTGGTCGCCGTCGGCACGCTGCCTCTACATCTACCTTCGGGATTAGTTTTAGACCTAAATAATTGTTATTTGGTGCCGGTGTTAAGCATGAACATTATATCTGGATCTTGTTTGTTGCGAGATGGTTATTCATTTAAATCAAAGAATAATGGTTGTTCTATTTTTATGAATAATATCTTTTATGGTCATGCACCCTTGAAGAGTGGTCTATTCTTGTTGGATCTCAATAGTAGTGGTACACATATTCATAATATTGAAGCCAAAAGATGTAAAGTTAATAATGATAGTACAACTTATTTGTGGCACTGCCGTTTAGGTCATATTGGTGTAAAGCGCATGAAGAAACTCCATAGTGATGGACTTTTGGAATCACTTGATTATGAATGACTTGGTGCTTGCGAACCATGCCTTATGGGCAAGATGACTAAGGCTCCGTTCTCCGGAACTGTGGAGCGAGCAACAGATTTGTTGGAAATCATACATACTGATGTATGTGGACCAATGAGTGTTGAAGCTCGCGGCGGGTATCGTTATTTTCTGACCTTCACTGATGATTTGAGCAGATATGGGTATATCTACTTAATGAAGCACAAGTCTAAAACATTTGAAAAGTTCAAAGAATTTCAGAGTGAAGTGGAGAATCATCGTAACAAGAAAATAAAGTTTCTGCGATCTGATCGTGGAGGTGAATATTTGAGTTACGAGTTTGGTCTTCATTTGAAACAATGTGGAATAGTTTCACAACTCACGCCACCCGGAACACCACAGCGTAATGGTGTGTCTGAACGTCGTAACTGTACTTTATTGGATATGGTGTGGTCTATGATGTCTCTTACCGATTTACCACTACCGTTTTGGGGTTATGCTTTAGAGACAGCTGCATTCACGTTAAATAGGGCACCATCTAAATCCGTTGAGACGATGCCTTATAAACTGTGGTTTGGCAAGAAACCAAAGTTGTCGTTTCTTAAAGTTTGGGGTTGCGATGCTTATGTGAAAAAGCTTCAACCTGATAAGCTCGAACCCAAGTCAGAGAAATGTGTCTTCATAGGATACCCAAAGGAGACTGTTGGGTACACCTTCTATCACAGATCCGAAGGCAAGATATTCGTTGCTAAGAATGGATCCTTTCTAGAGAAGGAGTTTCTCTCGAAAGAAGTGAGTGGGAGGAAAGTGGAACTTGATGAGGTAATTGTAGCTTCTCCCGAATTGGAAAGTAGTACATCACAGAAACTAGTTCCAGTGATTCCTA
>LR738712.1:428167426-428182228 GCA_902687465.1 Secale cereale
ACCAATTAGTGAGGAAGCTAATGATGATGATCATGAAACTTCAGATCAAATTTCTGCTGAACTTTGTAGATCAACCAGAGTACGTTCCGCGCCTGAGTGGTACGGCAACCCAGTTCTGGAAGTCATGTTACTACACCATGATGTACCTACGAACTATGAGGAAGCGATGATGAGACCAGATTCCGCAAAATGGCTTGAGGCCATGAAATCTGAGATGGGATCCATGTATGAGAACAAAGTGTGTACTTTGGTTGACTTGCCCGATGATCGGCAAGCCATCGAAAATAAATGGGTCTTCAAGAGGAAGACCGACGGAGACGGTAATGTTACTGTTTACAAAGCTCGACTTGTTGCGAAAGGGTTTCGACAAGTTCAAGGAGTTGACTACGATGAAACTTTCTCACCCGTAGCGATGCTTAAGTCTGTCTGAATCATGTTAGCAATTGCCGCATTTTATGATTATGAAATATGGCAAATGGATGTCAAAACTACATTCCTGAATGGATATCTCAAAGAAGAGTTGTATATGATGCAACCAGAAGGTTTTGACGATCCAAAAGATGCTAACAAAGTGTGCAAGCTCCAGCGATCCATCTATGGACTGGTGCAAGCATCTCGGAGTTGGAATATACGCTTTGATGAGGTAATCAAAGCATATGGTTTTATACAGACTTTTGGGGAAGCCTGTATTTAGAAGAAAGTGAGTGGGAGCTCTGTAGCATTTCTGATATTATATGTGGATGACATATTGTTGATTGGAAATGATATAGAATTTCTGGATAGCATAAAAGGATACTTGAATAAGAGTTTTTCAATGAAAGACCACAGTGAAGCTGCTTACATATTAGGCATCAAGATCTATACAGATAGATCAAGACGCTTAATTGGACTTTCACAAATCACATACCTTGATAAAGTTTTTAAGAAGTTCAAAATGGATCAGTGAAAGAAAGGGTTCTTGCCTGTGTTACAAGGTGTGAAGTTGAGTAAGACTCAATGCCCGACCACTGCACAAGATAGAGAGAAAATGAAAGTCATTCCCTATGCCTCAACCATAGGATCTATCATGTATGCAATGTTGTGTACCAGACCTGATGTGTGCCTTGCTATTAGTCTAGCAGGGAGGTACCAAAGTAATCCAGGAGTGGATCACTAGACGGTGGTCAAGAACATCCTGAAGTACCTGAAAAGGACAAAGGATGTGTTTCTCGTGTATGGAGGTGACAAAGAGCTCGTCGTAAACGGTTACCTCAATTCAAGCTTTGACACTGATCTGGATGACTCTAAGTCACAAACCGGATGTGTATTTTTATTGAACGGTAGAGCTGTCAGTTGGTGCAGTTCCAAGTAGAGCATCGTGGCGGGATCTACGTGTGAAGCAGAATACATAGCTGCTTCGGAAGCAGCAAATGAAGGAGTCTGGATGAAGGAGTTCATATCCGATCTAGGTGTAATACCTAGTGCATCGGGTCTAATGAAAATCTTTTGTGACAACACTGGAGCAATAGCCTTGGCAAAGGAATCCAGGTTTCACAAGAGAACAAAGCACATCAAAAGATGCTTCAATTCCATCCGCGATCTTGTCAAGGAGGGAGACATAGAGATTTGCAAGATACATACGGATCTGAATGTTGCAGACCCGTTGACTAAGCCTCTTCCACGAGCAAAACATGATCAGCACCAAGACTCCATGGGTGTTAGGGTCATTACTTTGTAATCTAGATTATTGACTCTAGTTCAAGTGGGAGACTGAAGGAAATATGCCCTAGAGGCAATAATAAACATGTTATTCGTATTTCCTTATATCATGATAAATGTCTTTTATTCATGCTAGAATTGTATTAACCGGAAACTTAGTACATGTGTGAATACATAGACAAAACAGTATGTCCCTAGTATGCCTCTACTAGACTAGCCCACTGATCAAAGATGGTTATGTTTCCTAGCCATAGACATGAGTTGTCATTTGATCAACGGGATCACATCATTAGGAGAATGATGTGATGGACAAGACCCATCCATTAGCTTAGCACTATGATCCTTTAGTTTTACTGCTATTGCTTTCTTCATGACTTATACATGTTCCTATGACTATGAGATTATGCAACTCCCGTATATCGGAGGAACACCTTGTATGCTATCAAATTTCACAACATAACTGGGTGATTATAAAGATGCTCTACAGGTGTCTCCGAAGGTGTTCGTGGTGTTGGCATAGATCAAGAACAGGATATGTCACTCCGAGTGTCGGAGAGGTATCTCTGGGCCCTCTCGGTAATACACATCATAATAAGCCTTGCAAGCAAATGACTAATGAGTTAGTCATGAGATGATTTATTATGAAACGAGTAAAGAGACCTGCCGGTAACGAGATTGAACTAGGTATTGAGATACCGACGATCGAATCTCGGGCAAGTAACATACCGATGACAAAGGGAACAACGTATGTTGTTATGCGGTTTGACCGATAAAGATCTTCGTAGAATATGTAGGAGCCAATATGAGCATCCAGGTTCCGCTATTGGTTATTGACCGGAGATGAGTCTCGGTCACGTCTACATAGTTCTCAAACCCGTAGGGTCCGCACGCTTAACGTTTGATGACGATCGGTATTATGAGTTTATGAGTTTTGATGTGCCGAAGGTAGTTCGGAGTCCCGGATAAGATCACGGACATGACGAGGAGTCTCGGAATGTCCGCACGTAAAGATTGATATATTGGACGACTATATTCGGACACAGCAAGTGTTCCGAAAAGTTTCGGAATTAACCGGAGTGCCGTGGGGGGTTACCGGAACCCCCCGGGGGAATGTTGGGCCCTAGTGGGCCATAGGGGAGAAAGAGGGCAGCAGCCAGGAGGTAGCGCGCCCCCTCCCAAGGGGTAGTCCAAATTGGACTAGGGGAGGGGGCGCGGCCCCTCTTTCCCTGTCCCTCTCCCTCTCCTTCCTTCCCCCTCTCTCCTTCTTGGTGGACTCCTACTAGGAATAGGATTGCAATCCTATTCCTAGTAGGATTGCATCTCCTGGCGCGCCATAGAGGCCGACCGGCCTCCCCCCTTGCTCCTTTATATACGGGGGCAGGGGGCACCCTATAACACACAAGTTGATCTCTCCAGCCGTGTGCGGTGCCCCCCTCCACAGAAACACACCTCGGTCATACCGTTGCAGTGCTTAGGCGAAGCCCTGCACTGGTAACTTCATCATATCTGTCACCACGCCGTCGTGCTGATGAAACTCTCCCGTGAAGCTCAACTATATCAAGAGCTCGTGGGACGTCATCAACCTGAACGTGTGCTGAACGCGGAGGTGCCATACCTTCGGTGCTTGATCGGTTGAATCGCGAAGAAGTTCAACTACATCAACCGTGTCACTTGACGCTTCCACTTCCGGTCTACAAGGGTACGTAGACACACTCTCCCCTCTCGTTGTTATGCATCTGGTAGATAGATCTTGCTTGATCGTAGGAAAATTTTAAAATACTACGTTCCCCAACAGTGGCATCATGAGCCAGGTCTATGCGTAGATGATATGCACGAGTAGAACACAATGAGTTGTGGACGATACTAGTCATACTGCTTACCAGCATGTCATACTTTGTTTCGGCGGTATTGTGAGATGAAGCGGCCCGGACCGACATTACGCGTACGCTTACGCGAGACTGGTTTCACCGTTATGAGCACTCGTTGCTTAAAGGTGACTGGCGGGTGTCTGTCTCTCTCACTTTAGCTGAATCAAGTGTGGCTACGCCCGGTCCTTGTGAAGGTTAAAACAGCACGTACTTGATGAAAAATCGTTTGGTTTTTGTATGTGTAGGTAAGAACGGTTCTTGCTAAGCCCGTAGCAGCCACATAAAACTTGCAACAACAAAGTAGAGGATGTCTAACTTGTTTTTGCAGGGCGTGTTGTGATGTGATATGGTCAAGACATGATGAGTTATACGTTATTGTATGAGATGATCATGTTTTGTAAAGTTATCGGCAACTGGCAGGAGCCATATGGTTGTCGCTTTATTGTTTGAAATACAGTCGCCATGTAATTGCTTTACTTTATCACTAAGCGGTAGCGATAGTCGTGGAAGCAATAGTTGGCGAGATGACAATGATGCTACGATGGAGATCAAGGTCTCGCGCCGGTGACGAAGGTGATCATGACGGTGCTTTGGAGATGGAGATCAAAAGCACAAGATAATGATGGCCATATCATGTCACATATTTTGATTGCATGTCATGTTTATCTTATTATGCTTCTTATTTTGCTTAGTACGGCCGTAGCATTATAAGATGATCCCTTACAAAATTTCAAGGTATAAGTGTTCTCCATGTGTATGCACCGTTGCAAAAGTTCGTCGCACCGAGACACCACGTGATGATCGGGTGTGATAAGCTCTACGTTCAAATACAACGGGTGTAAGCCAGTTTTACACACGCAGAATACTCGGGTTAAACTAGACGAGCCTAGCATATGCAGATATGGCCTCGGAACACTGGAGACCGAAAGGTCGAGCGTAAATCATATAGTAGATATGATCAACATAAGATGTTCACCATTGAAACTACTCCATCTCACGTGATGATCGGACATGGTTTAGTTGATTTGGATCACGTGATCATTTAGATGGCCGGAAGGATGTCTATCTAAGTGGGAGTTCTTTAAGTAATATGATTAATTGAACTTTAATTTATCATGAACTTAGTCATGATAGTTTTTGCATATCTATGTTGTTGTAGATCAATGGCCCGTGCTACCGTTCCTTTGAATTTTAATGCATTCCTAGAGAAATCTAAGTTGAAAGATGATGGTAGAAATTACACGGACTGGGTCCGTAACTTGAGGATTATCCTCATTGCTGCACAGAAGAATTAAGTCCTTGAAGCACCACTTGGTTACAAGCCCCCTCCCGCTAATGTGGACACTTTGAATGTGTGGCAGACGCGGTCTGATGACTACATGATAGTTCAGTGTGCCATGCCTTACGGCTTAGAACCGGGACTTCAACGACGTTTTGAACGTCATGGACCATATGAGATGTTCCAGGAGTTGAAGTTAATATTTCAAGAAAATGCCCGGATTGAGAAATATGAGATTTCCAATAAGTTCTACAGCTACAAGATGGAGGAGAATAGTTCTATCAGTGAACACTAGCTCAGAATGTCTGGGTACTGCAATCATATGACTCAACTTGGTTGCAAAGTTGACGAGGATAGTGTTATTGGTAGAGTTCTTCAATCACTGCCACCAAGCTATAAAGTCTTCGTGATGAACTATAATATGCAAGGGATGGAGAAGACAATTCCCGAGCTCTTCGCTATGCTCAAGGCTGCGGAGGTAGAAATAAAAAAGGAGCATCAAGTGTTGATGGTCAACAAGACCACTAGTTTTAAGAAAAAAGGCAAGGGAAAGAAGGGGAACTTCAAAAAGAATAGCAAGACAATTGCTACTCCCGCGAAGAAACCTAAGTCTGGAGCCAAGCCTGAGACTGAGTGCTTCTACTGCAAAGGGACTGGACACTTGAAGCGGAACTGTCCCAAGTATTTGGCGGATAAGAAGGATGGCAAGGTGAACAAAGGTATATGTGATATACATGTTATTGATGTGTACCTTACTAATGCTCGTAGTAGTACCTAGGTATTTGATACCGGTTCGGTTGCTAATATTTGTAACTCGAAACAAGGACTACGGATTAAACGAAGAATGGCTAAGGAGGAGGTGACGATGCGTGTGAGAAATGGTTCCAAAGTCGATGTGGTCGCCGTCGGCACGCTGCCTCTACATCTACCTTCGGGATTAGTTTTAGACCTAAATAATTGTTATTTGGTGCCGGTGTTAAGCATGAACATTATATCTGGATCTTGTTTGTTGCGAGATGGTTATTCATTTAAATCAAAGAATAATGGTTGTTCTATTTTTATGAATAATATCTTTTATGGTCATGCACCCTTGAAGAGTGGTCTATTCTTGTTGGATCTCAATAGTAGTGGTACACATATTCATAATATTGAAGCCAAAAGATGTAAAGTTAATAATGATAGTACAACTTATTTGTGGCACTGCCGTTTAGGTCATATTGGTGTAAAGCGCATGAAGAAACTCCATAGTGATGGACTTTTGGAATCACTTGATTATGAATGACTTGGTGCTTGCGAACCATGCCTTATGGGCAAGATGACTAAGGCTCCGTTCTCCGGAACTGTGGAGCGAGCAACAGATTTGTTGGAAATCATACATACTGATGTATGTGGACCAATGAGTGTTGAAGCTCGCGGCGGGTATCGTTATTTTCTGACCTTCACTGATGATTTGAGCAGATATGGGTATATCTACTTAATGAAGCACAAGTCTAAAACATTTGAAAAGTTCAAAGAATTTCAGAGTGAAGTGGAGAATCATCGTAACAAGAAAATAAAGTTTCTGCGATCTGATCGTGGAGGTGAATATTTGAGTTACGAGTTTGGTCTTCATTTGAAACAATGTGGAATAGTTTCACAACTCACGCCACCCGGAACACCACAGCGTAATGGTGTGTCTGAACGTCGTAACTGTACTTTATTGGATATGGTGTGGTCTATGATGTCTCTTACCGATTTACCACTACCGTTTTGGGGTTATGCTTTAGAGACAGCTGCATTCACGTTAAATAGGGCACCATCTAAATCCGTTGAGACGATGCCTTATAAACTGTGGTTTGGCAAGAAACCAAAGTTGTCGTTTCTTAAAGTTTGGGGTTGCGATGCTTATGTGAAAAAGCTTCAACCTGATAAGCTCGAACCCAAGTCAGAGAAATGTGTCTTCATAGGATACCCAAAGGAGACTGTTGGGTACACCTTCTATCACAGATCCGAAGGCAAGATATTCGTTGCTAAGAATGGATCCTTTCTAGAGAAGGAGTTTCTCTCGAAAGAAGTGAGTGGGAGGAAAGTGGAACTTGATGAGGTAATTGTAGCTTCTCCCGAATTGGAAAGTAGTACATCACAGAAACTAGTTCCAGTGATTCCTAAACCAATTAGTGAGGAAGCTAATGATGATGATCATGAAACTTCAGATCAAATTTCTGCTGAACTTTGTAGATCAACCAGAGTACGTTCCGCGCCTGAGTGGTACGGCAACCCAGTTCTGGAAGTCATGTTACTACACCATGATGTACCTACGAACTATGAGGAAGCGATGATGAGACCAGATTCCGCAAAATGGCTTGAGGCCATGAAATCTGAGATGGGATCCATGTATGAGAACAAAGTGTGTACTTTGGTTGACTTGCCCGATGATCGGCAAGCCATCGAAAATAAATGGGTCTTCAAGAGGAAGACCGACGGAGACGGTAATGTTACTGTTTACAAAGCTCGACTTGTTGCGAAAGGGTTTCGACAAGTTCAAGGAGTTGACTACGATGAAACTTTCTCACCCGTAGCGATGCTTAAGTCTGTCTGAATCATGTTAGCAATTGCCGCATTTTATGATTATGAAATATGGCAAATGGATGTCAAAACTACATTCCTGAATGGATATCTCAAAGAAGAGTTGTATATGATGCAACCAGAAGGTTTTGACGATCCAAAAGATGCTAACAAAGTGTGCAAGCTCCAGCGATCCATCTATGGACTGGTGCAAGCATCTCGGAGTTGGAATATACGCTTTGATGAGGTAATCAAAGCATATGGTTTTATACAGACTTTTGGGGAAGCCTGTATTTAGAAGAAAGTGAGTGGGAGCTCTGTAGCATTTCTGATATTATATGTGGATGACATATTGTTGATTGGAAATGATATAGAATTTCTGGATAGCATAAAAGGATACTTGAATAAGAGTTTTTCAATGAAAGACCACAGTGAAGCTGCTTACATATTAGGCATCAAGATCTATACAGATAGATCAAGACGCTTAATTGGACTTTCACAAATCACATACCTTGATAAAGTTTTTAAGAAGTTCAAAATGGATCAGTGAAAGAAAGGGTTCTTGCCTGTGTTACAAGGTGTGAAGTTGAGTAAGACTCAATGCCCGACCACTGCACAAGATAGAGAGAAAATGAAAGTCATTCCCTATGCCTCAACCATAGGATCTATCATGTATGCAATGCTGTGTACCAGACCTGATGTGTGCCTTGCTATTAGTCTAGCAGGGAGGTACCAAAGTAATCCAGGAGTGGATCACTAGACGGTGGTCAAGAACATCCTGAAGTACCTGAAAAGGACAAAGGATGTGTTTCTCGTGTATGGAGGTGACAAAGAGCTCGTCGTAAACGGTTACCTCAATTCAAGCTTTGACACTGATCTGGATGACTCTAAGTCACAAACCGGATGTGTATTTTTATTGAACGGTGGAGCTGTCAGTTGGTGCAGTTCCAAGTAGAGCATCGTGGCGGGATCTACGTGTGAAGCAGAATACATAGCTGCTTCGGAAGCAGCAAATGAAGGAGTCTGGATGAAGGAGTTCATATCCGATCTAGGTGTAATACCTAGTGCATCGGGTCTAATGAAAATCTTTTGTGACAACACTGGAGCAATAGCCTTGGCAAAGGAATCCAGGTTTCACAAGAGAACAAAGCACATCAAAAGATGCTTCAATTCCATCCGCGATCTTGTCAAGGAGGGAGACATAGAGATTTGCAAGATACATACGGATCTGAATGTTGCAGACCCGTTGACTAAGCCTCTTCCACGAGCAAAACATGATCAGCACCAAGACTCCATGGGTGTTAGGGTCATTACTTTGTAATCTAGATTATTGACTCTAGTTCAAGTGGGAGACTGAAGGAAATATGCCCTAGAGGCAATAATAAACATGTTATTTGTATTTCCTTATATCATGATAAATGTCTTTTATTCATGCTAGAATTGTATTAACCGGAAACTTAGTACATGTGTGAATACATAGACAAAACAGTATGTCCCTAGTATGCCTCTACTAGACTAGCCCACTGATCAAAGATGGTTATGTTTCCTAGCCATAGACATGAGTTGTCATTTGATCAACGGGATCACATCATTAGGAGAATGATGTGATGGACAAGACCCATCCATTAGCTTAGCACTATGATCCTTTAGTTTTACTGCTATTGCTTTCTTCATGACTTATACATGTTCCTATGACTATGAGATTATGCAACTCCCGTATATCGGAGGAACACCTTGTATGCTATCAAATTTCACAACATAACTGGGTGATTATAAAGATGCTCTACAGGTGTCTCCGAAGGTGTTCGTGGTGTTGGCATAGATCAAGAACAGGATATGTCACTCCGAGTGTCGGAGAGGTATCTCTGGGCCCTCTCGGTAATACACATCATAATAAGCCTTGCAAGCAAATGACTAATGAGTTAGTCATGAGATGATTTATTATGAAACGAGTAAAGAGACCTGCCGGTAACGAGATTGAACTAGGTATTGAGATACCGACGATCGAATCTCGGGCAAGTAACATACCGATGACAAAGGGAACAACGTATGTTGTTATGCGGTTTGACCGATAAAGATCTTCGTAGAATATGTAGGAGCCAATATGAGCATCCAGGTTCCGCTATTGGTTATTGACCGGAGATGAGTCTCGGTCACGTCTACATAGTTCTCAAACCCGTAGGGTCCGCACGCTTAACGTTTGATGACGATCGGTATTATGAGTTTATGAGTTTTGATGTGCCGAAGGTAGTTCGGAGTCCCGGATAAGATCACGGACATGACGAGGAGTCTCGGAATGTCCGCACGTAAAGATTGATATATTGGACGACTATATTCGGACACAGCAAGTGTTCCGAAAAGTTTCGGAATTAACCGGAGTGCCGTGGGGGGTTACCGGAACCCCCCGGGGGAATGTTGGGCCCTAGTGGGCCATAGGGGAGAAAGAGGGCAGCAGCCAGGAGGTAGCGCGCCCCCTCCCAAGGGGTAGTCCAAATTGGACTAGGGGAGGGGGCGCGGCCCCTCTTTCCCTGTCCCTCTCCCTCTCCTTCCTTCCCCCTCTCTCCTTCTTGGTGGACTCCTACTAGGAATAGGATTGCAATCCTATTCCTAGTAGGATTGCATCTCCTGGCGCGCCATAGAGGCCGACCGGCCTCCCCCCTTGCTCCTTTATATACGGGGGCAGGGGGCACCCTATAACACACAAGTTGATCTCTCCAGCCGTGTGCGGTGCCCCCCTCCACAGAAACACACCTCGGTCATACCGTTGCAGTGCTTAGGCGAAGCCCTGCACTGGTAACTTCATCATATCTGTCACCACGCCGTCGTGCTGATGAAACTCTCCCGTGAAGCTCAACTATATCAAGAGCTCGTGGGACGTCATCAACCTGAACGTGTGCTGAACGCGGAGGTGCCATACCTTCGGTGCTTGATCGGTTGAATCGCGAAGAAGTTCAACTACATCAACCGTGTCACTTGACGCTTCCACTTCCGGTCTACAAGGGTACGTAGACACACTCTCCCCTCTCGTTGTTATGCATCTGGTAGATAGATCTTGCTTGATCGTAGGAAAATTTTAAAATACTACGTTCCCCAACAGTGGCATCATGAGCCAGGTCTATGCGTAGATGATATGCACGAGTAGAACACAATGAGTTGTGGACGATACTAGTCATACTGCTTACCAGCATGTCATACTTTGTTTCGGCGGTATTGTGAGATGAAGCGGCCCGGACCGACATTACGCGTACGCTTACGCGAGACTGGTTTCACCGTTATGAGCACTCGTTGCTTAAAGGTGACTGGCGGGTGTCTGTCTCTCTCACTTTAGCTGAATCAAGTGTGGCTACGCCCGGTCCTTGTGAAGGTTAAAACAGCACGTACTTGATGAAAAATCGTTTGGTTTTTGTATGTGTAGGTAAGAACGGTTCTTGCTAAGCCCGTAGCAGCCACATAAAACTTGCAACAACAAAGTAGAGGATGTCTAACTTGTTTTTGCAGGGCGTGTTGTGATGTGATATGGTCAAGACATGATGAGTTATACGTTATTGTATGAGATGATCATGTTTTGTAAAGTTATCGGCAACTGGCAGGAGCCATATGGCTGTCGCTTTATTGTTTGAAATACAGTCGCCATGTAATTGCTTTACTTTATCACTAAGCGGTAGCGATAGTCATGGAAGCAATAGTTGGCGAGATGACAATGATGCTACGATGGAGATCAAGGTCTCGCGCCGGTGACGAAGGTGATCATGACGGTGCTTTGGAGATGGAGATCAAAAGCACAAGATAATGATGGCCATATCATGTCACATATTTTGATTGCATGTCATGTTTATCTTATTATGCTTCTTATTTTGCTTAGTACGGCCGTAGCATTATAAGATGATCCCTTACAAAATTTCAAGGTATAAGTGTTCTCCCTGTGTATGCACCGTTGCAAAAGTTCGTCACACCGAGACACCACGTGATGATCGGGTGTGATAAGCTCTACGTTCAAATACAACGGGTGTAAGCCAGTTTTACACACGCAGACATGATGAGGAGTCTCGGAATGTATGAGACGTAAAGATTGATATATTGGACGACTATATTCGGACACCGGAAGTGTTCCGGAAAGTTTCGGAATTAACCGGAGTGCCGGGGGGGTACCGGAACCCCCTGGGGGAATGTTGGGCCCTAGTGGGCCATACGGGAGAAAGAGGGCAGCAGCTAGGAGGTGGCGCGCCCTCTCCCAAGGGGAAGTCCGAATTGGACTAGGGAAGGGGGGCACGGCCCCTCTTTCCCTCTCCCTCTCCCTCTCCTTCCTTCGCCCTCTCTCCTTCCTGGTGGACTCCTACTAGGAACCGGATTGCAATCCTATTCCTAGTAGGATTGCCTCTCCTCGCGCGCCATAGAGGGTCTGCCGAGCTCCCTCCTTGCTCCTTTATATACGGGGGCAGGGGCACCCTAGAACACACAAGTTGATCTCTCCAGTCGTGTGCGGTGCCCCCCTCCACAGAAACACACCTCGGTCATACCGTTCCAGTGCTTAGGCAAAGCCCTGCACCGGTAACTTCATCATATCCGTCACCATGCTGTCATGCTAACGAAACTATCCCGTGAAGCTCAACTGGATCAAGATCTCATGGGGCGTAATCAAGCTGAACATGTGCTGAACGCGGAGGTGCCGTACGTTCGGTGCTTGATCGGTTGAATCGCGAAAAAGTTCGACTACATCAACCGCGTCACTTGATGCTTCTGCTTCCGGTCTACGAGGGTACATAGACACACACTCCCCTCTCATTGCTATGCATGTGGTAGATAGATCTTGCGTGATCGTAGGAAAATTTTAAAATACTACGTTCCCCAACAATCCACACCTCCACATCCTACTCCCCGGCAAATATCCTTGCCGGGGGAAGAGGCAGGTGTAGATGGTGGTGCCGTCGACGGACGGTGATGGTTCGACTGATGCTCAACCGAAGTCAAAGTCGGAGTCCACCACACCGGCTCCGACGTTATCGCCGTCACTGTCCTCCTCGTCGCTGCCGCTCGAGGAAGAGCTTTCGTCGTCGGTCGAGCTCTCCACGCAGCACCGTAAGCGAGCACCCGAGCGTCCTAAGACCTTGACGGGTAGCAGGGTTGCATCCATTAAGTTAAAATGGAGAACGTGCCGTGCCATCAAGCTGTGGATGTGCTTGAAGGTTTTCCAACCATGCTAGAGGAGCATGACGTGAGGGGCCGGGAACTCCGTGTTCACCTGCATGCTGCCATTACTGCAGCCCCTCATATGCAGCCTCAGCACCGGAAGCTGGTCCACCTCCATCACCCTTGTGAAAGGAGTAGGAAGCCGAAGGTGACCATGCAACTTGGCGACGACTTCCAATGGTTGGTCCCCAACATGGCCTCAGGCGTCTCGGGAGCAACCGGAGGAGGGAGGATCGTGACACCATCGCGTCCTCCTTGGCCCCAGGGACGACCTTGCCCCCATCCTGTGCCTCTTCGACGGGCGCTGGATTTCGCCCGCAGGTCACTGGCTGGGGGAGGAAGGCACTGTCAAGAAGAAGCTTTCATCACCGCCGCTGGAACGTCAGCGCACCTCCTTCCCCTCGCCATTTGGGGAATAAGAAGGAGACGAGTGATAAGAAGAACAAGATATGTGTGAGTTGGCCCCTCGCCCGTCTCCCCTTTTTATAAGCGGGTTGGGCCGGGGCTGGCTCCTCACCCAGAAGACGACCACCCTCATGCACCAGTCCGCGCATCCATTACCTACCCCGCGCAACGCATGCAGCATACATGGTGGAAGGAATAAGTGCGTGGGATGACTAAAATGGGGGTTACCGACCCGTGAAATAAAGCCATGCACGGACCATAACAAGCTGGCTCCCACCATGTTTGGCGTTGCACGACGGGCGGGAAAAGCGAAAACCGCCTTTATTCAAGCACAGGTTAATGAAGAAGGAAGGAAAATACCAGAAACAAGCTACCACAAGACCTCAGCATGTGTACTTGATAGGGCCTACCCCAACAATGCTCGACAGCGCATTCTGACCAGACCCGAGGGCTTCTGTCGGTGCAACAAACCTTGGTGTATGTTGCCCAGACTGTACATAAGGACGGAGGCGAGGTTGCAACGGCAAGACAAGGCCAAGCTGAAGATATAGCTCTTTGAGAAATCAAAGGGCGGATCAAGAAGACCAAGACAAGGCAAAGGAGTAAGATATCACCAAGGAAAGACCTCACTTGCCGGGCAGGCGAGCCCGGCCAGGTCGAGGCCGTACTAAGACAAATCTCAAGACTTCCCCAGCAGGCTTGCCGGGGACGCCAAGGATGGGTCATCCCGCCAAGGCACCATCGCTCCACCGCACAGTGACTCAGGTCACTAATCTCTGCGGTGTCGAACCCTAAGATGGTTAAGTGGCATCCACCAGGCACGTGGCAGCCACCTAGAAGGCATTTTACCTCCAAATGACACCCATCCAACAGCGTGTCGGGCAGACAGGGCGAGCGGTAGATAAAGTAGCACGGCAAGGCTTGCCAGGCTACTCCATGAAGTGACACTAAGCGGTGCATTTAATGCACCATGTCCTATTTGTAGAGTTAGGTACGATAGCACTGTTGGCCATCTAATCACCCAACAGTGATCATGTCGCCACTTTGGATTCCCCTTGAACTATAAAGGGAGGGTCGGGGCAAGCTTAGAAATGATTCAGACCCTTGTACACTCATACACGCGTAGTTGCTCTCCCCGAGGCCACCTTGCCGGGATTGAGTGATACGTGCTCCTCGCACTCCCTCATCCAATCCACCAAAGAAGGAGTAGGGTTTTACGCTTTGCAGTGGCCTGAACCTGGGTAAAAACCACCACATCACCATTGACGTGCTGCCCCTACGGCCTCCGATCTTTGTGCTACGTGCCCTTCCCCCTTGCCGAACCACGAAGGGGCCGATGTCCCCATAGGTGATCGTGTTTTCCCCCGACGGAAGGCGAGCTTGAGGCCGATGATGCAGCGCTCCGAGGCTCGAGATAATCCGCGCGTAGCAGTAGCGCTAGCCGACGGAGTCGATGGGCAGGACGACGAGGCATGGGATGGCCGGTGGCTGCGTGAATGGTGGTCGGCGGCGACAAGCTCCGCTCGATGGTGCTCGGGGAAGGGGGATAGAGGAGGGGATGGACTCGGGGGAGAGTGAGAGGGGCCGGGTAGGTTGCATGGTGACGTCTAGGGAGGGCTAGGGCAAGCAGGCACAGAGGAGGTGCTCGGGCGCGTGCCGGCGTGCGACGACCACTCGCCCTCGTACTCTCTGGCACGAGGTTGAGGACGATTGGCAGTGTCGGGTGGGCTGGGCCGGCTAGAGGAGTTGGGCCATGTAAGTGGGTTGCCAGTTAAACTATCTCTCTCTCTCTCTCTCTCTCTCTCTCTCTCTCTCTCTCTC
>LR738712.1:428186699-428241640 GCA_902687465.1 Secale cereale
AACTAAACACCACAACAAATGAACCAAACGTTAACTGAGCACCACATTGCACAATATAACATACTCCTAATAGAAGATCAGACAGTTAACCAAACCAAGCATGCTTAACAACTTGGAAATATATGAATTGTATTTGTTTCTCATGTATTTAGTATAGCCAAATTCGATTTATTTCTCACACGGTATACAATAACAGAATGCACCCACAACAATTGAACATAGCATTGCAGAATTGAACCAAACAGTTAACTAAACACCACAACAAATGAACCAAATGTTAACTGAGCACCACATTGCATAATATAACATACTCCTAATAGAAGATCGGACAGTTAACCAAACCAAGCATGCTTGGCAACTTGGAAAATTGCACCATGAAGAATTGAACATCACATTTGCAGAATTGAACCAAACAGTTAATTGAACACCACATTGCACGACATATAGACCATATACTCTAGATCAGAAGATTGCATGGTAAAATTAGATAGCACAATTCACTAGAATTTGTTAAGGAAAGGCATTAGCTAGCAAACTGAACATGGGTCCTTATAGTGAGCTAATAAGACAAGCTACTCCTCATTGTTGGAGATATCGATGACGATTGGCTCCTTGGACATGGAAGAGGGCGAGGGCTCCGCTTCGTGGGTGCCCTCGTCATAGTGGTGAGTTGCCTAAGCCGCTCCGGGCAGCAACCTGTTGGCTCTCGAGATGAGGTAAGCACACGCACGCTGATAAAAACACCTTGTACTCTTCGTCGAAGGCACCGACGGTGGCCTTGAGAAAACGCCACGAATTGTCGTTTAAAGCAGCCAACCACGTCGCTGCGTCAGCGCGCGAGGCATCGATGATGGCCTCGACGGCGAGGTGCTCCTCCAAGATCTGGGGGTCGGCACGAATGGCAGCCATCACGACCTCCTTCGCGCGTGCGACCGCGATTTGCTTCTCTGCTGCCAAATGCTCCTTCAAATCATGGCTATACTGCATGCACCATGGCTTAGGGCTGCGCTTATTTGGTGGAGGGGTCGGTGATTTGGGTGGAAGGTGTCGCGCTCGCGCCGATGGTCGGGGCATATGGGATGTGGAAGGAGGAGGAGGATGGGGGTCGGGTGTGGATTACCTGCCTGGATAGGCGAGGCCGGGCAGCGTGAAGGAGGGTCGCCAGCGAGGAGGCGGCGCTGCAAGCAAGGAGTGAAGGTTTCAACTTTCAAAGGAAGGGGGAACAGGGGAAATGTGGCTTTTGGTAAGTGGGAGGGGCGGGGAGGTAGCTATTTCCGTGGAAGCCGAAAATTTAGAATCGCTTCAGCGAAAAAACTAGCGTGCAAAGTGTCATCACACACGGTCCCTTATTCAGAGCGGACTGTGGACTGCAGCCGTCGCACCTTCTCGCGTAAGTCGTATGCGTACTATAATCCGATGGTGCTCAAAGATATTTTGTGCTGCATCTCACACGGTTGGTGATAATAAACTGTGTGGGATCTACTTGATTTTTTTTCTTGATTTGTATTACATAATGGGGTCACAGCGGCAATGCACGGTGTTTGAATTGCTAGACCTTTTATCTGCAGTGAACATGCAACTATATGTGTGTCATAAAAAAAATTGGAATTATTCTGGGTTTGTTTGGAAATTTTATACATTAAATTCATTTTCTTGCCATTTCAGGTGCACAATTCAAAATTAAAGCACATGCACATGGTCCCGTGCACCAACATGGGTTGTAAAATCATATATGTGTCCATGGGTTTATGCTTATGTCACATGCAAGAAATGGGAATGAATTTCGAACACCACGGCACCGTGGCTCTCTGGCAAATGTTGAGGTACTTGCTTTTTTAATTCTAGTAAATCTAAAACTCGTCTGAAATTCATGAACCTTGGCATGCTATCATGGAGTGGCATCAACATGCTGGGGTAAAACATATTGTACCATTTGGGGCAGGTTGTGGTAAAAGCTTCTCAAAAACTAGAGCTTCTCTCACAATAAGCCTGATGGTTTCGGTAGGGTATGTGCCACCTTGGGGGACGAAATGATATCTATTGCCTCTTATTGCTTCCAAAAAAATCTCATGTCAACATAGAACAACAGGAGTGTTGTGTCAATTTTTGGGATTTTTCGGGGTTCGTTTCGACATTTTTATGCATTAATTGAGTTTTCAATGCATTTATGTGCATCATTCATACTTGAACTACATGCACATGCTCTAATGCATATAAATTGGTTGAAAATTCAAATTTGTGCCCTTGGTTGCATGCTTAGGTCCCATGCAAGAAACGGGAATGAATGTCAAACACCCTGCCATGGTCACTCGGCCGCAAACATTGAGATACCTGATTTTAAAATTCTACTAAATCCAAAGCTCGTCTAAATTCATGAAACTTGGCATGCTATCATGGAGCGGCATCAACATGACGTGGTAATTTTTTTGCCCACTTGGGGCAGGTTTGGGGGTATGCTTCTCACAAACCAGAGCTTCTCACAACAAGCCTGGTGGTTTCCGTAGGGAACGTCCCACCTTTGGGGACGAAACGATATCCATTGCCTCTTATTGCTTTCAAAAAATTTCTCATGTCAACATAGAAAAATAGGAGTGTTGTGTCAATTTTCGAGACTTATCAAGGTTCGTTTGGACATTTTTTACGCATTAATTGAGTTTTCAATGCATTTATGTGCATAATTCATACATGAACTACATGCACATGCTCTAATGCATATAAATTGGTTGAAAATTCAAATTTGTGCCCTTAATTGCATGCTTAATTAGGTTCCATGCAAGAAATGGGAATGAATGTCAAACACCCTGCCATGGTCACTTGGCCACAAACATTGAGATACCTAGTTTTTAAATTCTAGTAAATCCAAAGCTCGTCTAAAATTCATGAAACTTGGCATGCTATCATGGAGCGGCATCAACATGTCGTGGTAAATTTTTTATCCCATTTGGGGCAGGTTTGGGGATATGCTTCTCACAAACCAGAGCTTCTCACAACTAGCTTGATGGTTTCGGTAGGGAACGTCCCACCTTTGGGGACGAAATGATATCCATTGCCTCTTATTGCTTTTAGAAAATTTCTCGTGTCAACATAGAACAACATGAGTGTTGTGTCAATTTTATGGATTTTTCAGGGTTCGTTTGGACATTTTTATGCAATAACTGATTTTTCAATGCATTTATGTGCATAAATCAAATTTGAACTACATGCACATGCTTTAATGCATATAAATTGGTTGAAAATTCAAATTTGTGCCCTTGGTTGCATGCTTAGGTCCCATGCAAGAAATGGAAATGAATGTCAAACACCCTGCCACGGTCACTCGGCCGCAAACATTGAGATACACGTGTTTTAAATTCTAGTAAATCCAAAGCTCGTCTAAAATTCATGAAACTTGGCATGCTATCATGGAGGAGCATCAACATGTCATGGTAAATTTTTTGTCCCATTTGGGGCAGGTATGGGGATATGCTTCTCACAAACCAGAGCTTCTCACAACAAGCCTGATGGTTTCGGTAGGGAACGTCCCACCTTTGGGGATGAAACGATATCCATTGTCTCTTATTGCTTTCAAAAAAATTCTCGTGTCAACATAGAACAACAGGAGTGTTGTGTCAATTTTTGGGATTTTTTGGGGTCCGTTTGGACATTTTTATGCATTAATTGAGTTTTAAATGCATTTATGTGCATAATTCAAATTTGAACTACATGCACATGCTCTAATGCATATAGATTGGCTGAAAAATCAAATATTTGTCTTTGGGTGCATGTTTAGGTCCCATGCAATAAATAGGAATGAATTTCAAACACCCTGCCACGGTCACTCGGCCGCAAACATTGAGATACCTGGTTTTTAAATTCTAGTAAATCCAAACCTCATCTGAAATTCATGAAACTTGGCATGCTATCATGGAGCGGCATCAAAATGTCGTGGTAAATTTATTGTCCCATTTGGGGCAGGTTTGGGTATATGCTTCTCACAAACTAGAGCTTCTCACAACAAGCATGTTGGTTTCGGTAGGAAACGTCCCACCTTTGGGGATGAAACGATATCCATTGCATCTTATTACTTTCAAAAAAAATCTTGTGTCAACATAGAACAACAAGAGTGTTGTGTAAATTTTTGGGATTTTTCGGGGTTCGTTTGGACATTTTTATGCCTTAATTGAGTTTCCAGTGCATTTATGTGCAAAATTTAAATTTGAGCTACATGCACATGCTCCAGTGCATATAAATTGGTTGGAAAATCAAATCTTTGTCCTTGGGTGCATGCTTAGGTCCCATGCAATAAATGGGAATTAATTTCAAACACCAGGGCACCATTGATTGCCGGCAAAACGTTGAGATACTTTCTTGTAAAATTCTAGCAAATCCAAAACTCATCTGAAATTTATCAAACTTGGCATGCTATCATGGAATGGCACCCGACATGATGTGGTATTTTTCGTGTCCATTTTGAGAGAAGGCGTACTTGAATAACAGCCATCAAAGGCATTTTGAAAAAATATAGTTGCCACTGTGACATCGCAAACATTTGTGTAATTAAATCGTGCGCGTTATGTTAACCATTCAGGTGATGCCACGTGTCTTTGTTTTAATGGCTATAGGGGGTGCCGTGCGGACAACTGCTTGCTGAACAGGAGGCGTGCAAGCGCAGTCCGGTGTGTAGGCTGGCCGAGAGGCGTGCAAGCTGTCCTCCAATGCGCAGGCTCACCGGGAAGCGTGCGAGCTGTATGCTGTGCAGGCTCACCGGGAAGCGTGCCTGTGCGCGCCCCTCCACCGACTGCGGTATCGGTCCCCATGAGTTTGGCTGCACCCACCACGCCCGTGCCCGTGCGCGCGCCCCCCTCCGTGGCATGGGACACCGCCGTCGACCGCTACCTCTCAGCGCCGCCAGCTGCCGTCCTCCCGTGCCCCGCCCGTCGATAGCGCGATGACATGATGTTTGATTTAGAAGTCAGAAACATTATGTGATACATTGAAGACTTCAACAATGGCGTCCCGGAGGACGACAACGACAACGACGGCGCGGTCCCATTGGCGATTTTCTTTTGAAAAAAACGTCAATGGTTTTTAAATATAAAACACTCATCGCAAACGTTTTAGTTAGAACACCCATATGCAAACCGACAGCTTCCCCGGGAAGCCAAGGGAAAATATGCCGAGCGGGATTTGTGCAGCTCTTGATCGCAAACGTTTCAGATAGAACACCCGTATGCAAAGTGATAGAATGATTTGTGCATCTCTTCAATGCAAACAATTCTTTTGGATGACCCGTGTGCAACCACTTACAAACAATTTGGTAAGATTTGCATCTGTCATATTGGGTATGTTGCCATTTTTCAAATTGGAAAGATTGACATTTGTTGATCTAGTAACATTGCCATTTGTCAACCTTGTACTATCAAAATTTTGCAACTAAAATTCAGTAATTAAGCATAGATGGAGGTGTGGAGGCGTGTTCAGTCGGGTGTGCAGCGGGCGACGCAGTTCCCGATATGGCTTTAATGCAGACGATGGAGAGGGTAGCGGTTCTCGAAATGTTGAATGGTCAATGATGCATCCTCCTTCAATTAGCATCGTGAATGCATGAGAGAAGTAATGGGAGGAGGACCGGGAAAAGAGGCAGCACGACGTGAATGCAACGCAGTTTGCACTCATATAAAGGTGCCCCTATATTCCAATGCATCTACCACATCGTACGCACATAAGAATTTGCCTAAGCACCTACACTAAGCGCAAAACTACTCACTCCAAACACATGGTGGCGATGCGCGCGAGCGGCCAGCGGCTGTGCCGGATGGTCCACGACGCCAGCCTACGGCATGGCACCGTGGGTCGTCCCTAGACGGTGTTGGCGACCAGTTGGTGGATGGCCGCCGTCGACACCAGCTACGACTCTCAGTTGGACCAGATGATTGTTGCCACCACCAACAAGTTCACCATCATCAAGAAGCTCGCGGAGGACATCTCTATACTCCTTCAGCCCGCATGCCCGGGCTCCTCATTGCCTGCCACCCTAATTGGCCTCCATGGTCGGAACCTCTTTCAAGCACTGGTGGCCCTGCGACTGCCCGCTGATGCCACGAAGAATGTCCACCTGGAGGTCGCGCTCGCCGCGAGGCGCCTCGCCCTGCAAGAATTCGTCGACCTACACATCCACGTGTACGAGCAAATCGTGTACATAGGTATCTACAAGGCCAGTGAGGACGCTACGATGTTGGCCTTCCTCAACGGGATGGAAGCCTTGGATGCCTTTGCTGAGAAGCACCTTGACCTCGCCACAAAAGTTGCTGCTCCTTAGCCACCGGTCGGTGGCCCGGCACACTGAGTTGAGGAGGAGGAGGTCGTACGTTGATGCATGCATCTTTTTTCTTGCCTACTATAACCACCACTGCGATCGCATCATCGGGGCCTTAATTATTATTGTGCTATTGCATTCTCGTTCCAGTCAATACAGACATGTGCGATCCCTTTGCTTAATTGTATGCATCACTGTAATTAGTACTCCATCCATCAATTTATAAGTTGTGATGCCAGTGTTTGGGGCTGGAGCACGATCACACACGTTCTTGTGCATGCGGTTGCACCGGGCACGACGCGACGATGCAGTTACCCGCTGCAAAACCTGCCATGCGGACGCGTAGAGAATCCAGAGCGCACATCCCTCATTTACTCCTGCGGCCATTTACCTTCATCTCTTGCGTCGCACGACACAATAAGCACACCCATGACGACGCATATAGAGAGGACATCCAGCGGTTCCAATGGTGATCCCCGTGGCTCCAATGGCGCTCCCAGCAGCCGACGATGACAACGGCGGGCAGTTCACCACGCATCATGTAGTGGACACCCACGTGGGGGGAAGGCCCTCTCAGTGGTGTACACAAACGATCCGGTCTCGGTGGAGAGCTCCATCCAAACTATGGAGCAGTTCCTTGATGAGGACAAGTACCAAGTGGTCGGCTTCGACCTCGAGTACACCATCGGTCATGCCAGGCACATTCGCGGGGGACGTGGCATTGATCATTGGGCGGCAACAGTCGGTCATCCGGGTGACCAATAAAGGATGCAAAGAGGGATCCTACAGCAACAAGGACTGGCTTCCCTACCGATAGCTCATCTAACAGAACTCCCAAGTTAATTGTGATGAGGCTTGAGAAGTCATCAGATGGGTGACCGGATGGGAAGTGGGCTTGATGTTAAATTAACTGATGTGATGGGTCACTGTACACATTTAATTGTGTTGAATGTATATAGTGCTCCATCATATTAGTTGAATTAACCTCGAGGTCCTTGTTTTGTAATTTTTGACATTTTTGTTTTTTGTACACATGTTGATTGGCTTGAAGAAGGTCTATCTCGTTACTTTTTGATAATTTTTGTTTTTTGAACACATGTTGATTGGCTTGAATGAAGGTTTATCCTGTTACTTTACGACATGTTCCCAAAACATGGACCTCGAGGTTAATTTTTCAACTAATAGGACGGAGCACTATATAGATTCAACGCAATTAAATGTTTTCCAAAAAAAGTGATATGATTTCTGTGAAACTTATAAGTCATATATGTCAAATTAACCTCTGTGTACTTATTCTCGAATTAACCTCCGGGCCTTTTTTTCTGCGTATCACACACATCTTGTTAAGTTGAACCGTTTATGTTCTCTACCCTAATCGAAAACAGTTCATTAGACTGAATCGTATGCCGTATATCACACACACACCTTGATCTGGCTGACCATTTCTATTGCTTTCCCGAATAGCAAACAGTTCATCGGAGCGAACTGTATGTCATATATCGCACACACATTGATATGGTTGCATGTTTCTGTTGTTCTGTCTAATTGCAAACAGTTCATATGGATCAACCGTATGCCCTGCTTCGCACACGCAACTAAAATCTGAACCGTGTTTGATGCATCCGTCATCTCAAACATTTTGCACCTTTTTGACGGGTTTTTTACACCACCGTTTGCGATTAATGCATCGCACACAGTTTCATCGAAGGGTCTCTGATCGTAGTGTCACATTAGCAGCATCATGTAGTAGTGACTTGTCGGCGTTCCGGTTACAATAACATGGAAAACCAAGGAATGAATAATGATGGCGAGAAGTATCACTGTATCAAGAATTCATAGGAGGTTATGCAATTCCCATGACATACTTGGCATGCAAGAGGGTAACACTCCAAGGTAGAACAGATTAGAAGTTCGTTGGCATTCTGATATGCAGAATACAACTACTATGACCCAATCCTAGAAATGGATGAGGTACATGATTTTGTTTCTCCTAGTCATTTTGAAATAGAATCGCTCGACGAACCATAGGTGTAATAGGCATCGATGAACACGAATGCACAACTACTCTTAACTATCAAATGATAGATGAAGGTCGGAATACATCTAGAGCGGAATAACTCAAAAGAACACATGATTTCCTGAGTTGTGAATGCATGGATTAGCATGTCGAACGAAGCTCAACATATTTCTTCTGGATAACCAACGCAGAATGGTAGAATTGGCAGAGTCACAAATATAGAATGGAGAACTCACCTAGAGCACTCTTGTTGTGATCTTTTAGTTCGAAAGAACTTCTACCATAGGATGGTTCATGGCATTGGAAGAATGATATACCACGGACCTCGAGGACTATCACAAGGTTACTAATATCGTAAAGGAACGAGCAACATTATCAACATGGAGTAAGTAGAGTGGATCTTGGGTTCAAGAACCCTGAGACGGAATACCTACTAACTAAATGGCATCACGGGATGCTTTCGAGAAGGGTGGCTAAAATCATCACACTGGGAACACAACACAAGGTTGGTTTACTGGGTGGCTATCTATGATGTCCTAGTTTCTTGATAGCTTCAACAAATATGTCAAGGAAACGGGGTACCTCAACACACCGATTAGTGTGCTTAGTCTGGCCCAAAAGGATATCGGGAATAGGCAGGAAAGATTTTCAAATACATCGGATTGTCTAGAAACCTGGGACAACTTGGACAGTATAATGGCTATAAATGCTCAAAAAGACTTTAAGATTCATGAAAAAAGTAGCATAACCATTACACATCATAATGTCAAGGTTTTGAGACCAACTGTTCAACACACTGAAGTACTTGAAAATGAATTAAGAGTTCAATCCACCATTAACGTGATCCTGATAGGTTGATGACAAGCCTAGTAATTAATCCCCATAGAAAAGAAGAAGCTGACTCAGATCATGAGGTCATAAGGTAGAGGAGTAAAAAGAGCCTTACGTTCCCTTCCACAATCAATTCCCTTGTATAACTAAAGAATTTCTAGACTCAACTTCGACCAATTTGGCTTGGCAATCCTACAGGCAGTCAGGCTCCGATGCCAAAGCTGTTAGGACTCTGATCCTAAGTCACGCCGATCTAGCATGTAACACACCATATTACTTTGCGGCCTCAGGTGAGGTATTCCCATGGCTGCCACCTTACCTGGGCCGGGACCATTTGCGCCTTTTGTCTCACAGATATGATAGTGTCACTAGCATCCATATGACAGAGAACTCGGGCCGACATGACTAGTCGTAAACCCAAAGTGGCGCTAAATTACCGGGACATGCATACATGACCCATCAATGCACATGTCGGTCAGCAGCGAGTGTAACCGGGCTGAGCTAACAGAACTGCGGTATACACCATGTGATATTTCCCCGAAGGGGACAGACACAGGAGCAAGGATGGACACATGCCAGTCAATCCATGTGTTCTGGAGCAGTAGCAAGCTACCAAGGCTCAGTGGAAGCGCTAGGAGGCATTTACCCATAAGATAGGCTACCAAGGATAAACAACTAGGTGTTGAATCCCACACATACCAAGCATTTCAATAACATACACACAATATGTGCAAATACAACATGGCATCACAACAAAGCTCTACGACTCAAATTATTTATTTGAAAGGCTCCAAAGAGCCATACATTACATGATATTACAAACATGGGTACCATGAACCAACATTCACAGTCATACAAGCAACAAGCACATGCGGAAGCTTATCCTGTCTGAGTACACACAGCTGACAAGAAAGAAGGCAGAGAAGCCTGACTATCTACAAGACCCTCTATAGGATCCAGACCTCTATCTGGGATTCCCAAGCTAATTGTCGAAGCCCACGTAGAACTACTGTGACACTGAAGTCTCTCTGCAAAAA
The DNA here is from genome assembly GCA_902687465.1 of Secale cereale. Taxonomy (NCBI): domain Eukaryota; kingdom Viridiplantae; phylum Streptophyta; class Magnoliopsida; order Poales; family Poaceae; genus Secale; species Secale cereale. The sequence goes on from LR738712.1 coordinate 428,196,880, forward strand.
CATAAATTAAGCAAATGTGAGTACAAATCTACCTAGCAAGACTTACATCATAACTAGCTACATATGCATCAGTATCAACAAAGGGGTAGTGGGGTTTAACTAAAGCAAGCCAGCTTTGACTCAGTGGCTATCCTGAACTACGAGTGCAAGTAATTTCCTTGAGGTGGTGCACACGAGTCCACATATTCACTATATCAATACACCACTATGGATCCACTCCCGTCTCCCTATGAGAAGGCCATCCATAGCACTCATGCTTATCTTGCGCATTTTAGAGTATCCACTTCCAATTATCTATGAACCATATAAGCTTTCCAAGTAGTCCATATCCGCGGACGCGTCTATTCGTATAGATCATTAACCCTGCAGCGGTATACTTCTTCACACGCGCTCTCACCACTTATCACTGTTTACATGACATGTACTCGGCAACCTTCAAGCGGAAGCCCAACGAGGGTGCCTGCCACGACCTGACTAACCACACAAGACTCTAGTCCAGGTTTATTGTCTATTCGAGTTCCATCCCCAAGGAAGTCTAGCCGAGGTTTCCACTATGGCCCCAAACAATGTGTGCAGGATTCCCGAGCCCACCGAACGGGTGCCCCGGTACACCGTGCCACTGTGTATCCATCGCATCATAGCCCACCCCTAGGGCCAACGCTACGCACGGCCACCAACACATATCCTACAAACACCAGAAACTAGTTGCAACTCCTGGACAGATATTAAGGTGATTAATAAGTCGAGAGAGTCAATTAAGGATCCCAATGTGTGGTAGTAACTATCTTGGATAACATACACAAAACTCAGTTCCTGAGGACAGTTTCAATGAGACAGCCCACCATGTACTCCTACATGGCCTCTCATCGCTACCTTTACCAAATCATCACGCTTATCTCTCAACAGTAGGACATGTTCACCACCATTCCAATCCCTCCCAGATGAATCAGACCTGATACAACTCTAAGCATAGCAGGCATAATAAGAAGCATGAATGAGTAGGCACATCATGGCTCAAACAACTCCTACTCATGCTAGTGGGTTTCAACTATTTATTGTGGCAATTACAGGCCATACAGAGGAATGGGTTCAGCTACCACAACATGTACCTGTTGAATCGTTGTTATCCTAGTGCAGTAAAGGAGAGCAACAGCAAGAGAGTGGGATTGTATCGGGATACTCAAAGTAGATTTGCTTGCCTGGCACTTCTGAAGATAGCATTGTGTCTTCATTAGTGTCAACGATCACAACGTCGGAACAACGTCCACTGGGAGGGGATAAATACCGGCAAACAAAAAAGGAATACAATCAATGCAATGCAACAATGTGATGCATGATCATGACATGGCAACACACTGTTATTTGTGCGAATGCAATTAGCAACAATTTAAATGAAGTTTGTTTGAACCCAAGGTTTAAATTCAAACTCGATATAAGACATTTCAAATAACATTTATTCAATTTGTCATATACAGTGGATGTAGTTGTTCAAACATGCATGAGAATGCCATAAACAGATTCTTCATATTTTTCTGATAATTTTTCATATATAAATTGTTTCATTTGGAGTAATGGTTGATTTACTATGATTTTTAGAAGTTTTGGCTATTTTATGAAAGAAATAAATCATCTCTTATTTATTTAAAATACCAGAAAGCATTTATGATGTCATCAATGCGTCACGATGACGTAAGCCAATCAATAGGTTCGGTCCAGGTCAAACCTGACTAGTGGGTCCCACTGGTCCACTGGTCAGTCTCACAGTGTCGGCTCGAGTCACGGACAGGTGGGACCAGTCAACGGCCACGTCAGCAAGTCAATGCTGATGCGTGGGTCCAGTGGAATTAGAATAACACTGGCTAATTTTGTTAGCTGGTTAAATAAATAGGTGGGCCCAGCTGTCATTGACCCTTGGGGTTAAACTAATGGTGATTAGCCCCTAATCTAATGACACCATGTCAGCACGCCGGAGTTTCGCCGACGGCGACCTCAAACCGCGGCGGAATCCACTCGGGATTGAGCTATGGGCGACGGTTGGATGCGCTGGAGGCACCAGAGGGAAGCCCATCCTCTCGTGCATCTAGGGGAGCATGCGGGAGGCTACGAGGTCGCCGGCGACGACGACCACGGCAGCTTTGGCGGCGGTCGGGGCTCTGTCAAGCATGGGCGTGGGGCTACACTTAGCTAGCGAGCGAGCTGAGAGGCTGGGCGGGCTCCTCGGAGCTCCACGAGCTCGGGGCCGTGCTTGGATCTAAGCTCCAGTGGATGTAGCCACGGCGACATCATGGCCGGCGACGAGTGGTTCTCGGGCTCAGTGGTGGGGCTAGTTAGAGCTCGCAACCGGAAGGGAGAAGAGAGGGGAAAGATGCAGGTGCTCACGGTGAACTCGCGGAGCAGACCGGTGGACTCGGGGAGGTGCTGGCAACGGCGAATCAGAGTCGGCGATCACTGGTGCCGAAAGTGGAAGGCGAGCTTGAGGCCGATGCTGCACCGCTCCGAGGCTCGAGATCTTCCGCGAGGAGCAGTAGCGCTAGCTGGCGGAGTCGATGGGCGGGACGGCGAGGCGTGGGATGGCCGATGGCTGCATGAACGGTGGTCGACGGCGACGAGCTCTGCTCAGTTTTGCTCGGGGAAGGGGGTAGAGGAGGGGATGGGAACGGGGAGCGAGTGAGAGGGGTCAGGTGGGTGTGTGGCGACGTCTAGGGAGGGCCAGGGCAAGCAGGCATAGAGGAGGTGGTCGAGCGAGTGCCGGGGTGAGGCGACCACGCGCCCTCGTGCCCTCTGGCACGAGGTTGAGGGCGACTAGCATTGCCAGGTGGGTTGGGCCGGCTAGAGGAGTTGGGCCATGTAAGTGGGTTGCCAGGTAAAATCTCTCTCTCTCTCTCTCTCTCTCTCTCTCTCTCTCTCTCTCTCTCTCTCTCTCTCTCTCTCTCTCTCTCTTTCTGTTTTCCATTTCTGTTTTCGTTTTCTAATTATTTATTTGTGTTTTAATTTGATTCACATACCAAATCATTTTCAACTTCATGGAAAATAATTGTGTGAGTTGTTTGGGTTCATCTAGAGGCACACAACATTTTCCACAATTATTGGACTTATAAACTAACTATTGTGAATATAACTCCACCTCAAATAGTGTATGGATTAAAACAAAGGCCCAAGAAAATTACTTTTAAGCCTCCAAAAATATTGGGTTGAATTATTCCTATTACCAATATTTCCAAAGTCAAAAAGGAACATTTTCTTGGACTAATTTTCAAAGATTTTAACTTGATTATTTATGAAATGATTTCTGAGGGTTTCAACTAACCTCAATTCAAGTTTCAAAAAATTTAAATACGATAACAAGATGCTCACCAATCCAACTAATCACAAGCAAAATCTAGGGCTGTGACATGTACGGGATCGTTTGTAGCCTTTTTCGATAAGTAAGAGTGTCGAACCCAACGAGGAGCTAAAGGTAGAACAAATATTTCCCCAAGTTCTATCGACCACCGATACAACTCTATGCACACTTAACGTTTGCTTTATCTAAAACAAGAATAAAACTAGAAGTACTTTACGAGAATAAAACTATGAATAAATTGCAAGGTAATAAAAGTAGATAGCTTTTGTCAACAAAAAAGTCATTTGTTCCTAGGTGATCGGTAACTAAACCGGTGATCATTGTTTCAATTTTATATGTGGGAGAGACATGAGCTAACAAACTTTCTCTACTTAGATCGTATGCACTTATGATTAGAACTCTAGCAAGAATACACAACTACTAAAGATCATTAAGGTCGTAAAATCCAACAATAGCATTAAGTATCAAGTCCACTTTATCCCATACGCAATGACCCCCAAACTTGGGTCTTTTCTTTTATCACTAACGCCACCCGCCATAAGCGAACCAAGAACGTATTGCAACACCCTACAACGGGGATCCCTCCGCTTGCACGACACGGAGGGCACCATAGGACAGCACCAAAATAAAATATACAACTCAAACCAAACATGATCATCTATCATCCCAGAGGATCAAACGGATCTACTCACACATCATAGGATAGACACATGTCATTGGGAAATAATAGAGATAAATACACTCATGATCACTGTATTTGAAGTGAAAGCATGATACAGTCACTAAATTTTGAAATACGCTCATTACCGTCAATGTATACACGAAGCGAAGCGATGATTATACGGTCACCGACTCGCCGTATAGCATCGTATTGAAATATGTTGACTAGTCAAATGGCTCTGTTAACCGGTCAAATAAACTGTGTGGCAAATATTGTAGTGGGCCATGCCTGTCAGTGGGTCAAGAAATTAATTAAGAGAAATAAAAATAGTGTGTGCAAGCAGAGTGAAGAGGATTCGAACCTGCGCCCTCTCCCATGCGGCGCCCGCGCAGAACCGCTGTGCTAGATAGGTCAACTAGTAATTTTCTAGGTGCGTCGTTTTTTAAACGGCATAATTTACACAACGCATACAAGCAATCCAAGAAGTTCTAAAAAATAAAACATGCACATATTCCGGACAGAAACATATTTAAAAAATTATTTGTGTTTTATAAAATTATATAATTGTGCCAAAACAATGAAATATGTTTTCATTCAACTTTTAAAAGTGTTTGCATCTTTAAAAAAATCATGCAATTTTTTTTTAAATGTTTCCATATTTTTTGTAAAACTATATGTAATTTTATATTTAAAATTCATGAACTATTTCTTAAAAATACATGATTTTTTGTGGAAACGTACGGACATTCCTATAAAAGTAACACTACTTCACATTACATGAGTATTACTCACAAAAAATAATTACTTTAATTGAGTATTTCAAAAAATGTGTGCACAATTTTATGAAATGTATGAACATTTTTTAATTATAGAAACACCTTTTAGACTACATAAATATCAATATATTAATATAAAATTGAATATTTTTAATCAATTATGAGTTGGCGTGAATATTTTTTGCATGTGAATTCTTGTATGTGGCACATGCTTGCGTGCATGTGCGCGGTTTCAAATCAGTAAACTAAGCTTCTGCATGTTATTTCTTCGGTCCATTGACAGGTCGGACCCACAGGACAGAAAGAAATGCACGGCGACGAGGTTGCGCTAGGCTGCGTGCATGCTTTTTTATACTAGTAAATGTGCGTTGCACGTGTAATCTTAATCCGGCCTGAAGATATATCTGAGTTTTCTTTACAAAAGTTGCATCAAAACAAATTGTTTGTGTAAACACCATCAACGACAGGTCCATCTCTTCCTACAAATGGGTTTAAATTTGAACTAATCCACCGGAGAATCACCCTCTGATTCCCTTCCTTACATACATCGTGGAGTGATTCCTTTCTTGTGAAAGGTGTACGTAAGAAAGGGAACCAGTGAGAGAAAGGATTAATTAGCATTAAACGCATTTAGCGCTAAACATGTTTAGTTGCTCACCATTGGGACAATACGGACTGTTGGATTAATGCTAATGGATGGCCGAGATCTGTTGGATCTGCCCCACTGGATCTTTTTATATTGATATAGATATAGATAAACGTTAGGGCCTAAGCGGAAACAAACCATTTCGAATGGTGCACTGGCTACCACGCGCACCTGGTGCGCGAATGCTCGCGTGCTCAGAAATATTAAATTAATATTAAATATAAAGTTACATAAAGTTTTACAAAAAAATAGGCAAACATTATTTTTTTTAAAATTGCATGCTTTAAAAAAATGATGCAAACACTTTTAAAATTTGAATGAAAAATGATTTCATTGTTTTGGCACAGTTATATAATTTTATAAAACGAAAATAGTTTTCTAAATACGCCTCTGTCATGAATATGTGCATGTTTTATTTTTTTAGTACTGCTTGGATCGTTTGTGTGCATTGTGTGAATTATGTTGTTTAAAATGTCGCGCGCGTTATATGACTAGTTTATTCATCTGGCGCAGCAGTTCCGCACGGGTGCCGCATTGGAGAGGGCGCGGGTTCGAATCCTCTTCCTCCGCTCGCACACACTGTGTTTTTGTTTCTCTTAATTAATTTCTTGACCCACTAACAGGCATGGCCCACTACAATATTTACCACACAGATTATTTGACCGGTTAACAGAGCCATTTAACTGGTCAACAGATTTTAATACGATGCTATACGGCGAGTCGGTGACCGTATAATCACCGCTTCGCGTATACCGTGACTGTAATGAGCGTATTTTAAAGTTCAGTGACTATATTGTGCTTTCACTTCAAATACAGTGAACATGAGTGTATTTATCTCGAAATAATATATAGTGTTGAGCACCATGTTCAAGTAGAGATTACTGCGGGGAGAAGGGGTGTTACATCGCTGCATAGAGGGGAGAAAGTTGATGTTGATGGTAGTAAGACTATTGATGTAGATCGTCGTCATGATCCTTGCCCCGGCGGCACTGGAGAGAGGGTGAGAGAGCCCTCCTGCTTCTTCTTCTTCATTGGCCTCCTCTCTAGGTGGGAGGAGGGTTTCCCTTCCGGTCCATGGCCTCCATGGCAGCGGATGGGCGAGAGCCCCTCCGATATAGGATATGTCCCTCTGTTCTCTTCTGTTTTACGTTCCTGTTTTCTGGCCCATGACCGTTTCTTAAATCTCCGGAGATCCGTAACTCCGATCTTGCTGAAATTTTTACACAATTTCTTACATCAATTATATTTCTTGTCCTCGAAGAAGGGCCCCAACCAACTTACGGGAAGGGCACAAGACACGTGGGCGCGCCAGGGGGTGCCCAGCGCGCCCTAGTGGGTTGTGGAGGTCGTGAGCCTTCATTTACGTTGATTGCACCTCACAAAATTCACAGGTATTCCAAAATAATTCTCCGTAAATTTTTATTGCATTTGGACTTTGTTTGATATGAATATTCTGCGAAACAAAAAACATGCAACAAACAGGAACTAGCACTGGGCACTGGATCAGTAAGTTAGTCCAAATAAATCATATAAATTGTTGCCAAAAGTATGTAAAATTTGAATAATATTGGTATGGAACAATAAAAAATTATAGATACGACGGAGACGTATCAGGTCTCTATATCAGGCTGTTTCTTTTGCGAAGTTACAACTCTAGGTTTTATTTGACGCGTTCTTGATGGGTTGTAACTTAATAATGGTTGGTGGTGTGACTGTTTTCGCTGAATTTAACTGCATGATGTGTGCCTTAATGATATATGCTCAGGCATGTTGTAGTCTGCCAGAAACCAATTTTGATCATGCTTTCATATTCTTCATATCTTATGATCATGCATGATTGTATTCCAATATATAGGGGGCATCTCCACAACTCCAACCTACCATGTGCTTTTGCAATCCAAAGAAAAATCATCAATATGCACATCCTTAGGGGGAGTTCCTCTACATCATGTAACCAATTTCTTCATACTCTGTTATTACACTTCCATTATTTATTCCGACAGAAAACTTAACCAATTTGTCATCAATCACCAAAAAAGGGGAAGATTTTAAGTGCCTTAAGTTCCCCCTTAGTGGTTTAGAAGTATTGAAGACAAATAGGTAAGGGACTAATGTCTTTGTGAGTATACAAGGGAGTTATAGTGCCTGAAGTTTAACCAAAGAAAGACAACCCTTAAAATGTATTTCTTCAAGTGAAGAATTTGGTGCGTCCTATGAGGAAATTGGTGTGAAGACTTTGAATCTTGAAGACTTCTATTTTCATAGTTTCTTTCTTCTAATTTGAGACATAGGAAAAAACCACTGTTGAAGGGGGTCTAGGTGATACACATTTTGTATTTCCAAAGTGATGCCCAAACATATACACTCTCTTGCCGCTTCGAGTGTAGCCTTTGGAAGTCTCCGATACAGCTGACGAATTTGATAGAGATGGTGACACAGTTGTGTAAGGGCATATTTCTCCCTAAGTAGTTTTGGTGATTGATGACAATGCATTTGCGGACTAATCGTGTGCTCTAAAGCTCCTACAGGTATATCTCACTTAGGCACAAGACGATTGTCTGCCCCTCGGATTCGATGGAAGTCGATGTTTCCTTTTTGCTCCCTGTCGGTGGCTTTGAGTAATAGGAAAGCCGTACTATTAAGAGGGGGTCCATTTCGGAAAGATTTGGGTGGAATCAACACGTACACATCTTACTCTCACACCACCTTTCCCTTGCTTCTCTGGAGTTCCAACCGTTTATTATCGTATATGCAAACCATGACTTCTTAACTAAAACATCTGCCTGGCAAGCGGTAGTACCGCTCCATAAGCGGTAGTACCGCACAGCCACACGGTAGTACCGCCTGAAGACACGGTAGTACCGCACCAGCAGTTGTACCGCGGCTCCAGAACGGTAGTATCGTGTATCTGTCCCGGCACTGTATTAAGTGTGGAAGTAGGTGCGGAAGTAATTTTTTACTTCCGCATCCTATGCGGTAGTACCGCTTGCTCCAAGCGGTAGTACTGCGTCGTGTTTTGCTACTACCGTATTTCTACGGATGAAGCCACGGATGTAATTTATTTCATCCGTGGCTGTCATCGACTCGCTTGTTTTTGCCTAGCGGTAGTACCGCCCCCAGAGCGGTAGTACCGCTCAGCAAGCGGTAGTACCGCTCAGCAAGCGGTAGTACCGCAACTTACGTGCGGTACTACCGCTCTCTGCGGGCAGAAAACGTACATAACGGATGGATTTGCTCTCCCACTATATATAGGGGGTCTTCTTCTCCAAGAAGACTCACCTCTTCCCCACATACTCCATTGTTGCTCCAAAGCTCCATTTCCGCCCGATCTCTCTCCCTAGCCAATCAAACTTGTTGATTTGCTCGAGATTGCTTGAGAAGGCATCGATCTACACTTCCACCAAGAGATATTTGATTCCCCCACTAATCCCTTGCGGATCTTGTTACTCTTGGGTGTTTGAGCACCCTAGACGGTTGAGGTCACCTCGAAGCCATATTCCATTGTGGTGAAGCTTTGTGGTTTCGTTGGGAGCCTCCAAGTTGTGGAGATAGCCCCAACCTTGTTTGTAAAGGTTCGGTTGCCGCCTTCAAGGGTACCACTAGTGGAATCACGGCACCTTGCATCGTGTGAGGGCGTGAGGAGAATACGGTGGCCCTAGTGGCTTCTTGGGGATCATTGTGCCTCCACACCGCTCCAACGGAGACGTACTTCCCCTCAAAGGGAAGGAACTTCGGCAACACATCCTCGTCTCCACCGGTTCCTCTTGTGGTTATTTCTTACCTTTACTTGTGCAAGCATTACTTGTTTAACTCCTATAGCTTGCTTGTGAAGTTATTATCTTTACTTTCCATTAGTTGTCATCTTAGTAGAATATCTAGACAACTTACTTTGACGCTTAATTTAAAGTGGTTAAGAAAAGCTAAAAATTGTTAGTTGCCTATTCACCCCCCCCCCCTCTAGTCAACCATATCGATCCTTTCAAGTTGTCCAGGTGGATCGATGATCTATGGGGTCAATGTCTCCGATTCTAGATGCTCTGATACCATATGATGTAGGGTGGAACCCTAGATGGCCGATCTTTCACGAAATGGAGGGGATCCCACGAAGAACACGAAGAACACAAGAGGGAACACGAGGGGAAACACGAGAAAATCACTCAAACCAACAAGAACAAGTCACACATATGCTAGATCCTCGAAACACAAAGAGATACAAGATCCATGATCAACAAGGGACGATACAAGTAGCGATAGTCTTCTCCGTGAGGAGGTCTTGGTATCCCGTAGGATCTTATCCGCAGAGGTCTTGAATCCGTGTGGATCTTATCCGTGGAGGGGCCGCAGTCACTCCCAAGGAGATGAACCACTAGTGGTTGAGCAAAGCTCTCTCTCAAATGAGCTAAACCTAAGCTCACCCTAACTAGGAGGAGGTGGAGGAGTATTTATAGACTAGGTCCACGAAGGGGTAAGTGAGAGAGGGATACATGGGCCTCTGGCCCGTCTCTGCGCGCAGGCAGGCGCCGGATGTCCGGGTCGGGGGCCGGATGTCCGGCAGCTCGCGAGGAGCCGGATGTCCGGGCCTCCGGTCGTATGTCCGGGCTAAGCATGGCCGGCTTCGGTTGCCTTCTGTGATGAGGGGCCGGATTTCTGGCGAAGGGGCCGGATGTCCGGGGCTTCGGGAGCATCCGGATGTCTGGGGCATGGGGCCGGATGTTCGGGTCCTGTAGGTGCTGGCCCTTCTTCCTTCCCTCTCGCGCACACTTGGCCTTGGTCCTTGGGATCTCCATGGTCTCCTTGGGTGTTCCTGAGCATGCACAAGGTCCGCGCTTAAAGTAGCATCCATATCTCGCGAGAAAAGAAAGGGGAAGTATCGAGGAACGGGATCACCTTGCGTCCAAGTGGTGTACATGGAGATGAACGAAGGATGCTCCGCATCATCTCCCCTCCCTTGGGAAAGATCGGACCTCGGATCAAAAACCTCATCACCATGGAAACGGTAGTCGTGAACGGACTTGTAGTTGGATGAAGTTGAGGGCATGTCGCAATCCAAGTACTCCAAGGTGTCTCCGGTATGTGGTACATGCAAAATGAGCAAACACAAAGTACACTTTGAAATACAATAGTTAGCGCACACAAAGTTTCCATCATGTAAGAATGAGTCCGTGTGACAAGGTACATGAAGCTTAGCAAGATGATATAGTATGAGATGGAAAGCATTCATGTGATGAAATGCATTTGTGGTGCACACAAAGGTGTTGTGAATGTGATCAATGCAACCATTGTGCAAAATGATGTCATAGTGTGATGGTTTATCAAGAGCATGAACATGGCAATGGATGCTCAATATGAGTATGTTATCATGCAATTGCCGGAGGGCAATATGATCATGATGTGTGAATATGACATCAAGAAAGATCACAACAAATTTGCTAAGGAAATGCACAAGCTCATATATCATGGATGACATGGGAAAATAAGATGCAACAAGGCAATCATAATGTGAGTCAATCCATGCACAAGATGCAAATTTGTTATGGGAATGATATGTCCATGGAGCATGACATGTGAGCACACAATCAACAAATATGAAGGTTTTGGTGCAAAGTGCCAAAGGAGTTTTGATATACCAATGCTCGATGTCGTGGCTTGAGTGAAGGTCCGAAGGTGCATCCAATAAGTCCGAGCGCTCCTCATCTTGAAGGTCCATCTCCAATGTAGGTCATCTCTCCAATAGATGTATCATGTAGACAATAAGAAGAAGACTACAATGAAAGAATGACCCATCCAATATGCATATGTGAGGATGGCTCAAAGGGAATGAGTGCACCTTAAGGAGATTCTTGCAAATATTGGTGTTGCACATCATGTATGCCTTGGCATGACCAAGTTGTCGCATGACGGCACCGCCTTGTGAATCCTTCAAAATGAAAGAACATGACAAACACTCGGAAAAACAAATGAGGTTAGCCGTAATGCAAAACCTAGCATTCGTGCGGGAAAATACCCAACAAGTGCTTGCATCATTATTATCATAAGAAAGTACAAGGGTGTGGTGCATGGTATGTAGGCATAAGATGCGAGAACAACCAAGTGCAATAGGCTCAATCAAGCAAGTATGCATCTCAAGAAGGGTGTCAAAGTATCCAAGATCAACAAACATAGCATTGCTGCACTCAATACAAGTGACGAGAGATGCAACTAATGGAGACAAGTGAAATGATCAAGATATATCATGTGAGTGGCACGAATATATATATCATCAACCCAAGAAAGCAAGTAAGAGTGGAACATGGGTGATGCAATATAGCAAGCAAGCATAGCAATCGAGTCAAACAAGCTAGTAGTGCAAAGATGCAACATACTAGAGGTAAGCATGACAAGCATGTCATGGATGCAATTAGTAGGCATGAATAATGCACATGGCATAGCACAAGCATGAAAGCAAGATATGAGAAAAATAGCATCAATGTGTTGATGAGAGGCCATATGGAAATAGCAATGGGATATCATGACTCTCCCAACACAAGAATCAACAATAGCATGGGGCACAAAGAAATCATGGCAATAACTACTAGTGTCTCCACCAAGCATGCAAATACACATAGGAGTATCATAATGGTGAATCATGGGTAATTGCAAGAAAGGGTCACAATTGCATGGCAAAATCATAGCAAGAGGCCTAACATGCAAAGTGAACACGATAGTATGGGCATAAGGTGACAAGTGGCAAATAGCCCATAGCCGTGTGAGAGCCAAGTAAAAGAGATGCGCGTAGGGGTTACGCGATGAGAACGGTGGTAGGGACAATCCACGGGATCCCAAATCATCGTTGCTCTCAAGAGCTCGTTTTGTCAACTCATGGGATTGTGAGGTTGACAAATGTTCATGAGTACCTACACACAATAAAGACAAGGGAAAAATTGTGTGTGCGTGGTATATGTACACATCATCCATCATGATGCGCACGCGCATGTGTTGGTTAGCACATAAAAGCCAATGCTCAAATAAATGAGATGCGCAATATAGAAACATGTCATCCATCATGAGAGGTTTGTTGTTATGTATGGCATAATGGAGACTAAAATTGTGTAATGCATCACAAGAAATATGTAGAGCATTGTTATTCATGGAATGCATATGGTGCACACAATCATGATAAGCATGCAAGGTATGGAAGGCATCAACATCTCCTAGTATGTATGAGGAAACTATGGGGGTCTCCTCATGAGCATCAATGGAAACATCACATGGAGAATATTGACAACATCCAAAGCAAAGCATATTTGGAACAATATGTTCATGGCATGGTATATTAGATGAATTGCGCAAATCATGTAAAGGAAGCATGGCAATATCATCGCAAGAGAAACACATTCCAATGACCATCATCTTGTCATCTATGCCACAAGTGCAAATAGGATTCACTTTAATGGGGCATGCATAGGTACTATGTTGAGATTGAAATGATACGATATGTGAGATCTCACTCATAGCATATGACAAGCTCAAAGGATTATCAAACATGATGTGACCAAAAGAATTTTCACATGATATCCTATGGGGCATAGCATCACAACTAGGCAACTCAACATGCTCATCATCATATTCATCATAAATAGGTAAGTCAAGACATGATGAAGTCGCACTAGCATGAAGCATGGCAATAGGTGTGTCAACATCATGCAAGCAATCATTGTCAAGATAGTCCACTAGTGGGACAAGAGCATCACCTTCACCTATTTTACCTTTGGAGTGTCGCTCATGTGTTGTAGGTGAGGTGTTCAAGATCCAATCGTTCTCATCTTCATCATGATGGAACCATGTGGGTGGTGCATCTTCTTCCAGCATGTCCATCGGGTTGTCCATTGGAGGGACGAACTTGTCGAGGGTAGGCATGTCCACTTGTAGGAGACCTAGCACCAAAGAAAACACACTCGGGGTAGAGGTTAAGTCGTTAGAAATCATAGTGGCCTCACATGCCCTATCAACTACCTTACTCACAAAGTGTTGTGGCTCACTCACTCCCTCGTGGATGATCTCACTCGTATGGTATCATGAGCCACGGTTTCTCACAAATTTGGAGCCTCCCCACCGTTTTCTAGCCTTGTTTTGTTGTGTTCTTCCCCAAATTCGAAAATTCCTCACCAAAAAATAGCCCCAAAAATTTTTGTGATCTGTTGGTTTGATGAGATTTTGTTGATTTTGACCCATGGATTCGCTGTGTTTCGAGTGGATCTAGCATCTCTCCAAGTTTCCTCATCTTTCCTCCATGAAATCTCTTCAATTTTGCCCTTGGAATCATCTAATTCCGCCCCCAATTTGAAAATTTATGTCCCGATTCAGATCTGGAATCTTCGGGCCGGACATCCGGGCCACTGGCCGGACATCCGGACCATCGGGCCGGACATCCGACTCCTGGAGGGCAAAATCGCGCAAGTTTCTGGACATCACGTCCAGGAAATCCGGACCCGACCCCGGATGTCCGGCCCCTGACTTTTCAGCTTCACGTGTTTCACTGTTTTGTCCATAACTAATTCATACGGAGTCCGATTTTGACGTTCTTGAGCTAGTTTTGAAGCTCTTGACATCCCCCATTCCACAAAAATACCACCATCATCATTTGACTCCATCAAATTTTGTCAAATTTGGCAAGTTTGCCTAGGCCTTCCACCATATCACCCGCATAGCGACCATAGCCTTCCGCAACCTAACCCATTTTGTCCACCATAGCATTTGTGGTTGCTTGAGTAGTGATTTGAGTCTCCTAAGGTGTTTACGCTACTTAGGGACCTTTTCTTCTTCATCAACCACCACCACCAGTCCCGCATACCCATTGCCCACTATACATTACCAACCCAACTTAACCCATTTTTGTTGAGCTTGTTTGAGTTGCGTCTTGTGTCTCCTAAGGTGTTTCGGCTACTTAGGGACCGTGACTTCAACTCCAACAACGTGTATAGCCCATCATACACAACCACCACTGCTTGTCTGCTACCACCATCTGACATTTGTCCTTGAGATTTTGAGTTGTGGTTTTTCCGTTTCCTAAGGTGTTTCGGCTAATTAGGAACGGGTCTACATCAAGAGCACCACCTCTCATCATCGACACGGACGGTAAATTCGACGACATCATTGTATATTACCTTGCAATTGCATCTTTCATACGCCTGCGTAGCAATCTCTCCGAGTCCCCTTTCATCTCCAATTGGTGATGAAAGGAGTTATAGTGCCTGAATGGGGTCTAGGTGATACACATTTTGTATTTCCAAAGTGATGCCCAAACATATACACTCTCTTGCCGCTTCGAGTGTAGCCTTTGGAAGTCTCCGATACAGCTGACGAATTTGATAGAGATGGTGACACAGTTGTCCGGGTGGATCGACGATCTATGGGGCCAATGAGCCATAGGAAAAAACCACATTTGAAGGGGGAAAAACCAAGGAGTTATAGTGCCTGAAGTTTCCAAATAAAGGCATTATTCCACAGAAAGGCATTATTCACCTAAACCAATGGAGATGAAAGGCATTATTTGAGACATAGGAAAAAACCATTGTTGAAGGGGGTCTAGGTGATACACATTTTGTATTTCCAAAGTGATGCCCAAACATATACACTCTCTTGCCGCTTCGAGTGTAGCCTTTGGAAGTCTCCAATACAGCTGACGAATTTGATAGAGATGGTGACACAGTTGTCCGGGTGGATCGACGATCTATGGGTCCAATGAGCCCCTATGATGGTTCGGCAAGGGGACGCACTCAACGCAAATAGCAGGAACGACGCGGGGCGCAAGGATCTTTACCCAGGTTATGTTGGTGCAATATCTGCATACATGTGTTTTGGAGATTGTTGACAAAAACAGGCATGGACTAATTTGTTTGCTAGTGCACACAGAAAGAAATAGTTCATGCAAAACCGAAGAGAATGTTGTCTCTGGTGTCAAGTTCGAAGAACTTCACCGAAGAATATCTATGTTGCAGAGAAGAATGAGTTATATCTGTTGAAGTCATCTTGACGAGAAGATTGATGTGAAGGAATTAACCCCGCGAAAGTTTACTGCTTAAGCGAAGTATTCGATGCAGAACTTCGTCCCAAGAAATTGGTTGCAGCGAATGGAAGTCGAAGACAAATTGAAGACGTTGTATTCTTTTCGTCTTTCTCTTCAGTTCAATTGAGTCATAGGACCTCCGTACTATTAAGAGGGGTATATGTTCTCGAATCTTAGATCGGTTGTGATGCTTAGCCCAAAACCTATGAAAGATGCCAGAGAAATCTCTTTATCCTTTGAATGGTTACCTGGCAGTAGTAGACATTGTTCTTCGTGATGTAGGAGATATTTTTTCAGACTAAGGAGTTAGCATTACTTACTCTGCAAGTATTATAATCGTTGTGCTCAAAATCTTACTTTGGACTTGTGTCGTTTGGCCATTGGCTGAGCCACATGTCCAATTTGGTCATTTCCCTTCAGGGAAGGCTGCGGCTATAAATAGCCACCCCACTCCAACGTTATTCATTGGCTGCTCCACTTGAGATTTCCGAGAAGATCGATTTGAGGTACCCCTCTCCGAGTGATTTGAGTTTAAGATCCATGAGAGAAAGAAACAAGAGCCCAAACTTAGACAGTGGTTTAGCATCACAGCAGTTCTGAGTTAGAGTTCTTGTACCTATTACTCTTGAGAGCTGCGCACTCTCTAGACGGATAGGTTTCGGTTTGAGTGCCGAAGAGTCGTTGTCTTCACTTAACCAGATCTTGAGCAACCAAGAGTGATTGTGGTTCACGTAGATCGACTGAAGGTTTGGAGATCGCCGACAAGGATCTACCACGAGTGAAATCAACAAGAGTCTAATCAGCTCTATGTTGAAGGAGAATTGGTGAAGAGAGTTTATCTTCGGTGTTAAGTCAGAGCCCCTTCAACCAGACATAGCCCTTTGGCAGAAGGGTGAACTGGTCTACCAAATTCAACTATCGTCATCGAGCACCACTGGTTCTATTTACTTCACTACATTACTTTCAACAGTTTTCTTTCGTGCTCTGTGTCGATAGTTTACCTGATCTGTATGCCCTTCAGTCATAATGTGCCTGCTCCATCAATTGTGATGTCTATCATTTGATCAATATATTTCACTTTTCTCAGTTGGTGATATCATTCTTACACATTATCCTTCTCTCTGATCTTGTCATATTAGCTTGTCACTCACTGTGTTATTTCTCCTTCGTTTCTTCACCTTCGTTAATTAAGAATTTCCATCGTATGTCGTACTCTTTGATATCATGTTATTGTTTGTGCTTGCCTTTTGCGTTGTCATTATTATGGTCAAGCCCATGATACATTATACTCGAGCTACTATTTTTCCTTACATCGATAACTTTGTTCCTCAATAGTATTCTTGTTTGAGTTCTCATCTACCGAACCTTATTTCCAATGTTGTTTTTGGGATTAGGTCAAAACTTTGAAAATAAATTTTGAATCTCCCGTCCACCCCCCTCTGGTTGATATAGTCTCGGTCCTAACGATTGGTATTAGAGTGGGTACTCCCTGTCCCTGTTTATTAAAGGTCTAACATCCTTGGAGTTTTGAGTATGTCGTATGCAAGAAGATCCTGGCACTCTGAATGGTTTCCTATCTTCGACGAAAACGAATATATCTACTGGAAGCAGAGAATGAGAATCATAATTCAAGCCATTGACATAGATCTCTAGCAGGTTGTGGAAAATGGATACACCATTCAGGAACTAGGTGCTTTAACTGCTGATGACAAAATCAATATGTAGTTGGATGCTCAAGCGAAAGATATCATCTATAGCAGTATCTCAAAAGACATCTTCATTCAATTTCAAGAACTTGATACTGCGAAGAAAAATTGAGATGCCATCAAAAGCGCTCATGAAGAGTTCATCACCAGAACGGATCAGCATGCTCAAATGCTTTGTGCCATGTTTGCTGGCTTCAGAAGTTTGCGTAAGGAAAGTGCTATGGAACTCACTGATCGATTTACAAACATTGTCGAAAGACTACATAAATGAGGAGTAACTGATATAACTGATAGAGATGTAGTCAACAAGCTTCTAAGCGATCTTGATCCAACCTTCAATTCCATCATAGCAGAAATCAAGCAAAGACCGAACTTTGAAGAACTTCACTATGTAGAAGTCATGGCACTGCTGTTCACGAAGAAAAGATGGAGTTGGAAGATGCAGATCAAAAATCTTCTTTAGAAGGTGAAGGAGAAATTCTCTCACACTATGGCAGTTCACAAGAAGAAGATGTTGAGAATCAACATACTATCACAAGAGAACTTGAAATGCTCACAAAAAGGCTAAGTGGTCTGAGAAGACAAAACTTGTACCTCATCAATGATGATGATCTTGACCTGCCTGAATCATCAAGAAACTTGCCTCTCAAATAAATGAAGTGCTTCAAGTGAAAATACTTCGGACACATCATAGCTGGTTGTCCTTGCTGGGAAGGAAAACCTAGCAACACATGGAAATATCTTCTTTGTAGTGGATTCACACGAACGAATCGTCATACTAAACTCTTGAAGGACAATGAGTCATCATCATCTTCCTTGACGAGACCACTGACATGAATGAAAGAGCACTCATTGAATCAAACATTAAGAAAATGTCCCAGCTAAATAGTTCTTGTGCTGACTTGAACTTCGATTTTGAAGATGAAGAAATAGATTCTAATTCTGAAGATGAAGAACTGAAGAAGCTAACTGGCAGAAGCAATGCTTACATAGCGGTTGAGTCATCTGTGAAATCTCCGAATCTAACACTAATGATGATACTTCATGTGATGATGAACCTATCGCATTCTGCCTCACGGAAGAAACTTCAAAGGATCGGGTATCATCAAAACACCAAAAATCTATGAATGAGTATTCCCCTGAACACTTTGCCTATGCTAAACTGGTTAAGATTGCTAAATTTCAACAAGATGAGCTTGAAAGACTTAAGATCAATCTAAAAAAACAAAGGATTACTGATCAAAGAGATGGAGAAAAAATAGGAGTTGACCAAAAAGCATGATGCTCTTTCTTCAACCTTTGATGATCTTTCCTACCGATATGATTCACTTACAGTTGACTACGAGAGTTTATCCGATAAACTCATTCACATGAATCAAGAACTCGAGTCACTGAAAGAGTCTCATAACGAACTAGCAAAGGAAAAAGCTTCTACCTTCGCCAAGCAATCTGAACGTGTACCTTAAAATTGTGTGCCTCAATCTTAAAATGCCTAGAACATAGTAATGATGATTCTCATGGAGAAACTTCTAGTGCTAATGACAGGAATATTGCAACTACCATGAATGATATCCGTAACCCCTCTCCCAAGGAACTTGTTGCTATTTCAGATGAAAATTGCAGATTGAAGAGATTGCTTGAGACAGGAATGCTAAAGAGTCTCAAAGGACACCAAACACTTTGTGATGTGCTCAAGAAGTCGATACTGCATAAAAATCCTCAAAAGGAAGGATTGGGTTTCGAAAGGAAACTCAATGTTAATGGAACCTACTGGACTCCCGAATGGTATCCTCAAACGAGTAGGGCTCAAGCTAAAACTCTTGAACCTGAATCCTTTTCTGGATATGACACGACTGCTACTGTTGTTTCTAACGAATCTGATGACTCAAACTACAAATTCTTCAAATAGCAGAATGGTAAGGTTTTTGCTCGATATGTTGGAACTAACTATAGGTCCGGATCACACAAGAAGCAAATCTGGGTGAAGAAGTGTCTTATTGAAAATTTATCTGTCACTGCTAACTTGAAAATGTAGAGAAACTTCCCTCGAGACAATGATTATCATTCTCAGAATGGCACCGAAAAACTTTTGAAAGGGTATCATTCAAACCTTCGACAGAAGTAGTACATTCATACCTCCTCAAATCATTATACACATGTCTCTAGAAATAACTTCAATGTTTATTATTATGATTACTCTTAAAGAGCATGGATGTCTTACTGATCTCACGGAAAGAATTCTCCAGCTCAAACGAAGAAACTGAGATCATCGTTGCCCATGCAAATGTGGGTTGCGAAAAAGTACTAGTCCTCTCTTGCTGATGCTATCTCGGGAAGTCCTATTGTCAATCCTTAATCATGAGATTGATTGTTGGTGATAGTTATTTGTCTCTCATTTGGTTTCTTTGTTTTCGTCATTTTTTGCGTTCTGTCAGAATGTCAAATCACTCAGAGTTGTTTGGTCTTGTGTTCTCTCTCGTAAGCTGAGTGTTTTGATTCGGATATTGTTTTCCCCTCTATTGTTTTTCTTCCATTCTTCGTTGTTTAGTTATAAACTTGCAATTTGATCTCAAGAAGATTTCAGTCTGACATCCTTGGTTGCGAATGAAATCAACTTCGTGCCTTAATCAGTCTTTGGCGGTTGCCATTCCTCAAACTCTTCGGTCTTCTGGTCAGCCTCTGAGATTTTCGCAGGAAACGGCTTACACATGCCCTTGATCTCACGATCGTGATCTCTTCCCTTGAATGTGAAACGTCTCGTGCTTTTTGGCCGTAGATCTTGGGGAAGCAGTTTCGCCTACGGGCTATATAAATACCCCTCTAGGAATCGTCTTCCCTAGTTCTTCCTCAGTTCATCCTCAAACTCTCTCTTGCTCTCCTCCCTAGCCCGAGATCGAAGCAGTGTCGTCAACTCACCTTGCCATGAAACTCTGGTGAAGCCTCGCTGTCGTTGGTCGCGCTAGTGCGGTAGATCTTCTCCTCCACATTGTCGTAGCTGATTCTTGTTGCCAAGTTAGTGTGCATGGAGCTAGCCCTGTCTATTTCTCTGTTCTAGGGTTGTTCTTCCCGACGCGAATTCCCTTTGTTTATTTTGTTGTGGTAGATCTTAAGGATTCTCTAAGTTAAGGCTGGTGTGGTTTGTAGATCTTTCCCGTACTAGTTACTTGGACTAGGGTTCATGTCTAGCTCTTCGAAATATTAGATAAGTTATTACACTTTGTTGCAATCCTGACAATGATATCTTCCAAGACACTTACCATGGATTCCTTTGCCTCTTCCGAAAACATTTTGTCAAAAATGCTTCTGCGCATGTTTATGACATTTCCTGTTTTTCCTCACCTTGTCTTGCTTCTCTCTCAGGATTGGTCATGGCTCACAGTTCGGAAGAGCGGTCTGGATCTGAAGAAGAAATCCCTCAGGTACCACAAGTGGTTGAACAAGTAAAGTTGACTAGTGGAAGAAAAGCATCAAAGCCTCCAAAGATGTAATGCCCTGGACACACACCCCGCTGGTCGTTACTCCTGGCGGGATCTAGACTGGCCCCACAGATCAATACTAGTCTTTTCTGCGCACTTTGTCCTCACTCGTGCGCACCTGGGAGTAACTTCCTGGTCGGTCACCCATTCTGAAATTACTCCAAGCTGAGCATGCTTAACTCTCGAGCTCTGTCCGAATGGGCTTCCGGAAAATAAAGAATTCCTTATTATTACGAGTAGTCTATCATTCCTAATAACCCAGGCTATCACATACACCCCCACTCAGAGGAACCGACGTCCTCGTTGTGCCACAGGAACGTTCCCTCTTGGCACATACGTCTGTGCTTCCAGTCCAGCACATGTGCCATGTCGGGTCACAAACGGCATGCACAACATGACCGTGCACCTGTCCGCAAATATCCGTGTAACCTCGAGGGTCGGATCTGATACCAACTTGTAACGCCCCGGACACACCCCCTGGTGGTCATTACTCCTGGCGGGATCTAGACTGGCCCCACAGATCAATACTAGTCTTTTCTGTGCACTTTGTCCTCACTCGTGCGCACCTGGGAGCAACTTCCTCGTCGGTCACCCATTCTGAAATTACTCCAAGCCGAGCACGCTTAACTTTGGAGTTCTGTCTGAATGGGCTTCCAGAAAATAAAGAATTCCTTATTATTATGAGTAGTCTATCATCCCTAATAAGCTAGGCTATCACAAAAGATTCCAAAGAAGAAATCCGAGTTAGAACCGGAGGAAGAGGAAGATGATATTCCATCGGCTCACAGCCAACCAGAGGATGATCATATCACCGATTCAAAGACCATATTTTCTCATGCAAATCCCAAGAAGGGAGGTCATGGAAGAGAAAGGAACACTGCTGCTGAGATGTCTGATCCTAAAGGATATAAGACTCCACCTAGAGTTGAAACTGCAACTGTAAAAAATAACAACCTACAAAGGATTCGCCGTCACCGGACGAAGAAATGGTTTAACTATGAGTATGTCCGAAAGAAATATCCAATTCTATTTGCCTTCACTACACCTTGGAATGACTGCATAGCTGAAGGATGCCTCGGTCTATATGATGAAAAACCAAGGCCAACACCTCCTGAAAATGCTCATGCCAACTCACTGAAATCTATGGATGATTTTCCCGAAGAAGTGGAAAAGAGAGCCAAGGCCAAGGCCAAGCGTGAAGCCAAGGCCACAAAGAAAAGTCAAGTGAAAAAGAGAAAAGTTGAGTAAACCTAGCAAGATGATCAAGAGAAGAAGGATTCGGCCTTTGCCCGAAAGAAAAGAAAGGCAAGAAAGTCAGTTTCCCCTCGAGCCTCCAGAAAGAAATCGGTTGCCAGAAAATCCAAGAAAGCAGTTTCTGCCTCATCCGATGAGTCATCCGATGAAGATACTCCCGAAGAAATACTAATGTATGATCAAAGATCTCTTCTTCACAAGCCATACCAAACTCCCTCTCAAGCTAAAGTTTCACCTCACTTGAGAATGTCACCGCGGCTTGCACCTGCTCCAGTCTCAGATAAACCTTCGGGTTCTGCTGCCCCATCAATGAAGAGAAAGCTGATGCCCAAAGAAAGAACTTCTGCTTCTGTCAATAAAGCAAAATCCAGTGTTGCTGCTCCCACAGAGTAACAGGAGTATGACTTTAGTCTTATGATTGATATAATTTAAAGTGCTACCTATGATGCAAAATCAGCTGATTTGAGCAGTTTGGGTCTTCCTGATGATGTTGCCAAACTGGTAGCAAAACACTTCGCTGATTTGGGAGAGATTACCAAGGAGCTAAACCAAGCCGCCGAGGACAAGAAAACCCTCGAGCAAATGAGGAAAGATGTAGCCCCTGAATCTGAAAGAAAGAGCCTGAACTAGGAAATTGTTGAGCTCACAAAAGCTCTCAGTGTTGTGAGGTACACTAAGATTGAATGGCACTCATGGCTAAAGATGGATGTCTCTCAACTGTGTGACCAAAGAAATGATGAGATCAAGCGTCTGGCAGATCTTGCTCGGCGAAGGATATATGAAAAAAAAGAGTCAGAAAGCAAAGGCAAGAGACAACAAACTGAAGGCTATCAAAGATCACCGTATTCAAAATGTTTCCATTGATGCTCCTATAGACCGAGTGCTCCTCTGTAGCAGATACCACCATCCCCTCCTAACGAGGACGATTCCATGCAACAAGATGAATTTGTGGTGATTATCATTCCTAGCTCTGCTGCTCAAGAGACAGATGTTATTGACATCTTTCTGAACAACCCTAATGAAGGAAATGTCCAGCCCGAGCAACAAGCCCCAGAAGATAAATTTGATGAAGAGATTGAGGTTGAGAAGGCAGTTTCATTGCCTCTGAAGGAAATGCAAGATGAGCACTCCGGATCCAGCAAGGAGGGGAATATAAGGTTGAGGGGGAGCTAAATGCTTACCGAGGAAATACTACACTGGTCACCTCATCTTGTGCCCCTACCCAGATGGAGATTGATCATGCTCCTACTGGAGATGAGAACGGGGCGATCTAGCGAGCAGCGCCTACGAACGGCGAGGCGGCGGGGACGAGCCGGGGCGTCGGGTGCCCCGATCCCGATCCAGAACGGGGAGGGAGAGAGAGATCCGGGGAGATTTAGGTTTAGGCTTCAGGGTGGGAGGCTATATAGGCTAGGGGGTTTAGGTGGGGCAGGTGGGTTGTCCTGGCTGCCAGCTGGGCCGGTTGGCCCAGTAGGGGGGATTTCCCTTTTTCTGTTTTGACTTTTTTTTATTTATTGATTTCCTTTACTATTTTCTCTTATTTCCAATATATTTTAGTTTTATCAAAATACCATATTTGTGGCTAATTTAGTATATGTAATCATGTCACATTCCGAACATTTTAGTTTTAATGTTTGAAAACTTTTACCGTTCGACTACGATTCAGATTTGAATTTGAATCAGTTTTGAATCAACGTGGGTTTATCAACAGTAACCGAGGTGACATGGCATCATTAGTAGAGGTTCACTGTAGCTTAATTATCTGGGTGTCCCAATTCACCTCCACTACAAGAAATCGTGTCCCGAGATTTTAAGAGGTGGGGTAAGGGGGAAAGATCTGGTTAAGAAATTCTAATGAACCTTCTCGGTATTTGTTGCTCTTCTCAAAGAGGTCGATCCATTATGTTGATGTCTTTATTTCTCTACTTCAGGTCATCATGATGAAGTTGGCATCCTTTCTTCGGGAACTCCATCATACTTATGAAAGAATAAGGGGGGTATTCTGGAAGAATGGACCTCTGCAAGGTTGACTAACTGGTAGATAACATCGGGGAAGGTGGCGGAAAGTAAATCTCGAATTGAAACTTAAGAAGATATTGTGAGCAAAGTAAGAAGGTACCATGAGAAGTATCGAGCGGGCTGGCAATAGTTCAATGCCTAAAACAGGGCGTGAAAGGGGTGAAGAGCAACGGGAATAATTATTGTGTCTGGTACCAGAATAGATCATCTCTAGGAAGGTGACCCGTGAGTTACATACGGAGTCAAGCACGAGGAATAACGTTGGCAACAGGGGTGTACAGGAGAGTCAGGTTTCGATCTTGTGGAACTGTGGGTTATGGTCCCATCATGTTGGTCACAAAATAGGAAGGGGGTTGTCATATTGCACAATCATGATAGCAAGGCATGTTAGAGAATAGACTACCAGTTATGTTAGCAACAACATCGGTACCAAGGGCGAGGGACGAAAAGAACCATTTTCCTGCTTGTTGAATGAGGCGGACCAATAGGCAAAGTTCTCGTCCATCGGTGGTTACCGGAATGTCATCAATAATAGTAAATGGGTCTTACTGACAGAGTTGTACAACCAAGGTGTTGACATATATCATTGCCCAGATACGTTATCTTACAAGAGAGGTTAAACAAAATAATGGAAAGGAAAATGTGATTAAACACATATTTCAGGGGTATATCCTTCCCAAGGACAAGCAGAGCATGAAATCGATGACAGGATAGTAAGTAGATAACCATTTAGGTAAATGGGAGAGGAAATTCATGACGTTACCCATACAACAGTGTTTGGATAGGTGACCAAGAAACATTTAGGATTGCGCTTCAAATGTTCTTATTGGAAATCGGAGTACCACAGACATGCTTCAAGATAGCATTGACATGACCTTCAAGCAAAGTTTAGACTTCGGATACACAAAGGATCCATCAGGAACAACTTATAGAATAAGTCTTACAATTTCCTCATGAAAGAATGGCTAACCTTGAAAAAGAGGAAACTATAACAATAGGTCCTCCGGCGAGGTGTCCTAGGTATGACATCACCTTACACGGTCATATAATGACCAAATGTTATAACTCTTGGACATATGTTAAAACCATCATATCTGACCGAGATCAGATCTGATTAGTGTCAGGATACCTTAGACTCGGGATGTGTGAGCAGAAAAGGTGCAACACAACTTAACGAGATGACATTGTCAGATTCTCGAAATATAAACTATGGAAGCAAGTTCCGAAACAAGAGTTCATCATTAAACCAAGGAGAGGATGAGGAGGTGGCTGATGGACTCAGCAACAATTCATCGAAATTTCCAAAAAGATGGATCTCCTCATTTATATGAAAAAGTATATAACATTTGTCAGATCAAATGGTATAATAATGATGTGTGCTCTAGGAAAACATACACAATTAAGCGTTGGTTGAAAGGTGCACCCAAAATATGGGCTGGGTTGCACGATCAGTGTCAGAATGGCAATTCAGCAACCAGCACACTAAATTGAAATTATTGTCCATCAACTCTGAAGCAATAGGGTTGCTAGAAATACCAAAGTCTCACAACAGGGTTCACCTATTGGTATTCTGGTTGGAAGCAATACAGGGACCAAGAAAAGAATGGTGATGGCGAGAGGCGTCACTGTATTAAGAATTCTTAAGAGGTGGTGAAATTCTCACAACATCCTTGACCTAAAAGACAGGAATATTTCAAGGTAGAACATAATACAAGCTGGATAGTAAGGAACTCAAGGTACAACACAAAATGCTAACAAGTTTGTGTTGGAAGGAAGGTAAGGATGTTGTCGATGATAACACAAACCATCGAGGGACAAGGATGGTATTTCTCATCATGATTTCAATTGGCCTATTGGAAGGATTCAAAATGTTGATGATGATCACGACAAATTTCATCGAGAGGTTTCATGAGGATGACATCGAACATCGACGACATCAAGAAAAGGAATGGCGAAGCGAAAGGTTATTGTAACAATGAGTACGTTGTTGTTCAAGGTGAATTGATATGACGAGGAAGATTGACGTAAGCTTAGTACATCGTCAAAAGTTGTGCTCCGGAAAGAAGGACCAGGTAGCACGGTTAAAATTTAGCATGGTGATGATATAGCCGATCAGGCTAGTAATGACTCGAAGGATTATTAAACTTGTAAGCAACGAAAATTACTTAGAGTTATTGAATCGGTGTGCGGAAACGTTCACATATCGGTGTTCTTGAGTGAATAATAACTTAGAACCCGTGGAAAATCTGAAATCGGTGAGAAGCAATACTAGATGAGGACTCATAGGAAGCAACATAGTTCTTTGATATTCTTGAGATACCGGAGGGTAATACTCGAAGGAAGATCAAAATAGAGGTTGCGGAAACGTATTGATCTGCAGAAGGCAAGTGCTTTAATTTGTCTAAAAAATGGGATCAAAGAAAAACAATCATGGTCGGAACCATGGTTGCAAAGGACCAAGCATAGATACAAGATGAACTTATAACCAAGGGATTTTTATCATTTACAAGAAGCTTCCATGATAAGTTCCACATCGGGTCCATGGGCATGAACACAAAGTTCAAGGTCGAGTCCCATTTCTCCAAAGCACAACCTTACATTCACTTCTCTCTTCGAGAATGCCATTAGTGTTGAAAGTTTTACTTGGTGAAATACCATATGAGTATGACCCGCGAAATCTTTCGGGTTCACACATATTAGGGAAGGCATTGGTTCAACCCCTCGGGGCATCTTAGGAACATAACCATAAACTTCAGGAGTAAACAACACAAGCTCGATAGTAGAGCATGGTTGGCCAAATCAAATAATACAAATTACCAAAGGCATTATGTATCAGGGTAAGAACTCGCAAGGTAATTTGAATATGAATGACACTGTTAGATGATAATTCAACAAAGGATCTGACGATCCAACAGAGCTGATGTGAGCATCGACACACAACCAGAGGAAGAAACAATGCAAAGGCATTGGATTATAGAAACAACTGACTAATTCATAGCTCAAAAGCAAAGGATTTATGATTTCCAATTCAAGGGATCAAAAGCAGATGATCTGATTAAGGATGGATAAGTTAAGTAGGCTTAGGGGTACTATCGATGGCAATTTGATTGGTCGAGATCCATGTCATTTTAAAAATGACGCCTGAGCTGAAAGAATGAATTCTAGGATCTGATTGAGGATTGCGAGCATTCGCAACATATTGAATCAATGGACTCAAAATGATAGTGACAAAGGATGTCAATAATATTACTAGACTTATGGGATTAATTATAATGCAAGCAAGCAAGTATTTCAAGAGAATAGGTTGCTGAAGAATTTTGGAAGATTGAATAGTATTTCGAAAACTTTTGTGAAATACATGAGTCAATTGGGGATGAGCGAATACTTGATAGTACGAGAAATTATCCGTAGGGGTATTCATGTGGCAAAGAACTGGAAGACGGTAGGCACAAGTATTCTCAGAACAATAGAGAGAATTTTGGGGTATCTTGAAATAACAAGATCAATGAGGAACGATTGTATGAACGGCAAGTGTACTTGGGTATCCATAGGGGTTCATCGATGGAAGGGATTTGCAGAAGTGATGGCACAAGTCTCGAGAGAACATCATAGAGTATCTTCGGAACCTTCTGGTGCAGCAGGCGATCATCTGTAATAAGGGCCTCTCCGGTAGGAAGTAGTTACGAGAACCTAGAGTCGGAGTTAGTAAAATCATTTAACCCGAATAGAAGACAGATCAGAGTCCCAGAGTATAGATGAGGAATAAAAGATGCAAATCCCACCCAATTGTGATGTGGTCCCGTAAGCCACAAAATCAATGTTAGTAAAATATTTCCAAAGACTGGACTCAACTTCAGCCAAGGAGTTGGAAAGGGAGATTCCTACAAGCAGTCGGCTCTGATACCAACTTGTGATGCCCCCGATTTGACCATACACTAATCATGCACGTAAATGTGTACGTCCAAGATCAGAGACTCACGGGTAGATATCACAACACAACTCTAGACAAAAATTAAAGTCATACAAGCTTCATATTACAAGCCAGGGGCCTCGAGGGCTTGAATACATAATCTCGATCATAAACGACTCAGCGGAAGCAACAATATCTGAGTACAGACATAAGTTAAACAAGATTCCATAAGATGGCTAGCACAAACATGGATACAGATCGAAGAGGCACATGCTTCCTGCCTGTGATCCTCCTAAACTACTCCTGGTTGTCGGCAGACTCCATGTAGTAGTAGGCTCCGGCGGGGTAGTAGTATTCGTCGGTAGTGGCATCTGGCTCATGGGCTCCACCATCTAGTTGCATCATCCGAGAAGGGAAAAAGGGGGAAAAGGAGGAGCAAAGCAACCGTGATTACTCACCCAAAGTACTCGCAAGCAAGAATCTATACTACATATGCAATGGTATATGTATAAAGGGGTAATATTTGTGGGCTAAACTGCAGAATGCTAGAATAAGAAGGGAAAAGCTAGGCCTAGCGAAGACTACGCTTCTGGCAGCCTCCATCTTGTAGCAGTAGAAGAGAGTAGTTGGTAAGTTCACCAAGTAACATCGTATAGCATAATCCTATCCGACGATCCTCCCCTCGTCGCCCTATGGGAAAGCGATCACCGGGTGGTATCTGGCACTTGGAAGGGTGTGTTTTATTAAGTATCCGGTTCTAGTTGTCATGAGGTCGGAATACAACTCCAGGTCGTCCTGTTACCATGGACACGGCTATTCGAATAGATTACATCCCTGCAGAGGTTCACCATATAACCCA
This sequence comes from Secale cereale, assembly GCA_902687465.1. Lineage (NCBI taxonomy): Eukaryota > Viridiplantae > Streptophyta > Magnoliopsida > Poales > Poaceae > Secale > Secale cereale. Next base: position 428,225,575 of record LR738712.1, read on the forward strand.
ACACGCTCGATCACTCTGGCCAGACACACTTTCTTGGGACATGCCCGGCCTCGGAAGATCAACATGTCGCAGCCCTAACTAGGCCCGATAGATAGGTCAGCACGCCGGTCTAAATCCTAAGCGCGCCTTGGGCCCATCACCCTTTGCACTCCTGTATGTTGTGTGCGCGGCCGGTGAGCAGACCTAGCAACCTCCATTACAAAGGAAGTTGTGTTACACGGTCCAACCCGGCGCGCGCCGCTCAGTCGCTGACGTCCGGAAGGCTTCGGCTGATACTACGACGTCGGTTACCCATATCTTGTCCCGCGTGGCAGTTAGTGTGTATAAGGCCAACAACCCAACTCAAATCAAATATCCAAACTCGTTAAGCGTGTCTCAACCTGCCATGTCGCTCCACCACAAAGAATCACTCAAGGGTTGTCGGGAACCCAGGCCCACCACTACCTGGATCGAACAACCTGTCCTTTCAGCACCCACATCGGAATCACTTGCGGGTACTCTACGAGCCGACCCGACTTTAGTCACAACCTGAATGATGTATACTATGTATATAGTATATACCCGTGGTCACCTCCCGAAGTGATCACCGTCCGATAGTATAGCATAGCATACGGACAAGAATGTAGGGCCACTAATGGAATACTAGCATCCTATACTAGGCATTTAGGATAGCAAATAAAGGTATTAACAGTGGTAGCAACAATGATAGGATATGCAATAGAATAGGAGCTATCGAATCAACAACGGTAGCAAACCTAATGCAAGAATAAGAGAGAAGGGAGTGGACGATATCTGGTTGATCAAAGGGGGTTTGCTTGCCTGGAAGCTCGGCGGAGAAGGACGGGTCGTCAACACCGTAGTCGATCGGGGCAGCAGCAGTGGCATCAGTCATGAAGTCTACTGGAGAGAAGAGGAGGAAAAAACAATGAATACAATCCAAACAGATGCATGACGATGCATGACATGGCAAATGAATGTGCTAGGTGTGCCCTAACGCGGTACTAGGCGGTACTGACGAAGGAGGAAAACATCCGGGAAAGTATTCCCGGTGTTAGGTATTTTTCGGACAGATGGAATTTAGGGGGGCGGTTGCATGTTCGCTATGCTAGAGACGTGTGGCGGACGAACGGAGTGTGTATTTGTATTTGTCTCATCGTTCTGAGCAACTTTCATGTACAAAGTATTTTCATCCGAGTTACGGATTATTTTATATTAGTTTATAAATATTTAATCATTTCTGGGATTATAATTATTTAATTAGTTCGAAAAAGAATTATTGTGTCATCTTGACGTCGGCATGTCATCAACGGACCAGTCAACTGATGGGTGGGTCCCGCATGTCATAGGTTATTAACTAATTAACAGTAGTTTGTTTTATTAGCAGGTTGATGAGGTTTAATTAAACCATATTAATTAAGTTAATTATTTATTTAACTAATTATTTAATTAATTATCTTTAGATTTATTTATTTACTTTAAACGTTCTCAGGGGCGTGGGACCCAGCTGTCATTGGCACAGGGCCAATAGGCGGGCTAACGGGTGCAGCCGTTGCGGCCGCGCGGGCGCCGACCGTGCCAGTGCGGGCGGTGGAGCCGGGCGGCGCGATGCAGCGTCGCGGGGCTGGTCGGTGGGTAGCGGCAGCACTTGGCCGCGGGGCGACAGTAGCAGTCGCTGCAGCCACAACAGCTGGTCGAGGCAGGGTCGAGCGGGGAGTTGGGGCGAGGCGCGGACGGCGGCTGTGGCCTATGCAGAGAGGGCTCGCGCCAGGCCCTACCGGAGTAGCGAGCGGCATGGAGGTGCAGGGCAGCGGCGGCGGGGGTCGCGGCGGGGAGGGCGAGCGAACGACGCTAGCGCGGTGAGGCGTGGTAGCAGCAATTGTAGTAGAGCACCGGGGAGAGGGGCTTGGGGCGAGGGGAACAGAAGCGGGGTGAGCAGGGGGAGCCCGCAGCGGCGGGAGCAGCGAGGAGCAGGGGGCTGGCGCGGTGAGCGCGGTCAGGACGCGACGGTGCGTGCGCGGGGCGCGTGGTGGGCGCGGTGTGCGCTGCGAGGTGCGGGAGCAGAGAGGGGGAGCCCCGGGACCTCACCGACGTTGTAGATGACCAGGGCGGCGAGGCACGGGGTAGCGTGTCGGGGAGGAGATGAGAAGGTTCGGTGGGGAGGTCCGGCGACAGCGAGGCCTTCGGGCGGCGGTGGTGGCGCACAACGACGACGAGCGGGTGCGGCCCGGTGACGAGGGGACGACGAAGAGGAGATGAGAACGGGGCGGTCCGGCGGGCGGCGTCGGGGAATGGCGAGGCGGTGGGGACGAGCCGGGGCGTCGAGTGCCCAGATCCCGATCTAGAATAGGGAGGGAGAGAGAGATCGGGGGAGATTTAGGTTTAGGGTTCGGGGTGCGAGGCCATATAGGCCAGGGGGTTTAGATGGGCCAGGTGGGCTGGCCTGGCTGCCAGGTGGGCTGGCCTGGCTGCCAGCTGGGCCGGTTGGCCGAGTGGGGGTCCCTTTTTTTGTTTTCTGGTTTGTCTTTTTCTTTTTATTTATTTTTTCCCTTACTGTTTTCTCTTATTTCCAATATATTTTAGTTTTAGCAAAATACAAAAGTTGTACCTAATTTAGTATATGTAATCATGTCACATTCCGAACATTTTAGTTTTAATGTTTGAAAACTTTTACCATTCGACTAAGATTCAAATTTGAATTTGAATCAGTTTCGAATCAACGCAGGTTTATCAACAGCAACCGAGGTAATGTGGCATCATTAGCAGAGGTTCATTGTAGCTTAATTATCCGGGCATCACAAGGGGTCACCCTATTGGCATACCCATTTGCCAGGATGCGGAAGATCACGTTGATCACCGTGATCGGGCGGAACTGGCAAATGTCGGAAGCCCACACACCTTGGGGATGAGGGTAATAATCTCATAGTTAAGGCAGACAAGCTCAATTGATCCCACAAAAAACTCCTCAAAAAGGGCCATGACCTCGTGCTTCATGACATTCCAGAAAGTCTGGAAGAACTTCACGGGGAGGCCATCTGGCCTCGGTGTGGACGTCAGGTTCATTCCCTTTATGATGATCCAGACCTCCTCCTCCAAGAACAGAGCCGTGAGGACCGCATTATCCATCGCGGAAACATGCACGTGCTCAGGCCGGACGTCGTGGGAAAGAGAAACTCCTTCCTGAGGGGAGGCTAAGAATAGGGCCTTATAGAAGCTGTCGACATGGGTCCGGATGTCCTCCGGATGTTGCAGGAGGGTCTCATCGTCCCAAAGCAAGGGGATGGTGTTCCAGCATTGTCGGCCATTGGCAATGGCCTGAAAATACGCTATATTGGTGCCCCCCCTTGAGGACCCAATTTTGTGCACCCGCGGACACCATTAGGCATCCTCATCCGTATATACGACAGTGAGCTGATTCTCAGGATCGTACCGGAGTAGCCACCCCTCCAAGGTAAGGCCCGTGGAGTCGGCCCGGAGGTCTAGGGCCTGTATGGAGTCGAGGAGGGATTTCTTTTGTTCCTACAGATTTCGGCCTAGGTTAGCGCCCCAAACCTTCATAAATTGTCGTGACTGTTTCGCGCAGAAGTGTCAGGTGTCAAAAACAGAGAGGGCGATGTGGGGGCAAGGCACGTCTCCAGCCATCTATCACGAACAACCTCTACAAACCGTTCTGGTTAAACCAGAAGGTCTCGAAGCGGAATCGCGAGGGTTGCGAAGGCCGGTCATTTTCAGAGGAGAGGAGCAGCGGCACGTGGTCATATCCAATCTGGGTGATCATCCGGAGGGACTCTAGGGGGCACCAGAGCTCCCACTCAGGGGACACTAGGGCCCGGTCCAGGACGGAGCGAGTCGGGTCAGCCTGGCGGTTGGTCCAGGTAAATCTGGAACCAACCCTATCTAGTTCCCGGAGACCGAGATCCGTTATACAGACTTCAACAAACATATTTGGGGCTTAGCGACCGGAATAAAGTGTTAGAGGGTTATGTTGGAGCAGAGTGTTGGAGCAGAGCTTCCACTTGGCAATGTTGGATCAGAGTGTGCTTCCTGAAAAGAAGAAAGGGGACGGTGCTAACAAAGAAGATAGGATGCGCAAACTAGAAGGGAGCTCTCTAATGAAGAAAGAGAACGATGCTAACAAAGAAGATAGGATGCGCAAACTAGAAGGGAACTCTCTAATGACGCGGAGCAATAGGATGGTGCAGGTGGTTGGGGCTTAGCGACCGGAATACATTGTTAGAGGGTATTTAGCACATAAAAATCGATAGATTCAGATGTTAGTTTTAATGAATTATGTGTACACATAAAACTAACTTGGGAATCACATCTACAACATTGGGGTATGTTTTTTTATGTTGGTAGTTGGTCTACCAAATTCATTGATCATGGGGAGAAAACGGGCTACAAGAGAAACCCAGGCGGGTGAGACACCCTAAGCAAAGAAGAAGAAAAAAGGGAAAACAAATACGTGTGACCGCTCCCCTAGAACAACTCAGCCTGGATCAAAAGAAATTTGAGCGCCTGCCATATTCCAGAGATGGATTTTGTCTCGCACTCTCGATAGGTAAGCTTCCTGGGGCAATGACAGGGGTTGGAAAAGTCTCATGTTCCTCTCCCGTAATATCTCCCAGCATAGAAGTTGGATGATCGATAATGTTCCCTTCTTCTTTGATTGTGTTGCACTGCTGTAGCTGTTTCCCATCCAATCTTTGTTCATGGTGACCTGTGGCCAGGATGCTGGAGATAGTGTCGGCATGTTGCATAGCGAAGCAGTTTTATCCCAAGCATACCTTGACCAAGGGCACTCGGTTAGAAGGTGCACCGAGGTTTCCAGGCTCCTCTCGCATAGCGGGCAGAAGTAGTCGTTGTGCCAACCACGACATAGCAACTCATTTGTCGTAATAATTCGTCCTAGTATGGTTGTCCAAATGAAGAAGTAACACTTCCCAGGTGCCTAGGCCATCCAGATCAGGTTGTAACTGTCCATGGGAATGGAGCCCTCGAACTGCAGAAGGTAGGCCGAGCAGGTCGTGTACTCTTTCTCGGGTGTGAAATGCCTGGTAATTGTGTATGGGTGGCTGTCATGCAGTACCATGTCGTCAAGCATGGTTGCCAGTCCATTCAACTCCAGGAGCAAGTCGTCGGACAGCCCATGCGCGAGGTCGAGAAGCCAGTTGTCACCGGTCAGCGCCACCTGCACGGTCCGGTTCTTGCGGGATGCAATCTTGAACAAGGACGGGGCGATGGTCTTGGGACATTGCCCAGCAAGCCACCGGTCGGGCCAAAAGTTTGCCTTGGAACCATCCTCAATTGATAAGTTCGTGGCCATAGCAAACACCGTGCGATCAGCATCATCGCAAGGGATATGAAATTTAGCCCATGGTCGCGGTGGGTCTTGCCAGGCTAACCAGAGCCATCGCAAATGCAGAGTTGCGCTGAATTTGTTCAGATCAAGCACGCCTAATCCTCTAAGGCATTTGGGGTGGAAAACAAGACTCCAAGCTACCCCTGCACTCACCGCCGTTGCAAGAGCTCTCCCCACTCCATAACCAGGCGCGATACATCTGGACTAATCTTTTAAAGGCCCATGTCGGTAGCTTGTGCACTATCATCAAGTAAATCGCCAGGGACGTGAGTCCAGATTTAAGTAGCACCAGTCGGCCGCTCTTTGGCCGTGAGACCTCCTTTCCAGCTCGCAGTTTTGTTTCCGAATTTATGTATCAACGGGTCCAAGTCAACCTTAGTCAGGTTCCGTAGTGAAAGTGGTATGCCGAGGTAGGTTACTGGGAAATGTTTGACTAGGATACCGAGAGGCTGAAGGATGTTATCCAAATCAAGTCCAACACGAATGGCCGAGCTTTTGCAAGCGTTTGTGTGCAGGCATGTTGCCTTGGTGAAGCAATCTAGCAGCAATTTGATCATCTCTGCATTTGTCCTTTTGGGGTTCATGAAGAGCGCCACATCATCTACATAGAAGGAGAAGCGGATTCAGTTCCGCCAGCCCGGCAGCTTTGACAGGACCCCGCTCTCAGTGGACAAGGTCATCAATCTCTGCAGCAGGTCAATAGCGAGGATGAAGAGGAACGGGGACAACAGATCCCCTTGGCGCAAACTATTCTGATGTAAAATTGTGTCGGACCGCTGCCCATTGATGAGCACGTGCGAGGTGGTTGTTCTCAGAATCACAACGATCCATGCACACCAGCGGTTTTTGAAGCCCCGAGCCTGCAACATCTCCAGCAAGTAGGGCCAAGAAAGCGAGTCGAAGGCCTTGGCAATGTCTAGTTTCAGAACGATAGCTGGCTTTTTTGCTTTGTGTAAGTATATGCCCGCGTTTTGAACGTACATGAAGTATTCCTGGATGCTACATTTTTTAATGAAAGCGCTTTGGCACTGGTCCACTAGACCAGAGAGCTTTGGCGCCAACCTTGAGGCGAGAATCTTCGAGAAAATCTTCATCACCCTATGCAAAAGGGAGATTGGTCTGAAATCCTGCAGCCTCTCCACCCCTTGCTGCTTAGGAAGCAGCACAATAATTGCCTTGCTAACTCTAGCCAAACCCCTACTATCCATGCGGGAGAGTTGATTGAGGGCCTCAATCATATCGTGTTTGATCGTGTTCCAGCAGTGCTTGAAGAAGCTGCTCAAGAAACCATCTAGGCCAGGTGCTTTGTCCGACGGGATGTCATCGATTGCTTTCTTGACTTCTTCTAGGGAGAATTCGCCATCAATGTCGGAGAGGTCCATGTGCTCCAGACCGAGCTCGTCCCAGTTCAACAATGATGTTCTCGGTTGGCCCTCTCCCAAAATGCTCTGATACTGGTTGTGGGCCATCTCGACCATTCCATCTGAAGAGGAAACAGGCCCATTCGGGTCGTGCAATATGTGAATCGTGTTCCGCTTGTGCCTCGCATTTGCCTTCTTTCGGAAGAATTTGGTATTTACATAAGAAATCCATTCTAGAAAAAAATACAATTAGATTAGCTCTTCATAGACAAACTTGGGGTTTGCGAGCCAAGGTAAGATCGGCTCGTCACCCGAACGAAGCCAGAGTACGCAGCTTCGTTGCCTGAGTTTTATCTTCAATAGAACCGCTAAGCCCAATGAACGCGATTTTAGCTTTGCTCTGAGCTCCCTTTTTTCAGGTGACAGTACACAAAAATCATGTGTCGTGTCCAATTGCAGCACAATGTCATTCACCAACATGAATTGCTTTTGGATGTCACCAACTAGCGTCCTACTCCATGCTCTCTGGTCTTTGCTAAGGCGATGCAGTTTCGTATTTAGCCTAGTTAGCGGGCATGCGTTGCCCGCTCATTTGGCCCAAGATTGTTCTACTATCTCTCTGAACCCCTCAATGTACAACCAATATGTCTCGAACAGAAACCTTATGTTGGTCTTGGCGATCATGTCGTTCACCAAAAGGAGGGGACAATGATCCGACATAGCGGATGATTGCGGCAAAAGTTTTGCACCTGGGAAAAGAAGTTCCCACTCGACGTTGCAGAAGGCTCGATCCAGCCGAACGAGCGTCGGCGTGCTCTGCTCATTACTCCATGTGAAGCGGCGGCCGATCAAAGGAATCTCATGAAGGCTCAACCTATTCAGGGATCGTCGGAACCTATTCATCCACCTACGGCAAATTCTATCGTTGCTCTTATCTTCAGGGTCCTTTATTAGATTGAAATCGCCGATCACCATCTAAGGACCGCTGATGGAGTTGTGAATTGTAGCCAACTCAGCAAGGAACTCGGGCTTGCGTTGATCATGTGAGGGTCGTAGACCGTTGTTAGAGACCAGGATGTCCCTCCACCAACCAGGACCAACCCAACAGTGATGGAGTAGTCTCTCACTACAATTGAGATGGTGCTGAAACAGTCAGAGGTCCAGCACAAAAGAACACCTCCCCACGTGCCCACGGCATCCAGCGACGCGTGTTTGTCAAACCGCGGCCCGACGATCTCTACCCGATCCGAGTCAGTGACAATGAGAGCGTTGGCTCTTGAATACAAATGATAGAGAAAGAGCTGCGACCGAACATAGCGCGAACAGCCACGTGTCTCGCCCTATCATTATGCCCACGCACATTCCAATTTAACAACAATAATTGATCATTCATGGGAAACCAACAAATTCACACAGGTACTGGTCGAGCACAACGTACTGCAACCCATAGGTAATGTCAGATACAGACACAAGGCAGTCGAACGACGCACGTAGCTACAGCCCCAATGGTTCAGAGACACATGCAAGGCAGCCGGGCGGCGCACATAGCTACAGTGACAGTCGTTCAGAGACAGACACAAGGCAGACGGACGACGCACACAACTACAGTGATACAGGTTCAGAAAGCAGCTAATCATGGAAACAGAGTTAAACTTCAGTAGCTAGTGGAGCGGCAGCGCGCTATGGAGCCACGGCAACAAGCTCATCCAGGATGGCCTGAAGCTCGGCATCCGACAGGCGCAGCTGGGACGGGGATGCCAGGTCGGCTATCTTCGCCAGTTTTTCCATGATTTCTGGCGGCATCGGTGTGCGGAAGAAATGCAGGTATTTGAGGAGGGTGTCGTCCATGAACAAATGCAGGGAGCCCAGCTCAACGCTGATAGCCGTCTGGGATCGCCTAGAAGAGGAAAGCGCTGAGTGCATACGGAACAATCTCGCACTCTGCCGGGGGGATTTCATAATTCCTAGCAGCCTCTGTTTGATGGGTTGCGTTGATGGTGCTGAAGGGGTAGGAGCGCCCAGAATTGAGTTAGACAACAGCGCCACCACTTTGCTGATGAAGGTGTGCTGCTCATTGACATGTAGTTCAGAGACTTTGATCGTGATCCCCTCCACCAGCCCTGTACCAGTTAGGTTCGCCTCAGCCAGAGCGAGTCTCGCTTGAATCTCCTCCGCGGATTGAGTGTGGGCGTTGGTGCTTGCAACTTCAGGATGGACAACAGATTGCACCCCAGGCCCAAAAACCACCTCAGGGCCCGTGGCCCAGGAAGGCTCTAGGCACGTGCTACAGAGTTGGGCCAAACCCTAGCCTTGCAGCCAGCAGGGAGGCGACTGTGGCTCCCAGCCCAGTTGCTCCATTGCGGTCATCAGGGGCGCATCCTCCCACTCCCGTGGCGCGGTGGACCCCAACGATGGAGGCGGCGGCGACAGCTCATAGCAGTTGCTCTGACCGTGGCTCCGCACGTAGCAGCAGCTCTGATTTTGGCAGACCGACAGCTCATAGCGATTGCAGTGGCGTTGCAGGCCGTCAGTCTGGGCCAAAGTGGTTGGGGTCCATCAGGGCATGTACAATGGTTCTATCTTAAGAGTGCCACGTAGGATAAATGATGAGGTGGATGAGAGAGAAATCATAAGAGAAGGCTTGTCTTCTCTTATTTAAGAAAAGCTAAGAGATCACAATTTGTCTCACCATGTTTTTAGGAACAACTAATTATTGAAGATAAGGCTAAGAGATGACCCATTGTAGACTCTTTTTTTATCATATCTAATTTACATGCAAAACTTAAGATAAGACTATTGTACATGCCCTCATATGCGTCTCTGGCCATGTCGTGGATGGCAGCAGCTGCTCTCTTGGGGGGAGTACAGCGGCAACAAGCCGCTTCCCAGTCCCCATCCCATGCCCAGGCCAAGCTGCTCATTCCATCGTTGCGAGCTTGCCAGGGCCCTCTCTGCCAAGTCAGCAGAGGGCAAGCTGAGAGGTGCGAGATAGTTGTGGCAGCCCATGCTAACCGACGCCCCTACCCCATTCTGCATGTCACTTCTGAGCTCCTCCTCGTCCTCGTGGGCAGGCTGCTCCTCCAACCTTTCAAACTGCTCCATCTGCATCTCATTGCTAGCATCATCTGGCTTGTCCTGGCCGTCGGTCTGCCTCAACCTTTCAGGCTAATCCATCTGCATCTCTCCAGGCTGTACAACCTGCACCTCAAGTTGTACCATCTGCATCTCTTTAGTCTGTACCACCTGCACCTCCTCTAGAGCAGGAGTGACAAGGATCGTGACAGCCGGTCGGCTACCCTGTCCCATCTGCAGGTCCGCCAAGGCGGCAGCGCCAACCGGGACCTCGCCGGCGATGGTGCTTGTGTGCCGCCGATGGCTCCGGCTCCCTGCTGGTAGTGTCTCGGCAAATGGCTTGCTCGCCCATGTTCTGGAAGAAGCGCTTGCGCGCCCCTCCCGCGTTCAACTGCGGCAGTTGCTGCCTCCTCCATCCCCCTCTTCGTCGTCGCTCCTGCGCCCAGCAAGATGGTTGGAGCAAGATCCCATGGACCTGGCCCTGTCCTCTCCATCCTTGGTGCCGAACCACCACTTGCCCTTGAAGCGGTACGTGCGCGGCCACTTTGTGCGCTCACCATGCCCTGGGGAGATCGGCAGCGTGTAGTCTTTTGACGACATCCAAGTGGATCAGCACCAGGAACGCCGGCCCTTCTTTGCCCTCCTCCGCGGGCATGCCTTCGGGCAGAAATTCCCTGGGGTGAACGACGTCGGGCCGCTGCAGCACAGTGAAGTCAGATACGCGGGAAATCTTGTCCGGGTGCCATGTCCAGAGCCAGGCGATACGCTATTGCTATTTTTACTCTGTACGTTGCAACAACTAACATTCATGAACCCCGCAGAAAACAAAACATTCATGAAATGACATTGGGGTATATATTTCGCTTCAAGCGGAAGTAAACAAATAACTTCGCTTCAACAATGCATTAGCAGACACAAACGGAAATCAATTTTCACTGACAACAGCCGGTGCTTCCTCAGATTTTTCAGTATCACTCCAGTCCATATATATTGGTACGATTTTCATAGTTATTCAAGACTAATTCTGTATAAGTGAGGACAGTCTATGTGTAGAAATTCCTTGTTTACAACATCTCTCGTCACTGCTGCCTGCCTCAGAGTATTGTGCACCTGTTCAGACCAAGGGAGGAGAAAATCCGCCTCGCGGAAGGCCAGAGCCTCTCTTCATCAAAGGCATGATCTGATTCTGCACTCTGAGAACTAGACTTCCCTCTTCCATCTCTATACTTACTTGTCACTGCCTCACCAGACCCTGCCGTGTCGCCACCACTCTTGGACTCCACACCAACTTCAGATATCTCTCCTGGCTTCTTGTCAAATAGTCCTTTGAACTGCTTCCTTGCCTTCTTTTCAATTTCCTTTGTTTGTGCATCAACTGTTAGTTACAAACTTTGAACGCTATGAGTTTATGCATGTTCAGTAGCATACCTGTTCCCTCTGTTTAAGTTTAACAAGGGCCACTGTAGCATCAGGCTCCGAGGACTTGTCGACGGCTACCATCTAATGAAGCGGTGTCATTACATATAGAGTAGGCCTCTACCAATTAAACATGATTCTGAAGCATGGTGCCACTAACCTTCTCAAAATCGTTCTTTGCATCATCAAAGTCCCCACCTAACATGTATGACATTCCTCGGCGGTAAAGAGCTTTGACATGCACAGGATTTGCATCAAGCACCTGTTCAAACACAAGTAAATCAAACAAGAACAGGATCATAATGTGAATCTTGTGCAAATCTATACTTTGCAGAGGCTGATGGATCAGTGTAGCAGACTTGAATGGAGTACAGGAGGTGAAGTGCAAAATTGCAATCCATGAGGGAGTAGAGCAAAACTGTAAGTCCATTTGACCTTTAATCCCCCAACCCTAGTCCATCCGACCTTCACCCAATGGGCCATGTGGCTGTTTTCATGGTACCACTGTCACGACCTAGATTATGGAGCGGATAGTGGTGGGTGGTAGGAGGGCGAGGGCGAGGGAGTTTAGGTTTGACGCCTTGGGGACAGATCTGTTCTGGAGGAAAAACGTCCCCTTTTCTCTGTTTATTTCTTCAATACCTAATTACATGTTAATTGTGTAGCTTTATAGTGCAGCTTGGCAGTAGGCTAGGGAAGACTTGAAGCGACTCAACTAATCAAACAAAATAGACATGGAAACCAATAAAGACCTATCCAGGCGGGTCCGGTACCCCATGGCGTGAGAAGCTACGCCCAAGTTCCTTTCAGTGTATTACCTTATTGCACGCTTCAGCAGACTTCCTGTACTCACCCATCTTCTGGTAGCAAGCAGCTACATTTAGATGTAGAGAACTCTGCATTTGTAACAACATAAAAGGTTTAACATGTATCAGGAAACAGCAACAAGTAGAAAATCATATACTACTGGTCAGTGCATCAATCGGTATGGTAGGAGAAAGCTGGAGAATAGAGTATCATCGTACTCTTGAATTGGCAAAGATTTTCCCCTCTTCATCGTCTTGAGGATGCACGTGGTTATACTCCCTAAGCAACTGCATCCATAGAGGGTAGGGGAACCAAAATCAGCAAAAACTTCTTGGCATGGCTTGTTTCACATCCAAGCATTTTCTTTTGACAAGCAAAGTAAGTTTTAGCATGACTTTCTTTTTATAACTGGAAAACAGAAGGGGAGCCCCAAAACAGAAGGGTACACTATATTAAAAGAAAATGAGCACAAAGATATTCACAGCATATTTACAGAAGGAAAAATTAAAGGACCCAAACAAAAGGGGGGAAACAAACATGGCTTTTCCGTGGACACCTGTACTGAATTGCATACTTTGCGCTACCTCACTGAATACATGGAGCAGCACAAAAAAATCTAGAACCGACAAAAAAGATCTCTCAACCCCACTGTAAAATGCTTTTTGCCATATACTTTGCATCATGTGAGCTAGTTCCACCAAAATAATAATCTTAGTACAATGAGATATCCTGCACTCCAGCCCATTTATCCCAACAACATGAATTGCAGAATTTGCATGAAGCGCCATGATTAAAATGAGTCAATTTATAATTAAGAACCACAATGGCATGCTGATGCCTGGTGTTATCTCTTTTTTATTGTCAATATCGCTTTAATTCATTTACGTTTAACATTTAGATTCAAATTGAAGAATTTCGACACTTCGCACAAACCTCAGGCTCCACTGAGAAAACTAGTGGTGTGGAGCACCCTAGGGTATTCACCATGGCTTTGGCTTCATTGCCAACGGACACGCGCATCACATATACTAAGTTGAATTCCATCCTTTATGCGTGTCTACTTGGTTCTCTCACGGGTTGTATAGGGTGTGTTTGGTTGCCTGGGTGGTTTTAACCTGCATTGCATGGGGGATCCTGGGTGAGCGTGGCCTGCTTGAGCGGATGCAAGGATGAGTTGAGATGAGTGTTTGGTACACTGTGTGATATGGGTGCACAAGAGATGCTATGCACGAGAGATGTTGTTTGGTAGGCTGAATATAGGCTCAATTCTGTTAACTCTTCTCTTCCAATTTCAATCATTCCAGGACCATTCCATAGACAAAGGGAACAAGTAAAACAAATCTGTACAGAAACCTGAACCAAAACAAAGTGTCGATTTTATCTACAAGGAATTTCTGAGACAAATCGAAAAACTTCACCAATCTGGTCCATTCTATTGAGATGGAGTAGATGGCCGGAGACCAACCGAATGAAGAGGTGGAGGGTGACGAGATGGCCGTGGTAGAGATGGGGTGCCGGGAGGAGATTTCAGCGACTGGGCCAGGCTGAGAAGGCCATGCAGCCAACCAAACCTGGGCTATCTTGCATGCTGGGTGCGGGCCAGGTGCGAGCCACCCAACCAAACACGCCCATACTGCTTGACCCTCCTTCAAGCATGCATAGGTTTGAGCTGAGCTTCACGCGAGTCAAGGAGGAATGCAAGCACAAGAGTACGCCCACACCATCCACAGAGAAGCTTGGAAGCGGTGATGGAATAGAGAAGATGGGCAGCTGGAATCCGGTAGCCGGACTATCCGGCCTATAGCCGAACAAAAACCTCCTCTGGATCACCGTCTGGCCCTTCGTCTGGCTACCGCGCGCGAGGCAACAGAAGCTAAATTGGTGAAGTCAGACTGTCCGGCTTGGAACCCGGACAGTACGGCTCCTAGAGCGAGCCCTTCGAGTGGCGCCTGCGGAAGCCATGAACCGGACGAGTTGCAGGCTTGCGACCCGGACTTTCCGGCCTGTGCCTGCGTGCAAATCTGGCCCATGATCTCTCACCTCCCCCACTTACCTCTTTGTGGCTAGGACTATATATACCTTTCCCCCACCTCCTCTCTAGGGTTAGCAAAGCAGAAACTAGATCTTGAGAGAGCATTGCTCCTTGACTCCTTGTACCTCCTCTTAAGAGGATCAAGCCCTCCTAAGGGAGAAAAGAATCCCTTCAAATTACCAAGACCTCCACATCCTTTGGATTGGAGAAGACCATCTCTCAAGACCCTCACATCTTTTAGAGATTGGGAAGGACTACCCTAGTTATCCTTTATTTTCTTTGTTTTTCTTGGATCTACAGGCACCTATTGTATTGGCTTGTGATCTGAGGGATACTTTGTGTGGATCTTGTCCAATTAGTGTTCTCTCGTGTTTTCTTGTGGATTTGTCCCGTGTTCTTCGTGACTACAGACAATACACCCCAAATCCATCTCCAGTTCGCGAAGATCAGGCCACCCTAGGGCTCTACATCAACCAGTTTACTAGATCTCGTCAGTTTTGGACAAGACAGGTTTCCCTCAGCCCCAACCCTTTTTTGTAAAAAAAAGAAAAAGGAAAAAAAGATAAGTGCATGGTGCACTTCTCCAAAAATTCTGAAATGAACTCAACAGATGTAGTGTCAAATTGATCTGTATATTGAGCAATCAGTTCTGGTGGGTAGCAGATGAACTTAGGCACTTAGCACATGCTATTTTGGCCTATTTTTAGCTCTTTTGGACTTTGCTTGTTCTTATATGTTGTTAGAATGTTAAATATGCATAAAGAGGGAAATAATATAACACCGACATAAAACATGAATAGACTGGCTACTCCTCCTGGCCATGCCCAGGAAAATCTTTGGAAACAAGAATAAGTTTTTTAGGAAAGATGTAGACACACAGACGAATATCGCTACCTAAGACTCAGTTTAGAAGGGATGGCGCTCCCACCTCCTCCTCCTCCACCTCCGGGATCCGGCCACGCTCCGGCCACCACAAACCCTTCGGCTGCTTCTCCAATTGAACTCACCCTCGCCACCAATCCTCTCGACGCGCTCCTCCCCTCTGTTGCGCCTCCACCATCGCCTTTCCTTGACCTGCCCTATATGTCAAAGCTGGCCAGGTAGCTCTTCGCTGCTTTCTGGGGTGCAGCAACGCCATGGGTCTGGAGTTTGAGGACGACTGCAGCTACTTCCGCAGCCTCGACATCACCACTCCAGAACTTCACCTTGCAACACCCTTCTACATCGTCTTCGACTTCTCCAACCGCCACCTTGACGCCATAATCGTCGCTGCTCTGCTTCAGGCTGCCCTTGGCGGCAGTGCTGCTGATTTCTTCGTTGCTATGTGCTCTCTTCTTGTCTTCCGCTTCCATGTGGCGTCCTCGCGAGTCGCAGAGATCATCCTCGCCCAAACCAGGGTCCGCCACCGCAACTACGCCTTCTTCTTCTCTAGAACCCTACCCCTGCTTCCACCACCTCCCCCAGCTGCTGCCTCTTGCATGTCGCTAGCCCACCTACTGCAAATTTCAGATGACCTGGGTCTTCACTTTGAAGGAGTGGCATGGACACAGCTCCAATCTTCAGTCTCCTTTGATCCATGCTACCAGTCACACGGATGCCGCATGTATGCGCGAGTCATCCAGTTCCCGTTCGCCCTTAATGCCACCTCAATGGCCCTAATCCTTGCTAGTTTTTCGGAGGACTCTACCACCACTTCAACGTCACAGACGACGGTGACTCGTGCTTCTCGTTCACCGTCGCCTCGCCAAAAGTTGCCAAGCTCATCACCTCCATGGGAGACTTCCACAAACGGGGCATGCTGATCCGTTTCCCCTGGCCACCGCTCATGAGTGGCGCCCGATGCTCGCTTTCCGGTGAGGTCATGCCTCCTTCATACGGAGCCACGTCATCCTCACCGTTGGCGGTCGTCTCTGCCATCAGCCGCAACAACTCTGGATCTGCATAAGGTGAGACGACCTCGGCCTGGTATTAGCTTTTTTTACCGCATGCTTAATGTTATTCGCTTTAGCCAGCTCCCCC
>LR738712.1:428248947-428262084 GCA_902687465.1 Secale cereale
CCCCCCCTTCCCCCCAAACTCATGGTTGATGAACAACACTGAGTTTAGAGAGATAGAAGCCATGTTGTGCTCTAGTCTGGGTCTTCGTAAAGAAATCCACCAGCTGTAATTCTGAAGGTACATATTGAAGAGCAATAACCTGATCCTGCAAAGCAGCACGCACATAGAAAGCATCAACACCAATATGCTTGGTGAGCTCATGCTTCACAGGGTCACGCGCAATGCTAATAGCACCTGTACTATCAGACAATAACAGAGTAGGTGTAGTGACAGAAACACCAAAATCCTGAAGTAACCACCGTAACCAAGTCACCTCTGCCGTCAAAAGAGCCATAGCTCGCAACTCAGCCTCTGCACTCGAACGGGAAACTGCAGTCTGTTTCTTCGTCTTCCAGGCAATGAGAGAACCACCAAGGAAAACACAGTGAGCAGAAAGTGAACAGCGATCCGAAGGATCACTAGCCCACGTAGCATCCAAAAAGGCCTGAAGCTGTAATGAACCGGAGCGAGGAAAGAACAGACGGTGAGAGATCGTGCCACGAAGATATCGGAGAACACGAAGAAGATGACTATAGTGAACCGAAGTGGGAGGAGAGACAAACTGACTCAAAATATGGACCGGATAGGAGATATCCGGACGAGTGACAGCTAGATAGACAAGACTCCCAACAAGATGACGATAACACGTCGGATCAGACAAGGGGTCACCATCAGAGGTGAACATTGAGCTCCATGGGAGGGAGTCTCAACAATGGGCTCATCAGTAAGAGCAGCACGAGCAAGAAGATCCTGGATATACTTTTCCTGGGAAATAAAGAAACCATCGCAGGTAGAAGAGACTTCTATCCCAAGAAAGTACCGAAGAGGGCCAACATCAGACATAAGAAACTACTCACTAAGACGAGCCTTCACAAAGGCGTCGCCCGTGATGATCATGTCATCAACATAAAGAAGAAGGAAGAGTCTGACCACGATCTGAAAGGTGGACAAACAACAATGGATCCTGAGTGTTAGGAATATGCAACTTGTATTTCCAGGAGGCCATAGGCCAGTATATATACATGTACAGGTGTGGAAGATATGCAAGAAACCCCTTATACAATATGGTAAATACGAAAGGTTACATGGCTATATATATAATACTCTACCCCCCCCCCCCCAAACTCATGGTGGATTAACAACACTGAGTTTGGAGAGATAGAAGCCATGCTGCGCTCTAGTCTGGGCTTTGTCAGAAAATCCGCCAACTGTAACTCAGAAGGCACATACTGAAGAGCAATAACCTGATCCTGCACACCAACACGCACATAGAAAGCATCAACACCAATATGCTTGGTGAGCTCATGCTTCACAGGATCACGAGCAATGCTAATAGCACATGTACTGTCAGATAAGAGCAGAGTAGGTGTAGTAACAGAAACACCAAAATCCTGAAGTAACCACCGTAACCAAGTCACCTCTGCCGTCAAAAGAGCCGTAGCTTGTAACTCAGCCTCTGCACTCGAATGGGAAACTGCAGTCTGTTTCTTCGTCTTCCAGGCAATGAGAGAACCACCAAGAAAGACACAGTAAGCAGAAAGTGAACGGCGATCGGAGGGATCACTAGCCCACATAGCATCCGAATATGCCTGAAGTTGTAAAGAACTGGAGCGAGGAAAGAATAGACAGTGAGAGATCGTGCCCCGAAGATATCGGAGAACACGAAGGAGGTGACTATAGTGAACCGAAGTGGGAGCGGAGACAAACTGACTCAGAATATGAACCGGATAAGAGATATCCGGACGAGTGACAGCTAGATAGACAAGACTCCCAACAACGATAGCCCTTATGCTCATCACTATAGCCTAAGAAAACACACTCAACAGACTAAGCGGTCAGTTTGATGCGTTCGCGAGGGGCAAGAAGAACGTAGCAAACACAACCAAACAAGCGAAGCGTCGAATAATCAGGAGAACGATCAAAGAGACGCTCAAAAGGAACACCGCCCTGGAGAGCAGGGACGGCTGAAGGTTGATGAGATAGGTGGAGGTGAAGATAGCCTCGGCCCAAAAATGAGGTGGAAGAGAAGCGGCGATCATCAACGCACGAGCCTTCTCAAGAAGGTGGCGATGCTTTCGCTCAGCCACGCCATTATGAGCATGAGCACCAGGGCGAGAGAACTGAGGAAGAGTGCCCTGCTCAGCAAGAACACCACACATCTTGGAAATATACTCGCCAGCGGAGTCGGCATGGAACACACAAATAAGCGAAGAGAACTGAGTGTGAACCATGGCAGCAAAACGCTTATAGATGGAAAGAACCTCACTGCGAGAAGTCATAAAATAAAGCCTAGTGTAACGAGAGAAATCATCTATGAAAATAATAGAGTATCGATGGCCCCCTTTCGAAGCGAAGGGAGCCAGACCCCATACATCAGAATGGACTAAATCAAAAGGACGCTGAGACACCGACTCACTAGTAGGATAAGGTAACTGAATCTGTTTTCCTAGTCTACAACCCTGACACTCTAAAGAGACATCTCCTGAGACAGACCCCAGAAGACCTCAACGAACTAATGACGACAAGCGAGACCCACAAAGGTGACCAAGTCGATGATGCCACTGCTCGAAGGAGCCGGTAGCTGAAGCGACTGAAGCGGATGTACTGGCGATAGTGGTGGCAACGGAAGGAACATGAAGCTAGTCTAGCTCCCAAAGACCCTGGGAGTCACGGCGGCGAGGGCCAGCCCCAACCAAAGTGTGCGTTCAACGATCCTGAACAGAAGAAGAGTCACATCTGAGTGTCTTTTTTTTCGGTATGCCACTCCGCGAGCAAGGAGCGCCGCGTCTTTTTTTGGTCTGTCTGTATTTTGGTTTTGGGAGCGTCGACCAGAATCAGTAAGTTGACCAGCAAAAAAAAGATTCATGGTAAGTGGAGGAACATGAGCAACATCAGGAACAGAGTAAGAAGGTGTGGTAAGATTGCCTCGACTAGCAACAGAAAGAGGAGTACCATCGGCAATGAGTACATGAACAGGAAAATCAAGCGATTTAAGAGAGGACAAATTTGAAGAATGAGAAGACATATGAAAAGAAGCTCCGGAGTCCAGAACCCATGAGGATGTACCTGACTGTGTAGGGGGTGGTTGCTCAGTGCGAGAAGCATCAGTCACAGAACCTGCAGTACCCGTCGAAGGAGAACCTGAAGCGGCAAGCGGACGCTTAAGTCGCAGAATATCCTGCTCAGTCAAGGCGGTGGCTGAAGATGTCGAAGTAGAAGAAGAAGTCCCTGAAGCTGATGGTCGCGCCTTACGCAGGTGTTTCTTCTTCTGGAAGCACTGAGACTCAACATGACCATCCATATTGCAGTAGCCGCAGTGAGGATGAGACCGACCCTGGCCGCCCGTAGTAGGCAAGAGCGGAGGAGCACTGGAGCGGGATGGAGTCGATGCAGCAGGCGACATAACAGGAACTCGAGCAGCGAGCACAGAGGGAACCTCAAGTAAACCATCGCCACGTAGGCGAGTCTCCTCAGCACGAATCTCAGACAGCACCTCCATGAGGGAGATACGACCACGAGCAAACAACTGAGCACGCCGGGGCCCAAACTCCTTTCGGAGCCGAAATAAGAACTCGTAGACACGATGAAACTCCAAATCAGCCCGCACAGCCTGGCAACACTGACAAGTACGACAACCAGCTGTGCGGAGAGAATCAAGCTGACGGACTGGGTTGGAAGGCCCCTGGCTGGACAGCTGCGGGATCCCGCAAGGACGCGGTAGCAAAGGAAACACGGGAGGCGCCCCTGGCTGGATCGGGAGGCCCAGGCTGGATCGATGAAAAGAGAGCACCCCTTGCTGGCCTGGATAGGGAGATCGGGAGAAAGAGCAACAGCGACAGCGGCGCCATGCAAGGATTGGATCGGTGGGAGCACGAGTTGCGCGTGCGGGAAAAAAAACCTAAGGCATCCTTTGGTTCATAGGATAGGAATGTTATAGGAATAGGAAAATCATAGGAAGTGAGGTGACATGCATCTCATTCCTATAGAGGAAGAGATTTCATTTGATGCATAGGATAGGAATTTTTCCATTAAGTCTGAGCTAATGTTTTTTTGTTCCTCCAAAATGTTAAGGATTGATTCCTATCCTATATAGGAATAGGAATTCATTCCTACAAACCAAAGGGCTTCAAATGAATATTTCCTTTGCAAATCCTATCCTATAAAATTCCTACAAACCAAAGGAGGCCTAAAGCTCTAATACCATGTTAAGCTTCATGCACTAGGTAATAAATTTCTTCAATGTATTTTAAAAGCCACAAATATTGATGGTTTGCCGGTGGTTAGTTGTCAGCAGCAGATGGACAGCCCAACTTTAAATTATAGCAGAAGTTGATGGCATTAATAACAGTGTTGATATGCAGGTGATTGGTTAGCTATGGAAATTGACTAGGCTACCTTGCATGTTTTAGATTTTTGGCAAGCGGATTGTGGGTCTAGCGCCTTGATTTAGATTGCTGTTATAATGAATAGTAGACCATGGTGTGACATCGCAAATGATGGGCAACAAATTACTTCATTATACAGCCCATAAAATAAGTTGTAGTGTAATGTTCCCCTTGTATATGAATCATAATCATTTGGTGATAAAAGAAAGTATGACCAGACAAACTTAATCATCCTCAAGGAGAGCATGTAATTCCATAAAAAACAGAGCCCGAATAAAGCATGAATACTATGATATGTAACGGAAACCCCCTAGAAGACCATAGGCCGTAATTCAAATTCTAAACGAATGTTTAGCGGATGTATCTAACAGCTAATTATGACTGTACCTGAGTAAACTGAACAAGTTCCACCTCAAAATGAACTTCTTCAAGGCCTTTAAGTTGCGGCATTAGTGAGGACTCTGTCAAATAGGTACTGCTAACATAAATAGTTGCTTTTTCCTTGCGTGCCATTGTTCCAATTCCCATCTCAAGGCCTTTAGGTGCCTAAACTAAAACAGGAAAAAAAATGCATAGCAAACAGAAGTTAGGAGAATCAGTGGGAATGATATAGCTTTTTATGCATTTTAGAATGATAGAATCAGCAGATGAGTTTCACATTACACCAAGTATGCTAGACCTAAACTAGATACCCAAAATAATTTGTACAGTGAGCACTGTGTGTTCTCAAATAAGTTGCAAATTTGGACAGAGGTGCCTAAACTAAAACAGGAAAAAAATGCATATCAAACAGAAGTTAGGAGAATCAGTGGGAATGATATAGCTTTTTATGCATTTTAGAATGATAGAATCAGCAGATGAGTTTCACATTACACCAAGTATGCTAGACCTAAGCTAGATAGCCCAAAATAATTTGTACAGTGAGCACTGTGTGTTCTCAAAAATCACGGTTTGGAATGTACGCGGCCTCAACTCGCGCGCCAGACGTAGTGCCATCCGCTCCCTGTTGGGCACTACCGGAGCCTCCATTGTATGCCTTCAGGAAACAAAGATGGCTTTCATCTACTCGCCCACTGTGCTTGACATTCTCGGCTCCGAGTTTGACGACTTCACATACCTGCCGGCTGATGGCACGCGAGGCGGCATTCTCTTGGCCTGGAAGAGCAGGGCTGTCACGATCTCCGACCCGCTGTTCACGCGGAACGCGCTCACAGCCAAGGTATCCGTGGCATCCGGGACACCGTGGTGGCTGACGACGGTCTACGCACCCCAAGACGACGCGGATAAAATCTTGTTCCTCCAAGAGCTGTGCGATATTCGGGCGGCATGCCCCGGCCCATGGATGCTATGTGGTGATTTCAACCTCATATACCGCGACGAGGACAAGAACACGGGTGGCCTGCATCGGCGCATGCTGGGTAGATTCCGCCGCGCCATCAACGACCTCGCCCTGAAGGAGATATATCTCAACGGTAGTCGCTTCACATGGTCGAATGAGCAATCGCCGCCCACGCTTGTGCACCTTGACCGCATCCTTTGCACGTCGGACTGGGAAGATGCGCACAGCGAATGCCACCTCCGGTGCCTCGCTTCGGTCGTGTTGGATCAGTGCCCGCTGCTGCTAGATTGCTCCCCCATGCCGGCTGCGCACAAACGCTTCCACTTCGAGGACTATTGGCTCAGACTTGACGGCTTCCACGACACCGTTACCGCGGTGTGGAGCTCGGTGCATGACGACGACCCATTCCGGCGGCTGGTCAAGCGCCTCCAGGCCACTGCTTGCCGCTTATCAAGCTGGAGCGCCAAGGCCACGGGTAACATTCGGGACAAGCTCGCCATTTCCCGCGAGCTGATCATGCGCTTTGACAAAGCGCGGGAGGACCGAGTGCTCTCACCTCCGGAGGAATGGCTCCGCAAGCAGCTCAAGCTCGCCTACCTCGGCATGGCATCCATGGAGCGCACGATCGCTCGGCAGCGTGCCCGGATCGCGTCTCTTAAGGACGGCGACGCCAACACGAGCTTCTTCCACCGGCAGTGCTCCTATCGGCGTCAGAAGAACCGCATATATAGCCTCAACGTCGACGGGCAGGTGCTCACGGATCATGAGGAGATGGCCAATGCAGCGTTTTCACACTACGATGGCTTGCTGGGCACTGCGGTAGACCGGGCGCACACGCTGGACCTCTCCCAACTCATCGCACCCGGCGACCTCGCATGCCTAGACGCGCCCTTCAGCCAGGAGGAAATATGGGACGCGGTCAAACGCATGCCGGCGCGCAAAGCACCCGGTCCGGATGGCTTCACAGCGGAGTTCCTGCGCGCCTGTTGGAGCATCATCCGGCATGACATATGGGATGTCTTCGAGCTGCTATACACGCTGCGTGGACGCGGGTTCAGCAAGCTTAACCAAGCGCTGCTAACCTTGCTGCCTAAGCGCGCGGACGCTCACAAGCTCGGTGACTACCGGCCGATCTGCCTGATCCACATTGTGGCCAAGATCTTCGCCAAGGTCCTGTCATTGCGCCTCGCCCCCAAGCTCGACACCCTAGTCAGCTGCAACCAAAATGCGTTCATTGCCGGACGTAGCCTCCACGACTACTTCGTTCTAGTCCGGCAATCCCTCAAGATGCTGCACCAACTTGGCGCGCCCAGGATCATGCTAAAGCTCGACCTCACACGCGCCTTCGACTCCATCTCATGGCCCTTTCTCTTTGAAGTGCTGCACCAGTATGGGTTCGGGGAGCGATTCCGGGAGTGGCTGGCCATTCTGCTCTCCTCGGCTAGCACGCGGGTCATGGTCAATGGAGTCCCCGGCCCTCCAATCTGGCACCGTCGCGGCCTGAGACAAGGCGACTCCACCTCCCCACAACTCTTCGTGCTAGCGGTGGACACTCTTGGGAGGCTGATGCGTCTCGCTCTGCATAAGGGTATCCTCCAGCAGCTGCACCCCCGGCGATATCTCTTTACGCCGACGATGTGATGCTTTTCTGCCATGTCACTACCGACGAAATTGCCGCTGTCAAAGGCATTCTAGACGTGTTCTGTACGGCGTCTGGGCTACGGGTGAATTACACCAAGAGCTCGGCCACGATCCTTCATGCCGACGACCACGTCGAAGGGCTGTTGGAGCCACTTGGGTGCCCCGTCGTGGCCCTGCCGGTCACCTATCTGGGCATCCCGCTCTCCATTCGCCGCCCATCCGCATCCCAGCTGCAACCCCTCATCGACGCGGTGGCGGGCCGGCTACCCTCCTGGAAAGCTTGGCTGATGAACAAAGCGGGACGACTAGCGCTCGTCAAGTCGGTGCTTAGCGCGATATCGATCCATCAATTGCTAGCGTTAGCGCCTCCAAAGAAAACCCTGAAGCAACTGGAGAAGATTCAGCGCGGTTTTCTGTGGGCAGGCCACGCGGACGCCCTCGGTGGTCACTGCCACGTCAACTGGCGCCTGGTCTACCGTCCGCTCAAATATGGTGGCCTCGGCGTCCGGGACCTCGAGCGCACGGGGCTATCGCTCCGGCTGCGCTGGCTCTGGCTCGCGTGCACGAACATGGATCGAGCTTGACAGGGGCTGGACCTGCAATTCACGACGGAGGATCGGGCGCTTTTTTACGCCTCCACGACCATGGCCATCGGTGACGGCAGGACGGCCCTTTTCTGGGAGGATCGCTGGCTCGACGGTCAATCCGTTCACGAGCGCGCGCCCATGCTTATCAAGTGCATACCCAAACAGCGCAGGAAGTCCAGAACGGTGGCGGAGGCCCTCGCCGGCAACAGCTGGGCGCGTGACATCCATGGCCTGCTCGACCTCCCGGAGATTGGACAGTACCTAAAGCTCTGGCACCTTGTTCAGCATGTCGAGATGTCCAATGAGCCAGACAGGCTACTCTGGAGATGGACAGCCAACGGTGTTTACACGGCCCAATCTTGCTACCGGGCAACCTTCCAGGGCGCGACGAGCTGCAATTCCTGGAAGCTCATCTCGAGGAGCTGGGCACCGCCCAAGGTGAAGTTCTTCCACTGGTTGGCGTGTCAAGATCGTTGCTGGACCGCGGAGAGGCTCGCGCGCCGTGGCCTGCAACACCACCCACGGTGCCTTCTGTGCGACCAGGAACCGGAGACGATTGGACACCTGATGCTTACGTGCCCATTCACTAGGCGGACTTGGCATGAGGTCCTTTCTTGGCTACGCCTACCGGCACCAGCGCCCGAGCACGACGGCTCGCTCATGGATTGGTGGCTGCGGCAAAGGATTTGACACCGCCAACACTTCGCAAGGCGCTCAAATCTGTGGCGCTCTTGGTACCGTGGATGATTTGGAAGCATAGGAACGGGTGTGTTTTCGACCATGTGAGGCCCTCGCTGAATGAGCTTGTAGACAGGATCAAAGACGAGACCCGATGTTGGGCAAAGGCCGGAGCTCAAGGGCTCAGGGTCGTTTTGCCACCATCCTGGGATGTCCACTGAGGCCCTCTTGGCTGTGTAAAACTACCTCCTAGGAGGATGTAAATACCCTTTCTTTCCAATGCAAAGAAACGCAAAGGCCATTTGCGTTTTCTCGAAAAAAAAAAATAAGTTACAAATTTGGACAGAAGTGTTTAGACAAGCGCATAATATACCTGATACAACAGAATGTCCAAAAGCGCATAATTAATACCCAATGCTATCACTACATGCAACAAGTATGCCACTGACCTCAGATTTACCCAAAGTGAAGAAATAGGGCACTCCTTTACTGGGAAGAATTTCTTTTCCATCTGTTGTTCTTGCAGTTATCCTGGAGATGACAAACAAAAAATTCCTAGTTAAATTATTTTTCATAAGAAGAATCCAAGTAATATCATAGTATGCTGAATATATAAATGCAACTGTTAGGAAATATGCAACTTGTATTTCCTGGGGGCCAATGGGCAGTATATATATACATGTACAGGTGGTAAATATGCATGAAACCCCTCATACAACGGGGAAATTATACAGGCTATAATGGAACATAGTATAACACTAACCCCTCCCCCCCTCTCTTCAAACTTAGGGTGGATCCACAACACTGAGTCTGGAGAGATAAAATCCATGTGGCACTCTAGTCTGGGCCTTCGTAAAAATCCGTTAAATGTAACTCAAAAGGCACATACTGAAGAGCAATAACCTAATCCTGCATAGCAGCACACACAAAAGAAGCATTAACACCAATATGCTTGGGTGATGTTAGTCGTTCTTCAGCGACTTTTCTCATGACTTCCGCACCGGGTGATTGTCGCCCTACCCCGACTCCCTTTACGGGTTGTGCACGCGGTCGTGACCGCTATATGTCGACTCGTTCTATGCCAACTCACCACACGGCCTCCAAGGGTGATGACGACTGCTCATCACTGGCAAGCATTTTTGCCTCAACCTTTTCTGACTTGCCGTTGTCTGTGCATGAGATTGCACAGCTGCGATGCCTGCTTGATGCTTGGGATTCTTCACCGACGGTTTCGGCAGATTCTGTGGCTGACTCTTCTGGCAATGAGAAACCACCTTCTACCCACCTGTCGAGTCTCATGTTCGTGTTCTTACGGCTAATAGCACTCCACTCCATGTAGCTAGTCGAGGCACTCTTAGCACTTCTTCATTTCATGTTCCCTCTGTAGCTCATGTTCCTCGACTTACAATGCAGCTCATATCGGGTGATCAGATTTGCTGACTCTAGTTGTAGGGTCATTCTCGACTTTGATTCGTGTTCGGTTTAGGATCATCGCACGGGCGCTCTACTTGGTCCTGGCCCTCAACGCTCTGATGGTCTCTGGGAGCTTGACTGGCTTCGCCTTCCCTCCGCTGCCACCCCGCCAGTCTCACAGCCCATGTTGCTTCATCGACCAGCTCTTTTCAGCAGTGGCATCATCGTCTTGGCCATTTATGTGGTTCTCGTCTCTCATCTTTGGTACATCGCGGTGTTATGGGGTCTGTCTCTGGTAATACTCCGTTGGATTGTCTAGGTTGTAGGCTTGGCAAGCAGATTCAGCTACCCTATCCTCAGAGTGAGTCAGTGTCCGAGCGCCCTTTTGATCTCGTTCACTCTGATGTTTGGGGTCCAGCTCCCTTTGCTTCGAAAGGGGGTCATCGATACTATATTATCTTTATAGACGATTTTTCTCGGCACACTTGGATCTCTTTTATGTCTTCTCGTAGTGATGTCTTATCTATATACAAAAAAATTGCTGCCATGGTTCATACCTAGTTTTCCACTCCTATTCGTGTTTTTCGCGCAGATTCAGCAGGTGAGTATATCCCCCATGTGCTGAAAGGATTCCTTGCTGAGCAAGGTACTCTTGCTCGATTCTCTTGCTCTGGTGCTCATGCTCAAAATGGTGTGGCTAAGCGCAACCATCGTCACCTTCTTGAGACGGCGCGTGCGATGATGATCGCCACCTCTCTTTCGCCTCACTTTTGGGCTGAGGTTGTTATCACTTCTACCTATCTCATTAAACATTCAGCCATCTGCTGCTCTATAGGGCGGTATTCCTCTTGAGCGTCTTTCTGGCCGTTCTTCTGATTATTTGGCGCTTCGTTTGTTTGGTTGTGTTTGCTATGTTTTGCTTGCCCCTCGTGAACGCACCAAACTAACCGCTCAGTCTATTGAGTGTGTCTTTCTCGGATATAGTGATGAGCATAAGGGCTATCGGTGTTGGGATCCTGTCAGTCGTCAGATGCGTATTTCCCAAGATGTCACCTTTGATGAGTCTCGTCCCTTCTACCCGCGTCCACCCTCCTCGGCCTTTTCCATGGAGGACATCTCTTTTCTTACATTTTCGGATACACCTCCCTCCGTGCCTAGTATTCCTAGTCCTCGTCCCGCTATTGCAGATCCAACGTTGTCCTCTCCTATGGTTTCTTCACCTCTCTCATCGCATGACTCTCCACCTTCATCACCGATACCTTCCTCTTCTCCACCTTCATCACCGATACCTTCCTCTTCTCCATCTTCATCATCGATACATTCCCCGTCTCCACCTCCGGTAATTCCACCTCTCTCCTCCTTTCCTTTCCATTATACTCCTCGTCGATGTGTTGTGGATGAATCTACTGATGTGCCCTCTACTTCTAATGTCGTCTTCCTCCGCACGGCCGACTTATGGTCTTCGTTCTCGGCCTTGTCCGCCCCCTGGTCGATATTCTTCTTTTCGCTATGGTCTTTCAACCATTGTTGAGCCGACTTCTTACCGAGATGCTATTGTTCATCCTGAATGGCAGTTTGCCACGGCGGAGGAGATTGCTGCCCTTGAGCGCACCGGCACGTGGGATCTGGTTTCTCTTCCTCCCTGTGTTTGTCCCATCACTTGTAAGTGGGTCTATAAGATTAAGACTCGCACTGATGGTTCTCTTGAGCGTTATAAAGCTCGCCTTGTGCCTCGTGGCTTTCAGCAGGAGCATGGTCGTGATTACGACGAGACTTTTGCTCATGTGGCCCATATGACCATTGTTCGCACACTTCTCACCGTGACCTTTGTTCGCCACTGGTCCGAGTCCCAGCTTGATGTTAAGAATGCCTTTCTTAATGGTGAGTTGCGTGAGGAAGTTTATATGGAACCACCTAGGTATTCAGTTCCTGATGGCATGGTTTGTCGTCTTCGTCGCTCTCTCTATGGCCTTAAGCAAGCCCCCAGCGCTTGGTTTGAGCGTTTTGCCTCAATGGTCACTGCATCTGGTTTTTCGCCCAGTGCTCATGATCCAGCGCTGTTTCTCCACCTTTCTGCTCGTGGTCACACTCTTCTTCTATATGTTGATGACATGATAATCACCGACGATGATCTTGAGTACATTGCCTTTGTCAAGGCCCGTCTCAGTGAGCAGTTTTCTATGTCTGATCTTGGTCCTTCTCGCTACTTTCTTGGGATTGAGATTTCCTCCACCTCTGATGGCTTTTTATTTCCCAAGAAAAGTATATCCAGGATCTTCTTGCTCGTGCGGCTCTTAGTGATGAACGCACTGTTGAGACTCCTATGAAGCTTAATGTTCACCTCCATGCTTCTGATGGTGAGCCCTTGTCTGATCCGACTCGTTATCTTCATCTTGTTGGGAGTCTTGTCTATCTCGCTGTCACTCGTCCGGATATCTCCTATCATGTCCATATCCTGAGTCAATTTGTTTCTTCTCCCACTTTGGTTCACTATAGTCACCTTCTTCGTGTTCTACGATATCTTCGTGGCACGATCTCCCACCGTCTCTTCTTTCCTCGTTACAGCTACAGGCCTATTCGAATGCTACCTGGGCTAGTGATCCTTCGGATTGCCGATCACTTTCTGCTTACTGTGTCTTTCTTGGTGGTTCTCTCATTGCCTGGAAGACGGAAAAACAGATTGCGGTTTCCCGTTCGAGTGCAGAGGCTGAGTTGAGCTATGGCTCTTCTCACGGCAGAGGTGACTTGGTTACGTTGGTTACTTGAGGATTTTGGTGTTATTGTTACCACACCTACTACACTCGTCAGACAGTACAGGTGCTATCAGTATTGCACAGGACCCAGTGAAGCATGAGCTTAGCAAGCATATTGGTGTTGATACTTTCTTTGTATGCGCTGGTGTGCAGGACCATGTTATTGCTCTTCAGTATGTGTCTTCCGAGTTACAGCTGGCGGACTTCTTCACGGAGGACCAAACTAGAGCGCAACATGGATTTTACCTCTCCAAACTCAGTGTTGTGGATCCACCATGAGTTTGAGGGGGGGGGGGGGGGGT
>LR738712.1:428262199-428277929 GCA_902687465.1 Secale cereale
TTATATTTATGGTGGCCTTTGGCCTTTTGCATTCTGGCCTTTGGCCTCCCCTGTACATGTATATATGATGGCTTTTGCCTCCTGATAATACTAAGTTGCTTTTCCTCACAATATTCAACAACGCTGCCTCATCTAATTCAGCATACCGTTTCGTGATCACTGCAAATTTCTCCATCTTCTCGACTTTCACCAACATGGACACAACTTGTATGATCTTCCTCCTGATCTCTTCCAACCCAATCCTCACCTTTTCTTTCTCATTTGCAGTTTCAGATTCAGCCCCAATCACTCTATTGACAAGAGACTCCATCCCGTCTTCTCCTAGATGTGCCACCAGTTCAAGCACCACAAAGGTCGTGGAGGAGCAACTCCACCTTGCTGCTACAAAGTGAACAGCACAAGTGTTGAAGGAACAGCTTTAACGTGTTGTGCTATATATCGCTCTAGAGGCGAATGCAGGCTGATAGGGCAGCAAGAGTTCAATCCAGAACTCCTAGGGCACAAGATCTACTCCAAGATCTTAGATAAGAACAAGTTCTATTATAGGTAGTGGGTACATAGTCTGGGTCCAAGATCTTAGATAAGAACAAGTTCTATTTATAGGGTTTTGGGAAGCCTTCACATACTTCTACTTATAGCTGGAATACTCTAGAAACATTATTTAAGGTTCACCATTCTACTCATAGCTACTCACAACTAGAAGACTCTAGAAAACAGTAGGTAGGATAAAGAAAAGAAAAGAAATACTAGACCACAACAGAAGTATCTAGAAGTAGCCAAAGAGATTTGACATATGATTATATTTTCATGTTCCTCATCTATTGTTCCTCATCATTCTCCCCTGGTTGTTTGGAACTCGCCCTCGAGTTATCTTCATAGAGCGCTTCTGGATGGTAGAGAGTCAAGTCCACAACATTGAAAGTGTTGGAGATACCCATATCGCTTGGAAGATCTATCACATAAGCATTATCATTTATCTTCCTCGTGATAAAGAAGGGCCCATACCTTCAATGCCTAAGCTTCCTCTTAACACCTAAAGGCAGCCTCTCTTTTCGGAGGTAGACCATCACCTTATCACCAACTTGGAATGATTTTGGCCTCCTTTTGCAATCAGCAAGTTGTTTATATTTCTGATTTTGTGCTTCCAAAACACCACGAATCTCTTCAAATAACTCAGTGTAATTATCAACAAAGGACAATGCTGATTTTGAGTTTCCCCTTGATGGTAGCTTCACCAGGTCCACCACATGTGTTGGAACTTTAGTGTAGACAATGGAAAAAGGGCTCCTTCCTGTGGATCTATGCTTGGAGTTATTGTAGGAGAACTCTGCAAGAGATAGGGCCAAGTCCCATTGTCCCTTTCTTTCTCCACAAATGCAACGGATCGGATTACCCAAAAACTTGTTCACCACTGAGCAGTGCTAGGAAATTTCAATTCAGTGTTGAATTGCTTCCACAAAGTGAGCCAAAATGCAGCAAGAAACTTGCTATCACGGTCTAAGACGATGGACCTTGGTACTCCATGAAGTCTGACCACTTCTCGAAAGAATAGGTTTGCCACATGATGAGCATCCATTGTCTTGCGGCATGGGATGAAATGAGCCATCTTAGAGAATCTATCCACGACCACAAATACAGCATCACTTCCTCGTCTTGTTCTTGGCAAGCCCAAGACAAAGTCCATAGAGATGTCCTCCCATGGAGCGACAGGAACAGGCAAAGGCATGTATAACCCTGTGTTCTGGACTTGGCCTTTGCAGGTTTGACATATAGGGCATCGCTGAACAAACTTTCCAGCATCTCTTTTTAGTTGTGGCCAAAAGTAGCGAGCTTCCAGGCTAGCGATAGTCTTGTCCCGTCCAACATGGCCACTAAGATCACTTGAATGGAGCTCTCTAACCAGCTTGTCACGTAGAGAACTTCTTGGAATGCACAATCATTTTTGAAGAGATATCCATCTTGCATCAAATAGTCATCACCTAATGGTTGGCCCCTTGCGTGCTTTACCCAAACATGGCCAAAGTCTTCGTCACCCTCATACAACTCCTTTATTTGATCCATGCCCAAAGTTCAGCTTTAAAAGAAGTCAAGAGGCATGCACGACGACTCAAAGCATCGGCCACTCTGTTAGTTATTCCAGATTTATGCATGATGAGATAGTTAAATCTCTCTAGATATGCTGCCCATCTTGCTAGCATGCGGTCAACATGCTTTTGATTTCTAAAATGCTTCAAGGATTGATGGTCGCTATAAACAATGAACTCTTTAGGCAGCAAATAGACTTCCCAAGTTTTCAAAGCTCTGAAAACGGCATATAGTTCTTGCTGATAGGTACTCCATTTCTGTCTAGCTTCACTTAACTTCTCACTAAAGAAAGCAATGGGCTTCCTTTCTTGAGATAGGACAGCTCCAATGCCTACTCCACTTGCATCACACTCCAACTCAAAAGTCTTGTTGAAATCAGGTAGCACCAAGACAGGAGCTTGTGATAGTTTTTGTTTAATCTCATTGAAACTAGTTTCAGCTGCTTCTTTCCATTGCAACTTTCCTTCCTTCAAACACTCGGTAATTGGTGCCATGATAGTGCTGAAATTCTTTACAAATCGCCTATAGAAAGTTGCAAGGCTATGAAAACTTCTTACCTCAGAAATGGTCCTCGGAGTTGGCCATTCTCGGATTGCTTACCATCAAGACGAATACCGTCACATGTTACGACGAATCCTAGGAAAAGAAGCTGTGTTTGCAGGAAAACACATTTCAAGTTGACATAGAGCTCATTTTCCCTTAGTACTTCTAGCACCTTCCGACTGTGATCAAAGTGTTCATCCTCATCCTTGCTATAGATCAAGATATCATCAAAATAGACCACAACAAAGTGGGACAAGAAGGGTCAAAGGACTTGATTCATTGAGCGCATAAAGGTACTTGGTGCATTTGAGAGTCCGAATGGCATGACTAGCCATTCAAACAACCCTTCCTTTGTCTTGAAGGCGGTTTTCCATTCATCCCCGGGTCTGATACGGATTTGATGATATCCACTTCTTAAATCCAGCTTGGTGAACACTCTTGCTCCACTAAGCTGATCCAACATATCATCCAGACGGGGAATAGGGAATCTATACCTTACAGCGATCTTGTTAATGGCTCTACTGTCCGTACACATGCGCCAAGATCCATCTTTCTTAGGCACGAGCAGGGCTGGTACAGCACATGGGCTAATACTTTCTCGAATGTGCCTCTTTTGCAGTAATTCCTCCACTTTCTCCTTCAATATATCATGCTCCTTTGGGCTCATTCGATAGTGTGGAAGATTAGGAAGACTTGCTCCCGGAATTAAGTCAATTCTAGGTTGAATTCCTCTCACCGGTGGCAAGCCTTGTGGCCCTCCAAGCATGTTCTGAAATTCTGCCAATAAACCACGTACCTTTGCTGGAATTTCAGCAGTCAGGTGCTCTTCTCCTTTTACAATAAGTGCAGCACACAAATCTGCCTCCTTCAAGTCTTCCATAAACTCATGAGAGGTATTACCTTCCTCCTTAGAGGTATTACCTTTGGTTTTGTTTGGTAAGATAATAATCTTT
The DNA here is from genome assembly GCA_902687465.1 of Secale cereale. NCBI lineage: Eukaryota > Viridiplantae > Streptophyta > Magnoliopsida > Poales > Poaceae > Secale > Secale cereale. Next base: position 428,265,781 of record LR738712.1, read on the forward strand.
CTCTTGTTCCAAATGAAAGAGTAAGAATTTTCCTTGCCCTTGCGTGTAGTATCCACATCAAATTGCCAAGGTCTCCCAAGAAGAACATGGCTGGCATCCATGTCAACCACATCACACAACACATTTGAGCGATAATGCTTGCCCAAAGAAAGTGGCAGGTTGCATTGTTTGGTGATCCTCATATTCACTCATTTCTTGATCCACCCAATAGTGTAGGGGTTTGGATGATCATGAATATCAAGCTTTAAATGGTTCACCAACTTCTGGGAGATAAGATTCTCGCAACTGCAACTATCAATCACTAATTTGCATACCTTGCCATTCACCGTGCATTTGCTCTCGAATATTTTCTTCCGTTGTGTGTTGTCAGGTTGTGGTGTGGAACATAGGAGACGCTGAATCACACATACCACCTCTTCACCTTCTTCTTGACAAACATCTTGTCCCTCTACATCTTCATATTCGTATTCTTCCTCATCGCCTTCACCATCATGGATAGTTGTGTTAACAAATTTCCTTAGTGGGCAGCCGCTGGATGTGTGTCCCTCTTCACCACATTTATAGCATTTTGGGCCTTCATTGGACTTGCCCTTGCCTCTAGTTTGCTTCTGGATGGGTCGTTTTGTCTTTGGTGGAGCCGTCTTTTCTTCCACTCTATTAGGCTGACTCCTAGACGAGCCTTCGATACGAGGAAAGCTGTCTTGCTCTTCAGCACCAACATGGCATAACAGATGCTAATTCAGTTATCTATTTATTTCCCCTGAGAAAACACAAGCATTGTGCCTTGTTGTACTGATAGAGCTGGAAAAGTGTTATTTACGAGTCTGCAGTAGGCTACAGCCAAGTGAACAAAAAGAGCCCTAAGTCTAACCATTGGGCAGGACGGTGTGACCCAAGGGTTTGCCTCCTCGATCGTGTCTAGGAGGTCGAGTATGGCTGGGGTATCATTCAGGAAAAGATGTGCTTCCTTCGGTTCCAAATCCATGATGGAGCTTGTCCTGTGCCTCAGCGCAGAGGGAGTGGCCACAACCATTGTTCTCAACAAGTCGGTGAATTCTTCGCCGCCCGCCGGAGATGGCGCTGTTGCTGTAGATCTTATCCATGACAGTGCCTTGAACCAAACTAGATGCCAGAAGACGCAGTAACAAGCAGGTGGGTTCATTTACTCATGGTTTTTAAAGGGAAACTGCAAGGGATGCCCCCAACAGTATAAATAGGAACACAAATTCATGTCCATGAGGACTTGAACCCAGAAAGTGGGATTGCATTCACTCCCCGACCAAGTGAGCTAGGCTCACTTCCTTCTAGTCTCAATGGTTTGTATCCCCCTCATCCCATTCTGTGCAAATTGACCATTATATTTTTTGTATCATCAAATGCAACTAAAATTTCAGTTTACACTTCAGTTTTCTAGTAGTTACATTAAAGAAGTCAATTATGTAGCATTTGGGCACTAACCATAAAGAAAGAAAAACTATGTTCTAACGCTGCCAAGCAATGACCAGAATTTATTAGATTTAGAGTAAAATAAACATTTACCGTGCTGTCACTTCATATGGTTCTCTAGGTGTTTCCCACCCCTTGCCTTCATCAATTATCTGCCACATCCAAAGGGAAATGATAAGTTTGCGACAAGCTGAAGCATCTGCGCTCATTTACTTGACCTCCTATTGTACAACCAACAAAAAAAGTCTTAACATGGGAGTAAAGGACGCCGATAACATTTGGGGAATCCCAAACTGAATATATGAATCCTTTTACTGTGCTAACTTTGCAAAGCACAAAAAAAATATCAAACAGGTGCTCCGAACATAAATAAAATAAAGTATTTAAAATCCCAACTGGATAAAACTGTATATAGTTTATGCTATCAATATAGAATGTCTGTTTACCTTCTTTACAACCCCTAAATCCTCAGTCACGACCTGAAAGAGAGAGAAAACCAGAGTCAATAATCGAATCGAACGTGGCAAATAATATTATTATGTGTCTGATTGGTACTAAGCATTGCAGTGAGTACAAAGCTGTGGAGTCAGGAAATCAACTACCTGGGGCATACTTTTAAAAACCCGACCGGACCGGTGGTCTAATCAGAAAAAACCGGAACCGGAGCTTGTCCTTTTTCTATGACGCATTGGTCTTTTAGTAAAAAACAAGGGAAATATTAAGAAAATGGTGCATAAACTAGGGATCAAACCCTTGACCTTGAGCTAAGGCATGCTAAAGGCCAAATAACCAACTGGGCTAGCAACACTTTGTGATCTATTAATGGATTACATCAAATATTATGTCTACCCATTTGATCTGGGTCATATTTTCTGAAAAAATAGCTTAAATATTGTTGTTTTTGGTTGTCATTTAACCAATGAGCCGGCGGTCAGACCGTTGAAAATCTGAGTCGACAGTCTCACCGGTTTGGTTTTTAAAGTATGACCGGGGGTTAGAAGAAGAGAAAAAAATAGGACATCGACTTGGCGAATGAAGATTAAATGAACCATATGTTTATCTGACCAACATGCTTACTTGTGTGTTGCACTTAACTCGATAGTTCCCATAGGGGATGCCATGTCATATTGATATCATTCACCTAATCATGAAAGATCGAAATACAAATCTCTATCATTCACACATTTATTATGCTGTATACCGACATTACACATATGGTGATGTTGTAGTTGTTCGTGAGATATATTGTTGAACCGGTGTGGGCCCTAGCCCATCTGTACCTGTCACTTGAGCCCAAGCCCATGAGAAATGTTGACCTAGAAGAGGAGCCCCTCCCCCTCGTTTCTGTGAGAGCCGCCACACACGAAGAAAGACACAGGAGCAGCTGCTCCTGGTACGCTCCTCCTCCAAGCTCAACATGGTATCAGACCAGGCTGCAGAGGCAGCGGCGACCCCGGTGGCGTGGTCCGGCGAGGAGGAGCGGCGGGGGCGAGCGGCGGCGAGCTGGGCACAGCGGCTGCGGCTGGAGGCGGAGTGCAGCGAGGCGGGCTCGGGCGAGGAGGTTGCTGTGCGCGCGTGCTGCTGGAGCTGCTGCGCGCTGGAGGTGCGGCTGCTGCCTGCTGCTGCTGCTGGTGCATGAGGCAGCGAGAGAGAGATTGAGGGGAAGAGAGAAAAGGAAGGAGAGGTGACGAACTGCTGCTGGGTGAGAAGAGGAGTGCTACTGCTGCTTGCAGGTGCTGAAGGTCCTGCTGTTTTTGGTCTGCTGCTGACTGAAAGGGAAAATGGCAGAGGAAGCACTGGCGGCTGCAATGGACAAGCTTGCGGACGTCATGGCCGGGAAGCTGCTGGCTGCCGGTGAGAAGGCACCTGCTGATGTGGGCTTGAGCGCTGTGCAGGCAGAGATAATGCAGAAGATTAAGCTGGCTCCAAACGAGGTGAAGTTAGAAGGTGTAGAGAACTACCTGAGGTGGTCGAGGAGAGGTAAACTCATCCTCAGAACTAAGTCACTAAGTCACTGGAGGACTATGCTCTTGGTGAGGTGAAGGAACCAGAAGACAAGAGGGGAGCTTCATGGAAGAAATGGAATGCCACAGACAGTTCGGTGTTGAATTGGCTGCTGAGTTCTCTATCCCCTTCTGTTGCTGCTTCGGTGGAGGACCTCCCTACTGCTGCTGAGGTATGGGCAGCGTTAGCTAGTATGTAGTCAGGGAAGGGAAATGTCATGTTGGTCTCCAAAACTGAAGACACTGTGCATGATCTCACTCAAGGTGATAGGACTGCTGTAATGATGTATGTTGAAGAGCTGAAACACCTTTGGGCTGATTTAGACTATCTTGCACCTCTTGTGTTGCCACATGCTGAGTGTGCAGTGATAGCTGGGTTGAGGATAGGCGTGTCCTCAAGTTTCTGAAGGGGCTGGATTCCATGTTTGAGAATAGAAGGGCTATCTGTAGGAATCAGGGCTCCGCGGACCCAACGAGGTTCGAACTCTGGGGCGTGTGCGAAGGATCTCGCTTCACCGGGACGCTCTGCTCGCTGTACGCAAGGCTCGCCGTGAAGGATGATCGAAGGGGACGGAAGAACACGGAGATTACCCAGGTTCGGGCCACCTTGCGATGTAAAACCCTACTCCTGCCTTTGGTGGATTGGCCTCACGAGGAGGTTGAGGAAGAACTAGTACAGTGGATGAGCAGCCTCACGAGGGCTCTATTGGGGAGGATGGATCGATCTGGGAGCCATCCCCTCTACCGTGGAGGCTAGTCTATATTTATAGTGGCCTTGGTCCTCTTCCCTCATCGTCTTGGCGGGAAGGAATCCCACAACGGCCAAATTTGAAGGGGGACAAGAGGTACATCTTATCCTGACGAAATGTGGTCTTCGCTTGCAAAGCTTCTGGCCATAACGCAGCGGTGGGCTCGGCGATGACATCCGTCCTGCCGAGCTCATGGTCTTGGTCTTGTTGCACCGAAATGAAAACCTTTGGGGGATTCCTTGGGAAAACGCGTACGTCCTTGCCTCCTTAGCACCAAAGAGGAAACTGTCCTCCTCTGCGCCCGCTGGCGCCCGCCTGGCCTTGGTCGTCATGGGGAGCCTCGTGAGGCTGGGTACCTGCATGGAAATCTCCGCTCCTCGAGAGGCAGGCTTAGAGGGCTGCCCCTTGGGAGGTCTTGGTGTCGTCCGCCTCGCGAGGTTGGGGCTTCCACGAGGGTTTGTACCAGGCCGTTAAGGGAGCCACGCCATGGGCCGCAGGCAGGCAGATCTGGGTACCCCCGATCCCAGAACGCCGACAGTAGCCCCCGAACCAAGGCGCGCTCAGGCTGGCTTCGAGGCAAAGCCAAGGAGATTAGGCTGAAGCGCCACAGGCCCCAATCGCCTACGGGCCAGGCTTGACGCGTGGCGCTCGACGGGACGCGAACGCCTCCACTTCCCCATGTCGCCTCGGCAACTGCCCAAGCTGGCGAAAAATTGGCGCACGCCGCAGAGCCATCATCGCCCGAATGCGAAGGGACGCCGGTTGGCCCTCGACCGCCTATGAGAGGGTGAGGGAGACTGAGCCCCCAGCCCATCTTCATCTTCTCGCTCCCCCACTCCACACTCTTGCTGCAGCATCCATGGCGCCGGTGAGGTTCTCGGACGCCGAGAAGGGGAAGGCGCCACGGGAGAGACCGGAGTCGCCCCTACCGAAGAGAGGGCGAGGCCGTCCTCACAAGATCATCGTGACGCCGGCGGCGGTCCCCCAGGGGCGCGAGCGAGCCCCCACGGGCGTCTGCATTGCCTCCGGCGGCCGTGGGAAGGGCCCCCTCCGTGGGAGCGGCAGCGAAAGCCGTGGCGGCCGTGGTCGTGGTGGGGGGCTCTCGGTGGCCTCACGCCCACGACTCCACTTGGCCGCCGCAGCCCGAGAGTTCGTGGTGTGGGTGGAAAGGCCAGGAGACCCCTGGATCCATCTCCCGCGCTTCTTCGCGAATAAGTTGCTGGTTGGAGGACCCGGCGGCCTATGGCTGCAGGCCGACAACTGCTGCAGCAAAGCCTCGTGGGTGGAGATCGATGCTACCCCCGCAGGGAATGTGTTCCTGAACCGCGGGTGGCAGACATTTGCCCACGCCCGCGGCTTGCAGGGGAGGCGTACCCTCCACTTCAAGTATGACGGAGCAGCGATGCTCTTCATCAAGGTCTTCGGGGAAGACTGCAGGCTCTTGGGGTGCTGCCCAGAGGGCGACGGCGTCCTCGGCAGTGAACTCGCCCTTGGCGACGGTCGCAACTCCTCCAGCAGCAGCGGCGCCTCCTTCGGAGAGATCTCGAGCGACGACGACTACGACGAGCCGCCACGTAGTCGCACCCGGACTAAAGAGGACGGCGAGCCGCCACGCCGTCGTGCCCCCGCTCAGGAGGACGTCGAGCTGCCATGCCGCCGCGCCCCCATCAAGCAGGAGGAAGACTCCGACTGAGTGTGAACGTCGCCGGAGCCAGGCCTCAGGAGCAGCGGTCCTCAGGAGGCCGCTTCTGTGTTCTTGTTTTTTTATTTCCTGCATTAAGAACCATGAAGAGCCCCGCGGGGGCGTGTAATGAACTGTGGCGCTTGCACCTTTATATCAGTGTTTCCCGTTCATATTCTAGCATTTATACCATTGCTAATTGAAGGGCTCTTGCCCAGCTCGGTTAGGATAACTTAGCTTTTTGCGCTTCATGGCCCGTGGCGGGTTGCTGCGTCGTGGGGGCGCACTCCTCCGGAGTTTTTGATCATGTGCACGCTCCTCGTTCCAGCAACGACGCTGCTGGGACGCTAGGCAGCATAGGGAGTTTGTAGGGAGCGTCCCTCCTCCTGGACCAGATGACTCTGGAGTCTCGCGGGAGGGGGGGGTGGGGTCGCGAGACGCCTGGCGGAACCTCGCGGGGATGCAACAAGTGCTTGACGTAGGGCTTCTCACTAACAAGCCGGACAGTGGCTGCTTTTCTTCAGCTACCCTTCCTTGACACTCATCCTGCATCTAGAGCCCCTGAGCAAGGATCGATCGTCACTGGTATGCCGGGTCGTGATGCCCGACAAGGCCAGGGGCCGATGGCGATATGTGCCCGCTAGCTCGCTCGGGAGCGTCGCGTGAGGATTTGAACGCCAAGGTCTTGCCGAGGTGTGCGCATGGGCGGACCCACGGCTCTCGTGGCCTGGGCCGGCTCAGGCGTACACACCATGTCCAGCCCCCGCTCGCGGGATGTGCGGGAGGGAGCGACGGGCAACCGCCACTCTTCTGAAAAACGAAACCCAAGAGAGAAAACGCTGCAAGGAGTCCTACCCCTTTTCGAATAAAGATGCGACAATTTCAAAGTTCATTCCAAGAAGCAGAAAATTTGGTTACAAAAAGAGAGCAAAAGAACAATCGCGTCCGGCGCCTATACTAGTCTTCCCATCAGCGCGGAGCATGGGCCTCCACTAGGCATGGGCATAGTCGTTGTAAGACTGTGTCATCCGTCAGCGCAGAGCATGGGGCTTCCATTTGGGCGTGGGTGGGAGCCCCCGTGGGGCCGAGGAGAAGCGCACCGGGAGACTCCGGGGCGTGTATAGCCCCACTCATTATTACGTGAGAGTGTCACGCGTAGAACTGAATTAATTGAGACTTTAGCATGGGCTCATGAACGCACACCTTTAGCTAATTCAATTCGCTGGAGAGATAAACCCGTGGCTCTTTCCATTGTGCAAGCAAGATTGGTTGGATTAGCTCACTTTTCCTTGGGTTATATATTCACTTATGCAGCTTCCTTGATTGCCTCAACATCAGGCAAGTTTGGTTAATTTAGTTTGTTTTTTTGTACTGTATCAGCACCTAGTTCATTACTCTTGATAGAGAGGGAGGATCTGCCTTTTTAGATTTCTTTTTCTATTTATTTTTCCATCTAGGATTAGAACCGTGCGGAGATGCTGGATGTTCCAGGCATTCTGGACCGGGACCCCGTCATCAGTCTCCAGGCGCGCAGCGCCAGGCCTGGAGACGTGGGCGACCCTGAACGGATCCTCCCACATGGGCGAGAGCTTGTGGAGGCCCTCCATGGAGAGGACCCGCCTCAGGACGAGGTCTCCGACTTTGAGAGTCCGGAGGCAGACGTGGCGGCAATGGTAGCGCCGCAGCACCTACTGGTACCTTGCGGCGTGGAGAGAGGCCTGGCGGCGGGCCTCCTCTCCGAACACGAGATCCGTTCCCCGCGAAGCATCCTGACGCGCATCGTCGAATGCCAAGACTCGCGAGAGCGATGCTTGACCTCGTGCGGGAGGACCGCCTCAGCCCCGTAGACGAGGAAGAACGGGGTCTCGCTAGTGGGCTTAGTCGCAGTGATGCGGATGGACCACAACACGGACTGAAGCTCCCCGAGCCAACCCCTACCGCAGGCCTCAAACTTCTTCTTGAAGCTCCTTGTCTTGAGGCCCCATAGGACCTCCGTGTTAGCGCGCTCGGCTTGGCCGTTGCTCCGCGGGTGCGCCATCGAAGTGTAGCATATCTGCGTTCCAAGGTTAGCACAATATGTCCTGAAGAGGTTGCTTGTGAATTGGGAGCCATTGTCAGTAAAGATACGGTTTGGGGACACTGAAACGGCTCACGAGACCCTAGATGAACTTGACGGCCGAGCCGGCGGGAATGGTGCGCACGGGCTTGACCTCCGCCTACTTGATGAACTTGCCGACGGCGACTTAGAGGTAGCGGTAACCGCCGGTTGCCCGAGGGAAGGGCCTAGTATATCCAGCCCCCAGACCGCGAAGGGCCACGAGAGTGGGATGGTCTGAAGACCCTGCGCGGGCAGATAAATCTGCTTGGCGTGGAACTGGCAGGCCTCGCAGGATCGGACCAGCTCGGTGGCGTCGTGAAGCACCGTAGGCCAGTAGAAACCGCTATGGAACACCTTTCACACGAGGGTGCGCGACGAGGAGTGGTGCCCGCAATCTCCATCATGGATGTCGGCCAACAGCTCGCGCCCTGCTCCTCGGATATGCACCGCAGCGAGACGTCGTTAGGGCGTCAACGGTACAACTCGCAGTCCTGCAAGCAATAGGCAGTGGCCTAGCGAGCCACACGTTTTGCGTCTTCCTCCTTCTCGGGCAAGGCACCGCGGAGCAAGTACGCCTTGAGCTCCTCAGTCCAGTCGCCCGCCTGAGGTTCCAGCACGAGGAGCAGGTGAGCTCCTGAGGTCGGGCCGCAGGCTAGGGCACCTGAGGACGGGGTCGGTGGTGGCTCCTCCCGAAGCAGCGCCGGACCCGCAGCCGGGGGCGCAGCCGATGGTGTGAAGAGCCTCTCGAAGGCACCAAGCTTCTGAGGCTCGCGGCGTCATGCCCTCTTGGCGACCGATGGTGAGGCGCTTGATCCCCAGGGCGGCCGCGGCCCTAAGGCCGGTGATCAAGCCCTCGTACTCCACAATGTTGTTGGAGACCTTCTCGCCATGCTGGAAGCAAAGCTGCACGGCGTAGTAGAGCTTGTCCTTGGTCGGCGAGATGAGCACAACTCCAGCCCCCGCGCCCTGCCGCACGAAGGCACCGTTGAAGTGCAAGACCCGGCCATCGGGCGCTTCATGTACACTATGAATGTGCCAAAGTGTCTATGGGGCGAAGCCGTTCTGACTGCAACCTATCTGATCAATCGCACACCATCCATGACACTGGGTATGAAATCTCCTTGTGAACTCTTATTAGGAGAAAATAAATTTAGTGTGCCACCAAAGGTGTTTGGATGTACTTGTTTTGTCAGGGATCATAGACCTGCTGTGAACAAGCTGGATCCTCGGGCGGTGAAGTGTATCTTTATTGGCTATCCTTCTGGACAGAGAGGGTACAAGTGTTGGAGTCCTTATGATAGGCGCAATTTCATGAGCATGGATGTGGCATTCTGGGAATCTAATCCTTACTATGGTGAAAAAACTGACTTGAGCTTGGTGTTTGAATGTCTGGACCAGCCTGCAGTTGCGGTTGGTCCAGAGGGGGAGCGGGTGTTGCAACATTAAGTATCTGAAGCAAGAGGGAGAGAACAAGAGGTCAGGAAGAGGTGATGCAGCAGGCAAGACCGCTAATGGTGGGCACTATACCCATGTTGCCACTGTCTAGTGGAGAAGGTGAAACAGAAACGCATCAAGTTCAACAGCAACCTGAGCAGCAGCAGGGCATAGAGCAACCTGAGCAACAGCAGGGCATAGCACAACCTGAGCAGCAGCAGGGCATAGCACAGAAGCCACTTAAAGTCTACACCCGTCGAGTCAAGGCAAAATGAACCCCAGGGGGAGCAAGCAGGAAATGAGAATGTGATGCAGGGGGGGTCACACATAGAACAGGAGGACTCATCCATGGAGATGCCAATTGCGTTGAGTAAGGGAACTAGGGCTGCGACTGCCAAACCTGTGGAGAGATATGGGTTTGAACAGAATATTGGGAATTATGTGAATTATGATGCTCTGCCGGCATCATATAAAGTGTTCATTGCTTCTCTTCAAGCGGTTGTTATTCCTTCAGATTGGAAAAATGCAAAGAAGGACCCTAAGTGGTGTGCTGCTATGCGAGAAGAACTAGAAGCATTGAGAAAACAGAGGACTTGGGAGTTAGCTGAGCTGCCAGCAGGAAAGAAAACAGTGGGCTGCAAATGGGTTTATTCTGTCAAACAGAATCCTGAAGGTAAGATTGAGAGATACAAAGCCAGACTAGTTGCAAGAGGGTATAGTCAAACCTATGGGATAGACTATGACGAAACATTTGCTCCAGAAGCAAAAATGGACACTCTGAGGATATTAGTATCATGTGCAGCGAACTTTGCATGGCCTTTGCATCAATTAGATGAGAAAAATGCTTTTTCTTGCGTGGAAAACTAAAAGAAGTGTATATGGAAGTCCCCCCTGGATTGGACTCATCTAGAACTGAAGGCAGGGTGTGTAGATTGAAAGTCTTTGTATGGTCTGAAACAATCACCGAGAGCTTGGTTCGATAGATTCCGAAGGGCTGTGTGTGAAATGGGATACAAACAATGCAATAAGGATCACACTGTCTTCTACCGGCATCAGAATAGGAAGATTGTCATCCTTGCAGTCTATGTAGATGATATAATCATAACAGGAGATGATGGAACAGAGATAGCAAGGTTAAAGGAGTGTCTTGGAAGGGCATTTGAAGTGAAGGATCTTGGACAGATGAAGTATTTTCTGGGTATTGAGATTGCAAGATCTGCCAATGGGATAGCCTTGTCCCAGCGCAAGTACACCTTGGATCTCCTCAGTGATGTGGGAATGTTAAGAGTGTCGAGCTGCTACTACCCCAATTGACCAAAACCATAAAGTAACAGCACAATCTGGAGATCTAGTGGATAAGGAGAAATCCCAAAGACTGGTGGGGCGTTTACTATACTTGTAGTTGTATCACACGAGGCCAGACATTGCCTATGCTGTGAGCATAGTGAGTAGGTATATGCATGAGCCCAGAAGTGGACATGTGGAGGCAGCACACAGAATTCTGAAGTATTTGAAGGGAGCACTGGGAAGAGGACTGTGGTTCGAAGGGAATGGCCACTTGGTAGTTGATAGGTATAGTGATGCAGACTGGGCAAGTTGCCTGGATGATCGTCGATCAATATCTGGGTATTGTGTGTTTGTGGGAGGTAAATTAGTTTCATGGAGAAGCAAGAAACAGCCAGTTGTATCAAAATCAAGAGCAGAAGCAGAATATAGAGCCATGTCTCAGGGGTTAAGTGAGATGTTGTGGGTGAGAAATCTCCTAAGTGAACTGAAATTGCTAAGAGAAGGACCTCTGAATGTCTGGTGTGACAATAGGTCTGCTATATGCATAGCTAACAATCCAGTGCAACATGACAGAACTAAGCATGTAGAGATTGATCGATTTTTCATCAAAGAGAAGCTTGATGCTGGGGTTATAAAGATTGAGTATGTGCACACAGGCTAACAGATAGCAGACTGCTTGACAAAAGGTTTGGCAGCAAAGGAATGCAACCTAGCTTGTGACAAGATAGGAATGATAGATATCTACCACCCATCTTGAGGGGGAGTGTTGAACCGGTATGGGCCCTAGCCCATCTGTACCTGTCACTTGAGCCCAAGCCCATGAGAAATGTTGACCTAGAAGAGGAGCCCCTCCACCTCGTTTCTGTGAGAGCCGCCACACACGAAGAAAGACACAGGAGCAGCTGCTCCTGGTACGCTCCTCCTCCAAGCTCAACATATATTGGCCCAACATCCAAGATGGTAACAGAAATAATCGGTAACCATGAATGCGATCATTATGCTGTGGGGCAAGCATGATGTGCAACAGTAGCAATGATGTGCACGGCAACAGCAGAAGGATGCATGCAGGGCGAACAGCTCTTTTAGACGGCCATTATGTTGCGAACAGAGTCTTAATTAACATAAATTGCATAACTCTTCAGAACTCATATCATGCTGAAATTGATCGATTTAGAAGTACAAAAGGAAATTGATGGCTGAAAATATATCAGAACCATTGTACCATGATAATTCCGAAATATATATAACGTATCATGCTCAAATCATAACAAGACTAACCTTGGCTTTAAAGAAATCCAACATCTCAACCTCAAACTGAAGTTCATCATCTTTTGGGAAGCCATCTGGAGGTGTAACCGGGGAATCATCCTCTGCATAGTGTATTCTCGGCTCCATTTTTAACTGAAAAGATAGATTGTGACCGCGCGCACGCGGGGGCGGGGGGGGGGGGG
>LR738712.1:428280559-428380370 GCA_902687465.1 Secale cereale
GGGGGAGGAGTGCTGACCTCTTCTCAGCCGCCTCCTCGGCGGGCGATTTCTTCTTGGCGGGAGCCGGCGGGGGATCGTCGTGGGACATGGCTGATGCAGATATGGAAGGAGGAGATCGATCTCCTCTCCAATCGTGTATGCCTGCGTTTAATAGCGGAGCTGGGAGCAGGTGAGGTAGCGGCAGCGCTGCTCACCTAGACTAGACTGGGTTGGACTTGGACTCTTCCGCGCTCACAGGCGTCAACGGCCGGCGGAGGATCCAAAGGAAAACCACGCTATCCGGTCGCCAAAGGCATTTCCTATTGGGCACCACCAGGGATCACACTACTGATCCCTAGCGCTCCATCAGACTAGCAAACCACCATTGGATGGATCAGAATACCATCGCTATATTAGGCAAGTTAGTTACAATTTTTTTTATTGACGTGGGTATTTTGCTTTCATATAAATACATGGTGCTTCTTTCTTCCTGTAGGTAGGTGATCACAAAGCACCGGGTGTGGATGGTTTGCCGGTTGTTTTCTATAAGCATTTCTCGCAGCTGATTGGTGTGGACGTGGTGCGCGAGGTTTTACAAGTGGTACAAGGTGGCAGTATACCGGAGGGATGTGATGCTAATCCCAAAGGTTCGAAACCCTGAAAGACTGAAAGATCTACGTCCGATTAACCTTTGTAACGTTGTCTATAAGCTCGTGTTCAAGGTCCTTGCCAACCGATTGAAGTATATTTTGGGGGAGATCATATCGCCAAACCAAAGTGCCTTTGTTCCCGACCGGCTCATCTCTGATAACACCATCTTGGCATATGAAGTGACGCACTATCTGAAAAGGAAGAGAACTGGAGCAACTAGTTTTGCTGCTTTAAAGCTTGACATGAGCAAGGCCTATGATCGAGTTGAATGGCCTTTTCTGGAAAAGATTATGTGCCAACTGGGTTTTGCACCGGTTTTTGTGGAGCAGAGTAGCAAGTGCATCAGAACTGTGCAGGTCAAATGCAAGATAAATGATACATGTACTGAAATGGTGATCTCAGGATGCGGCTTGAGGCAAGGGGACCCCATCTCCCCATACCTTTTCCTGCTTTGTGCGGAGAGACTCTCGGCGATACTGAACCAAGCGGAGGCTACGGGGGTTTTGAGGGGCATCAAGATTGCCCCGGAAGCACCTCCAGTGACACACCTACTTTTCACCGATGACTCCCTGTTGCTCATAGAAGCCACGGTGGAGAGTGTGACCGCGATTTGATAGAGGCGAGGGGCCCGATCTTTCGATGAGATGATAACTATCGATTTGGTGGAGACGACTTTGACGATCCGACTACAAACGTGCACGACGTTGCGCCTTAGCAATCGCTAAACCAATCTCCAGGGGTTACTGACAATGCCAGAAGCACGATCAGCCTGACCACGAAGGTCTATTCCTGCATGCAATCGAAGAACAAGCAAGAATATGATAAAGCAATCTTAATATTGCAAATATAGATGAAGTATTGATAAAAGGTGGGGATCCGTAAGCGGTCTTGGTCTGGTCGTTGGACACAAACGAAGTACACGAAGTTGCAATGGCTAACATTTGACTAAACAAATCCCCAAATAAAAAGCTACTAGATGGATCTACTTATATAGGAGCAAGGGGTGGCGGCCAAGGAGGTGGAAGGATGTCCCAAGGCAGCCTAAAACTAACCCTAGGTCGTACAAGGCTCATGGGCCCAAGTGGAGGTGATGCAACACCTTTGGACTTGTAGTTTGACTCGGATTCTGCTGCAGCATCGGATTGTTTCGTCGATATCTCGACGCTTCGGACGAATTTGAAGGTGAATCCAATTGGGTGGGAAAGTGTACGAAATCTTGTTTCCAACAAAAAAAGAATCACCCAATTCGGAGTCCGTATGAAGGAGTTCTTGCCGTTTTGAGTCAGGTATGTCTGTGCAGTCCGAATCTGGATGCAGAACGTGAGAGACTTGGACCCTATCTTCTCTTGGCCCAAAAGTGACGTGAGAGAACTTTTTGAACAGCACCTAAACTTCTCTTTTTCCCTTATCTTCATATGTGGATTGTACAAATGTTCCATACACCTGGAATTAGACATGGCACAAAAGTCTGTGAAGTATTTTTGTCCTGGATGACATAAATATATTGTTACATAGTTTGCATTAGAAATCACCTCACAAATATACATGTATGCAATATTTTTGGTCGTATCGAAGGTAGTCATGTCCTCATCATCCTCCCTTTCTTGAAAATAAAGCCGTCCTCGGCGTTGCTTAATCTGAAATTTGGGTAAGAAAATAGACAAGGTGTACATGTTGTATATGTATATGTCATCCATTTTTACTTCCCTTAATTTTCGCACATATGACACATGTATAGATGAGTAACTTTCGTAGTTCATAAAATATAAAGCCAAAATATTATCACAAGAAGTAGAAGGCATGAAAATATTGCAACTCAGTTTGCGCAAAATAAGTGAAGCTCTTATTCATATCAAAAGATTGACAATGTTCATCATTAAACCATCCCAACATTGGTGAATAAACCTTACTTGCATGAAATTCACGAGCTACAACATGCTTAAATAAGCAAACATGCAATAAGTCATTTGACATAGCATCGTCACCAAGATTAGAGGTCATATCAAAATGATTAAACATTGGCACAATTATTTTCAAATGTATTTTATCCAAATCTGATTTATTCTCCAATTCACATGATTCTTTTGCATCAACAGTTAATTCAATGGGTGCACTCAAAATTGTTGGTATTTCAGTTGTTTGATCACATGACGCATTCATGAGAGTAACATGATTATCTAAACTAGGTGGTGTGCTCAAATCAACAGGTAATTCAATACATGATGTATTCAAGTTAACTAGATATGCATCATCCTCATGTGAAATTATATCATCATTGATTTTACTGTTACCTTGTCGCAAATACGTAGCTGATGTAGGTATGAACGATGACAAGGTACCATACACTTTAGATGATGTCATGCTCACAATCGGAGGTGTGGCTGCTCTTGTAGGTGCAATGGTGGAGGAACCAACCAGTGGTGGTGAGCATGAACTGGAATAGTAGTTGTTGTAGTCACACAATGCATCCTCCTGTATTTGTCTCTCAAAGGTACAAGCACGAACATATGTACCAGTAATGCAACGAGGAATATACTGAAATCTTGCGCGAATATCATGGTTTAAACCACCAAAAAATCTATTCATTGTATCATCCTCGGATTCTTCTATGTCACAATGATGCATATAAGATTTGAACTCTTGGTAGTAAGCATGAATAGTGTTACTGCCTTGTTTTAATTGTTCCAATTTGCGAAGCAATTCACGGCGATAGTAAGGAGGAAAAAGATGGTTTCCCATTACATACTTCAAACCTTTCCAAGTTGTGGGTTGGTTATCAATATTTTTCTTACAATGCACACTCCACCAAATAGAAGCAAAACCAGTAAATACTTTAGTGACAGCTCGTACTCTCTCAAGTTCAGAAAAATGATGGTGACTAAAAACTTTTTCTACTTCAAGCTCCCAAGCTAGATAAATACCAGGATTAAATCTACCCTCAAATGACGGTAAAGAAATAACATGACGATGTGCTTGTGTGTGTTGTCCCACGAATCCTGATGGTGAAGATGTATCCGTCGTCCAAGAACTTCTGTCTCCGGTACCTGTCATGATTAGTAGAAACAAGGAACAAAATTCGAGAATAATGTTCCTATGAACTACTCGGATGTGGTGGTAAAGCGCTCACAGTAAAGCAAATATCAATATCTTACAAGTTCTTACCATGCAGCAGGTGGTGATAGGCAACCAGCGGTGTCAAATAACTCCAAAGATTGAGTAAAGCGATTGCCAGGTGAACGTAAATATGCACGGTGTAGAAATATGTGGAGCTGGGTTGGCTATATATGGTAGCAAAAGATTAGCAATAATCAATTCAGAGATGCAATGTTGAATAAACGCTCAACGACGGTACTGTGCTGGTCCTATGCTAGAGCGGACTAGAGACGCGAGCCTATAACACTAATGAGGTCACGGTGTAGCACAAGTAGTATCAATAAAGGATACGAAGTAGCTCTGGCCAGCAAGATATAAGTGAAGATCACAACGGCAGTAAAGATAATGATGAAAACAACTGCCAAGCAGAATATACAACAACACTCTCTCCAACTTTCTTTTTCTTCTTTTTCTTTTTATTTTTTCTCACACTTTTTTTCTTTTTCTTTCTCTCCTCCTTTTTTTTACTTTTTTTTCTTTGTCTTTTTTTTCTTTCTCCCTCTTTCCAAGACAAACTAGATAAGATGCAGATTGGATCAAGCAAAGATGCGAACGACTTCAACTATGATTGTGACAATGAACGATGGGTAGCACGAGGTGGAAATTGATGGATGAGGTGGTGGACAGCGGAAGGGATAACGATGCAGCGGCGACGTGAGTAATGTGAACAGAACTCGAAACTCTAACGAACTAGACACTAAGACCAGCAACTCGACACGACGATGCAACCGAGAATTCAATAATGCAAACAATGAAAAGAAAATTGCAAAGGCTCAGACTGGCCTGGACAAAGGATGAATAGATCTAACTTTTTTTGTGGCTTTTCTTTGGACAATAGGTAAGAAAAGAAATCTAATCTAGGAGTAAATGGAAATTCTCACCGAGCAACCTGAAAACTGATACCACTTGATAGAGGCGAGGGGCCCGATCTTTCGATGAGATGATAACTATCGATTTGGTGGAGACGACTTTGACGATCCGACAACAAACATGCACGACGTTGCGCCTTAGCAATCGCTAAACCAATCTCCAGGGGTTACTGACAATGCCAGAAGCACGATCAGCCTGACCACGAAGGTCTACTCCTGCATGCAATCAAAGAACAAGCAAGAATATGATAAAGCAATCTGAATATTGCAAATATAGATGAAGTATTGATAAAGGTGGGGATCTGTAAGCGGTCTTGGTCTGGTTGTTGGACACAAACGAAGTACACGAAGTTGCAATGGCTAACTTTTGACTAAACAAATCCCCCAAAAAAAAGCTACTAGATGGATCTACTTATATAGGAGCAAGGGGTGGCGTCCAAGGAGATGGAAGGATGTCCCTGTTGGGGAACGTTGCATGGGAAACAAAAATTTTCCTACGCTCACCAAGATCAATCTAGGAGATGCATCTACGAGGGAAGAGTCGGATCCACATACCCTTGTAGATCGCTAAGCGGAAGCGTTCAAGAACGCGGTTGATGGAGTCGTACTCGCCGCGATTCAAATCGCCGAAGATCCTAGCACCGAACGGACGGTGCCTCCGCGTTCTTCACACGTGCAGCTCGGGGACGTCTCCTCCTTCTTGATCCAGCAAGGGGGAAGGAGAGGTTGACGGAGAAAACCAGCAGCACGACGGCATGGTGGAGATGGTGGTGGAGGAATTCCAGCAGGGCTTCGCCAAGCACTGCAGAATAGACGAAGATATTCGTGGGAGAGGGAGGGCAGCGCCGAGGCACGAACTTGTGTTGCTGCCCTCCCTCTACCTCTCTTTATATAGGGGGGAGAGAGGGGAGGGGGCGCCCCTAGGGTTTCCCCTAGGGGGCGGCGGCCAAGGCCAGATGGGGCCGGCCAAGGGGGGGCGGCGGCCAGGGCTAGGGTTTCCCCCCCCAGGCGCCTTGCCCCCCAAGCCAAGGGGGTGCGGCTGCCCTAGGGGGGGCCAGCCCCTTAGGCGCAGGTGGAGGGGCCTAGGGGGGGCGTGCAGCCCCTGTGTGGGCTGTTGCGTCTCCCCGCTTATGGCCCATAGGGCCCGCAACACTTGCCGGGACCCCCCGAAACTCTTTCGGTCATCCGACGACTCCCCGGTGCTCCCCGGAACACTTCCGGACTCCGTTCACTCTCATCCTATATATCAATCTTCGTCCCCGGACCATTCCGGAGACCCTCGTCACGTCCGGGATCTCATCCGGGACTCCGAACAACCTTCGGTTACCATGCACTGTTCTCACTAACAACCCTAGCGTCACCGAACCTTAAGTATGTAGACCCTGCGGGTTCGGAAACTATGCAGACATGACCGAGACACTCCCAGGTCAATAACCAATAGCGGGATCTGGATACCCATATTGGTTCCCACACGTTCCTCGATGATCTCATCGGATGAACCACGATGTCAAGGATTCAGGCAATCCCGTATACAGTTCCCTTTGTCTCGTCGGTATGTTACTTGCCCGAGATTCGATCGTCGGTATCTCTATACCTAGTTCAATCTCGTTACCGGCAAGTCTCTTTACTCGTTCCGTAATATATAATCCCATGACTAACTACTTAGTCACTTTGAGCTCATTGAGATGACGTATTACCGAGTGGGCCCGGAGATACCTCTCCGTCACACGGAGTGACAAATCCCAGTCTCGATCCATGTCAACTCAACAGACACCTTCGGAGATACCTGTAGAGTACCTTTATAGTCACCCAGTTACGTTGCGACGTTTGGCACACACAAGGCACTCCTACGGTGTCAGTGAGTTACATGATCTCATGGTCATAGGAACTTATACTTGACATGCAGAAAACTATAGCGATAACTGATACGATCAAAAGCTATGTTTAACATTTGGGTCTCGTCCATCACATCATTCTCCTAATGATGTGATCCCGTTATCAAATGACAACTCATGTCTATGACCTGGAAACCGCGGTCATCTTTGATCAACGAGCTAGTCCTGAAGAGGCTTACTAGGGACACAAAGTTTGTCTATTTATCCACACATGTATTTAAGTTTCCAATCAATACAATTATAGCATGGATAATAAACGATTATCATGAATAAGGAAATATAATAATAACTCTTTTATTATTGCCTC
Organism: Secale cereale; assembly: GCA_902687465.1. NCBI lineage: Eukaryota > Viridiplantae > Streptophyta > Magnoliopsida > Poales > Poaceae > Secale > Secale cereale. Next base: position 428,287,414 of record LR738712.1, read on the forward strand.
TAGGGCATATTTCCAACAGTCTCCCACTTGCACTAGAGTCAATAATCTAGCATTACAAGGTAATGAATCTAACACCCATAGAGTCTTGGTGTTGATCATGCTTAGCCCGTGGAAGAGGCTTAGTCAACGGACGTGCAACATTCAAATCCGTGTGTACTTTGCAAATGCTTATGTCCTCCTCCTTGACTGAATCGCGGATGGAATTGAAGCGTCGCTTTATGTGTCTGGTCCTCTTGTGAAACCTTGGTTCCTTGGCTAGAGCAATGGCACCAGTGTTGTCACAAAACAGAGTCATTGGGTTCAATGCACTAGGCACAACTCCAAGATCTGTCATGAACTCCTTCATCCAGACACCTTCCTTTGCCGCCTCCGAGGCAGCTATGTACTCCGCTTCGCATGTAGAATCGGCTACCACGCTTTGCTTGGAACTGCACCAGCTTACCGCTCCCCCGTTGAGAATATATACGTATCCGGTTTGAGACTTAGAGTCATCCGGATCAGTGTCAAAGCTTGCATCGACGTAACCCTTTACGACGAGCTCTTGATCACCTCCATAAACGAGAAACATCTCCTTAGTCCTTTTCAGGTACTTTAGGATATTCTTGACCGCTGTCCAGTGATCCATACCAGGATTACTTTGAAACCTTCCGGCCATACTTATGGCAAGGCTGACATCTGGTCTTGTGCACAGCATTGCATACATGATAGAGCCTATGGCTGAAGCATAGGGGATGACACTCATCTTTTCTCCATCTTCCGCAGTCACTGGGCATTGAGTCTTACTCAACTTTGTACCTTGCAATACCGGCAAGAACCCCTTCTTGGATTGATCCATTTTGAACTTCTTCAAAACTTTATCAAGGTATGTACTTTGTGAAAGTCCTATCAAGCGTCTCGATCTATCTCTATAGATCTTGATGCCCAATATGAAAGCAGCTTCACCGAGGTCCTTCATCGAAAAACTCTTGTTCAAATACCCCTTCACGCTATCCAAAAGTTCTATATTGTTTCCAATCAGCAATATGTCATCCACATATAATATCAGAAACGCTATAGAGCTCCCACTCACCTTCTTGTAAATACAAGCTTCTCCGTAAACTTGTACAAACTCAAACGCTTTGATCACCTCATCAAAGCGAAGATTCCAACTCCGAGATGCTTGCACCAGCCCATAAATGGAACGCTGGAGTTTGCAAACTTTGTCAGCATTCTCTGGATCGACAAAACCTTCCGGTTGTATCATATACAACTCTTCCTTAAGAAAACCGTTAAGGAACGCTGTTTTGACATCCATCTGCCAAATTTCATAATCGAAATATGCAGCTATTGCTAACATGATTCGGACGGATTTAAGCATCGCTACGGGTGAGAAAGTCTCATCGTAGTCAACTCCTTGAACTTGTGAAAAACCCTTTGCCACAAGTCGAGCTTTATACACGGTGACATTACCGTCAGCGTCCGTCTTCCTCTTAAAAATCCATTTATTCTGAATGGCCTTCCGCCCTTCAGGTAATACTTCCAAAGTCCATACTTTGTTTTCATACATGGATCCCATCTCGGATTTCATGGCCTCTAACCATTTGTCGGAATCCGGGCCCACCATCGCTTCTCCATAGCTCGTAGGTTCACTGTTTTCCAACAACATGACCTCCAAGACAGGGTTACCATACCACTCAGGTGCAGTGCGTACCCTTGTCGACCTACGAGGTTCGGTAGTAACTTGATCAGAAGTTTCTTGATCATCATCATTGGCTTCCTCTTCAACCGTTGTAGGCTCCACAAAAATATCTTTCTGTGCTGCGCTACTCTCTGGTTGAAGTAGAGGTTCAATAACCTCATCAAGTTCTACCTTCCTCCCACTCAATTCTTTCGAGAGAAACTCTTTCTCGAGAAAGGACCCGTTCTTAGCGACAAACACTTTGCCCTCGGATCTGAGATAGAAGGTGTACCCAACCGTCTCTTTTGGGTATCCTATGAAGACACATTTGTCCGCTTTGGGTTCGAGCTTTTCTGGCTGAAGCCTTTTGACATAAGCATCGCAACCCCAAACTTTGAGAAAAGACAACTTAGGTTTCTTACCAAACCACAGTTCATACGGTGTTGTCTCAACGGACTTGGATGGAGCCCTATTTAAAGTGAATGCAGCCGTCTCTAACGCATATCCCCAAAATGATAGTGGCAAATCGGCAAGAGACATCATAGAACGCACCATATCTAATAGGGTTCGATTACGACGTTCGGACACACCATTACGCTGTGGTGTTCCAGGTGGTGTCAACTGTGAAACAATTCCACATTGTCTTAAGTGATTGCCAAACTCATAACTCAGATACTCTCCCCCTCGATCAGATCGTAGGAACTTGATCTTCTTGTTACGATGATTCTCAACTTCACTCTGAAATTGCTTGAACTTTTCAAACGTTTCAGACTTATGCTTCATCAAGTAAATATACCCATATCTACTTAAGTCGTCAGTGAAGGTGAGAAAATAACGATATCCACCGCGCGCCGTGACACTCATCGGGCCACACACATCAGTATGTATGATTTCCAATAAGTCACTTGCCCGTTCCATTGTTCCTGAAAACGGGGTCTTAGTCATCTTGCCCATGAGGCATGGCTCGCATGTGTCAAGTGATTCAAAATCAAGAGACTCCAAAAGTCCATCAGCATGGAGCTTCCTCATGCGTTTCACGCCGATATGACCCAGACGGTAGTGCCACAAGAAAGTGGTACTATTGTTATCAACTCTACATCTTTTGGCATCAATGTTATGAACATGTGTATCATCACTATCGAGATTCAATAAGAATAAACCCCCTACTTCGGGTGCATGACCATAAAAGATATTACCCATATAAATAGAACAACCTTTATTCTCTAATTTAAATGAGTAACCGTCTCGCATTAAACAAGATCCAGATATAATGTTCATGCTCAACGCAGGCACTAAATAACAATTATTCAGGTTCATAACTAATCCCGATGGTAATCGAAGAGCGAGCGTGCCGACGGCGATCACATCAACCTTGGAACCATTCCCCACGCGCATCGTCACTTCGTCCTTCGCCAGCCTCCGTTTATTCCGTAGTTCCTGTTTAGAGTTGCAAATGTGAGCAACCGAACCGGTATCAAATACCCAGGCACTACAACGAGAGTTGGTAAGGTACACATCAATAACATGTATATCACATATACCTTGCTTGTTGTTGTTGTTGGCCCCCTTCTTGTCTGCCAGATACTTGGGGCAGTTCCGCTTCCAGTGGCTGTTCCCCTTGCAATAGAAACACTCAGTCTCTGGCTTGGGCCCAGCCTTGGGTTTCTTCACTGGATGAGCAACTGCCTTGCCACCCTTCTTAGAGTTACCCTTCTTGCCCTTGCCATTTTTCTTGAAACTGGTAGTTTTATTGACCATCAACACTTGATACTCCTTCTGGATGTCTGCCTCAGTGACTTTCAGCATTGAAAACAGCTCGGCGATGGATTTGTTCATCCCTTGCATGTTATACTGCTGCACGAAGCTCTTGTAGCTAGGTGGGAGTGACTGGAAAATTCTGTCAATGATAGCCTCCTCCGGGAACACAAGTCCCAGATCAGCTATGCGGGTATAGTACCCAGACATCTTCAGTAAGTGCTCACTGACAGACGAATTCTCCTCCATCTTGCAAGCAAAGAATTTATCGGTGGTCTCATACCTCTCGATCTTGGCATTCTTTTCAAAGATGAACTTCAACTCCTGGAACATCTCATATGCTCCATGACGTTCAAAACGCCTTTGAAGTCCTCCTTCCAAGCTATACAACATGGCACACTGCACTACTGAGTAGTCATCCGAACGCGTCTGCCAGGCGTTCATAACGTCCACACAGGCCGGAGCGGGGGGTTCACCTAGCGGTGCACTTAGGACATAAACCTTTTGGGCAGCTGTGAGGATGATCCTCAGATTGCGGAGCCAGTCCACAAAGTTGCTCCCATCATCTTTCAGCTTAGTTTTCTCTAGGAACGCATTAAAATTCAGGGGAGCTACTGCGCGAGCCATCTACAACAAAAGATTTGCAAAGACATCTTAGACTATTGTTCATGATAAGTGAGTTTTTAACTAATCAAATTACTTATAACTCCCACTCAAATTGACATCCCTCTGGTCATCCGAGCGTGACATGATCCAAATCCACCAACCCAAGTCCGATCATCACGTGAGATGAGGTGGTGTCAATGGTGAACATCTTCATGTTGATCATATCTACTATATGACTCATGCTCGACCTTTCGGTCTTCCGTGTTCCGAGGCCATGTCTGTACATGCTAGGCTCGTCAAGTCTAACCCGAGTGTTCTGCATGTGCAAAACTGGCTTGCACCCGTTGTATGCGAACGTAGAGTCTATCACACCCGATCATCACGTGGTGCTTCGAAACGACGAACCTTCGCAACGGCGCACACTAGGGGGGAACACAATTTTATCTTGAAATTTTAGTGAGGGATCATCTTATAATGCTACCGTCGTCCTAAGCAAAATAAGATGCATAAAAGGATTAACATCACATGCAAATCATAAGTGACATGATATGGCCATCAACTCGTGCTTTTGATCTCCATCTCCAAAGCACCGGCATGATCTCCATCGTCACCGGCGTAACACCATGATCCCCATCATCATGATCTCCATCATCGTGTCGCCATCGGGGTTGTCGCGCGCCCACCATGCTCTTACTACTATTGCTACCGTTTAGCGATAAAGTAAAGCATTACATAGCGCTTAATGATTGACACGCAGGTCATACAAAAATTAAAGACAACCCTATGGCTCCTGCCGGTTGCCGTATACATCGACATGCAAGTCGATATTAACTATTACAACATGATCATCTCATACATCAAATATATTTCATCATGTCATTGGCCATATCATATCACATACATACCCTGCAAAAACAAGTTAGACGTCCTCTAAATTGTTGTTGCATGTTTTACGTGGCTGCTATGGGTATCTAGCAAGAACGCTTCTTACCTACGCAAAGCCACAACGGTGATATTTAAGTTGCTATTTAACCTTCTACAAGGACCGCTTTCGTCGAATCCGATTCAACTAAGATGGGAGAGACAGACACCCGCCAGCCATCTTATGCAACAAAAGTCGCATGTCTGTCGATGGAACCGGTCTCATGTACGTGGACATGTAAAGTTGGTCCGGGCCGCTTCATCCCATAATACTGCTGAATCAAGAAAGACCAAAGAGGGAAGCAATCTAAACATCAACGCCCACAAACCCCTTTGTGTTCTACTCGTGAAAGCATCTACGCAAGAACCTGGCTCTGATACCACTGTTGGGGAACGTTGCATGGGAAACAAAAATTTTCCTACGCTCACCAAGATCAATCTAGGAGATGCATCTACGAGGGAAGAGTCGGATCCACATACCCTTGTAGATCGCTAAGCGGAAGCGTTCAAGAACGCGGTTGATGGAGTCGTACTCGCCGCGATTCAAATCGCCGAAGATCCTAGCACCGAACGGACGGTGCCTCCGCGTTCTTCACACGTGCAGCTCGGGGACGTCTCCTCCTTCTTGATCCAGCAAGGGGGAAGGAGAGGTTGACGGAGAAAACCAGCAGCACGACGGCGTGGTGGAGATGGTGGTGGAGGAATTCCTGCAGGGCTTCGCCAAGCACTGCAGAATAGACGAAGATATTCGTGGGAGAGGGAGGGCAGCGCCGAGGCACGAACTTGTGTTGCTGCCCTCCCTCTGCCTCTCTTTATATAGGGGGGAGAGAGGGGAGGGGGCGCCCCTAGGGGGCGGCGGCCAAGGCCAGATGGGGCCGGCCAAGGGGGGGCGGCGGCCAGGGCTAGGGTTTCCCACCCAGGCGCCTTGCCCCCCAAGCCAAGGGGGTGCGGCTGCCCTAGGGGGGCCCAGCCCCTTAGGCGCAGGTGGAGGGGCCTAGGGGGGGCGCGCAGCCCCTGTGTGGGCTGTTGCGTCTCCCCGCTTATGGCCCATAGGGCCCGCAACACTTGCCGGGACCCCCCGAAACTCTTTCGGTCATCCGACGACTCCCCGGTGCTCCCCGGAACACTTCCGGACTCCGTTCACTCTCATCCTATATATCAATCTTCGTCCCCGGACCATTCCGGAGACCCTCGTCACGTCCGGGATCTCATCCGGGACTCCGAACAACCTTCGGTTACCATGCACTGTTCTCACTAACAACCCTAGCGTCACCGAACCTTAAGTGTGTAGACCCTGCGGGTTCGGAAACTATGCAGACATGACCGAGACACTCCCAGGTCAATAACCAATAGCGGGATCTGGATACCCATATTGGTTCCCACACGTTCCTCGATGATCTCATCGGATGAACCACGATGTCAAGGATTCAGGCAATCCCGTATACAGTTCCCTTTGTCTCGTCGGTATGTTACTTGCCCGAGATTCGATCGTCGGTATCTCTATACCTAGTTCAATCTCGTTACCGGCAAGTCTCTTTACTCGTTACGTAATACATAATCCCGTGACTAACTACTTAGTCACTTTGAGCTCATTGAGATGACGTATTACTGAGTGGGCCCAGAGATACCTCTCCGTCACACGGAGTGACAAATCCCAGTCTCGATCCATGTCAACTCAACAGACACCTTCGGAGATACCTGTAGAGTACCTTTATAGTCACCCAGTTACGTTGCGACGTTTGGCACACACAAGGCACTCCTACGGTGTCAGTGAGTTACATGATCTCATGGTCATAGGAACTTATACTTGACATGCAGAAAACTATAGCGATAACTGATACGATCAAAAGCTATGTTTAACGTTTGGGTCTCGTCCATCACATCATTCTCCTAATGATGTGATCCCGTTATCAAATGACAACTCATGTCTATGACCTGGAAACCGCGGTCATCTTTGATCAACGAGCTAGTCCTGAAGAGGCTTACTAGGGACACAAAGTTTGTCTATTTATCCACACATGTATTTAAGTTTCCAATCAATACAATTATAGCATGGATAATAAACGATTATCATGAACAAGGAAATATAATAATAACTCTTTTATTATTGCCTCTAGGGCATATTTCCAACAGTCCCAAGGCAGCCTAAAACTAACCCTAGGTCGTACAAGGCTCATGGGCCCAAGTGGAGGTGATGCAACATCTTTTGACTTGTAGTTTGACTCGGATTCTGCTGCAGCATCAGATTGTTTCGTCGATATCTCGACGCTCCGGACGAATTTGAAGGTGAATCCAATTGGGTGGGAAAGTGTACGAAATCTAGTTTCCAACAAAAAAAGAATCACCCAATTCGGAGTCCGTATGAAGGAGTTCTTGCCATTTTGAGTCAGGTATGTCTGTGCAGTCCGAATCTGGATGCAGAACATGAGAAACTTGGACTCTATCTTCTCTTGGCCCAAAAGTGACGTGAGAGAACTTTTTGAACAACACCTAAACTTCTCTTTTTTCCCTTATCTTCATATGTGGATTGTACAAATGTCCCATACACCTGGAATTAGACATGGCACAAAAGTCTGTGAAGTATTTTTGTCCTGGATGACATAAATATATTGTTGCATAGTTTGCATTAGAAATCACCTCACAAATATACATGTATGCAATATTTTTGGTCGTATCCAAGGTAGTCATGTCCTCATCAAAACGGCAAGAACTCCTTCATACGGACTCCGAATTGGGTGATTCTTTTTTTGTTGGAAACTAGATTTCGTACACTTTCCCACCCAATTGGATTCACCTTCAAATTCGCCTGGAGCGTCGAGATATCGACGAAACAATCTGATGCTGCAACAGAATTCGAGTCAAACTACAAGTCCAAAGGTGTTGCATCACCTTCACTTGGGCCCATGAGCCTTGTACGACCTAGGGTTAGTTTTAGGCTGCCTTGGGACATCCTTCCACCTCCTTGGCCGCCACCCCTTGCTCCTATATAAGTAGATCCATCTAGTAGCTTTTTCTTTGGGGATTTGTTTAGTCAAAAGTTAGCCATTGCAACTTCGTGTACTTCGTTTGTGTCCAACGACCATACCAAGACCGCTTACGGATCCCCACCTTTATCAATACTTCATCTATATTTGCAATATTCTGATTGCTTTATTATGTTCTTGCTTGTTCTTCGATTGCATGCAGGAATAGACCTTCGTGGTCAGGCTGATCGTGCTTCTGGCATTGTCAGTAACCCCTGGAGATTGGTTTAGCGATTGCTAAGGCGCAACGTCGTGCACGTTTGTAGTCGGATCGTCAAAGTCGTCTCCACCAAATCAATAGTTATCATCTCATCGAAAGATCGGCCCCCTCGCCTCTATCAAGAGTCATGTCCTCATCACGATTAATGGCATCCTCGAGGTCTATGAACGGGGCTCTGGCCAGATGATTAACCGTGACAAATCGGCAGTCCTATTTAGCAAGAATACGTCGCGTCAAAGGAAAGAGCAAATTCTGCACATGTTAGGGATACAGACCGAGGGCTATCAGGGGAAATATCTGGGCTGCCATCCTATGTGGGCAAGTCACGCCAGGCATGTTTTGAATATATACGTGACCGGATCTGGGAGTTGTTACAGGGTTACAAGATAAAGCCGTTGTCAAAGAAAGGAAAAGAGATCCTAATAAAAATAGTACTGCAAGCAATACCAACCTATGATATGGCATGTTTTGATCTGACAAAATCACTTTGCGAGAGTATTAGCCAGATGATATGTCGCTTCTGGTGGGCTAACCAAGATGACGAAAGGAAACATCATTGGGTCGGTTGGGAGAAGATGACGTTATCGAAGGAGGAGGGTGGTTTGGGTTTTAGAGATCTCTATTCTTTTGACATGACGATGCTTGCCCGTCAAGTGTGGAGACTGATTCAAGCTCCGGACTCTTTGTGTGCTCGGGTGCTTAGGGCGAAGTATTACCCAGATGGAAAAATCTTAGTGGCTAAGGCTTCCCCTGGAATTAGCTATGTCTGGCATAATATTCTCCAAGGTGTGGACTATGGAGATAGTCAAGGAAGGTATGATCTGGCGTGGAGGGAATGGAGAGCAGATCTGGATCTGGCAGGACCCTTGGCTGCCGTCAGGTTTGGTAAGGTTTATACGATCACCTCGAGGCAACAATTTACTGACCAAAGTTTCAGAATTGTTTGATCCAGTTACACACTCCTGGGATCAAGAACTGGTTCGACAGACTTTTAATGGTGAGGAGGCCAACACAATCTTGGGGATCCTTATTTTTGAACATCATGAGGATTTTATTGCCTGGCAGTTTGATAGTAAAGGAATTTTCTCGGTACGATCAGCCTATAGGATTCATGTTGAGATGGAAAAATGTAAGAGCAGTCACCCACCTAGCGATAGTTCCACATGAAATCATGAAGACAAAAAAATGTGGACGGAACTTTGTAAGGTTCAATGCCCCGGCAAGGTGCACCATTTTATGTGGCGTGTAGCTCATAATAGCCATCCAATGCTGAGAAATGTTGAGCGAATCGCAGTATAGTTGGATACAGTCTGTATCATGTGCAAGAGACTACCTAAATATGCAGGCCATTTATTTCTCAGGTGTAAGGAAGTAAAGAAGGTGTGGCGAGCCTGCGGACTAGAGGAGTATAGACTAAAACTGTTGGAATGCGCGTCTCCACGTCAGCTGCTACTGAAAATCTTCTCCTTTCGAAATGAGATTAAGTTGAAGATCATCTGTCTATTATGGATGTGGTGGTCAGAGAGAAACAAAGTAAAACAAAGTAAACCATCAGGAAAGTATGATGTCGGAACAAGATTTCCAGTTCCTGATGTCCAAGAACATTGATGAGTGGCAAGAGTTTAACTCAAAATTAGTAGAGAAGAAAGAGCAATCTCGTGTTAAATGGTCAAAGCCAACTATAGATCTCGTAGAGATTAATGTTGATGGGACTTATATACAGGAAAGTGAGCAAGCCGGTTGGGGCTGTGTGGCAAGGGACCATACTGGTGATGTCCTATTTGTTGCGGCTGGCAGTCTAGTGAGCATGACTAAAGCCTTACATGCTGAAGCATGTGCGCTTATGTTTGCTATAAACCTGGCAGAAACAGATGGCATGAGTCGCGTTGTCTTCGAAATGAATTGTTTTGGACTTGTCAATGCTATTTCCACTGCGGTGCTGGATCGATCAAACCTGGGTGTCATCTTCCGAGAAATAAGATTTCTTCTTCAGATAGGCATTATTGAGTGGAGTATTGTACACTGCCCACATACTTGTAATACTCCAGCCCATGAGCTGGCCTCTCTAGGTAGGCAGGGTGTGCATGGAAACCGACATTTTTTTGACCCAACACCGTAGAACAATTGCTCTACGGTAAATATATTAATATAAATATAGTACAAACTTATACACACCCCCAAAGGGATGAACTTTGGCTGAGGAGCTAGCCAATTCCTGCTCTAGGAATGAAACTCGTGATTACAGATTATGCTCTATCCACTGAGAGAACCGAACTTCAAACTTTTGCTTGATCCTATGTCTAAGAAGTTGTAAGTCATGCTTAAGGTGAAATCTCCAAGACTGGATCGACTGTGGAATTGCTCGAAAGACTTTACCATTCCTCTGCAGCCATATGTTCCAACAGCCCAGAATGATGACCTCAGCTGCAAATTGCTTTGGCAAGAGCTTTAAGGCCAGGGTGGTACCCTCATAACCTGATGTGCCTCTATTTCTATTTGGAATCAAGGAGTTCCAACATTCCTGAGCAAAGTTACAGTCCCATAATAAGTGCATAGTTGTCTCTTCTGCCTGTTGATTACAGTTAGGGCAATGGATGTCATCTAGTTGCATGCCTTTTCTCAGTAAGAGAGCTCTAGTGTTGATTCTACAATGAGCCAGTTGCCAAAAGAAGATTTTGTGCTTGAGTCTACTTGAAATATTCCAAATAATGATGAAAAAGGGGTGCTCTTCATGCTGCTCCAAAATCTGATTATAGATGTGGATTGTTGATGGCCTGCCAGCAGCCCTAATGATGCTCCATTTATCCTCTCTATTTGGATGTATAGTGGGTGCCAGATCTTGAAGTTGATTAAATTCCTCATAGGCTTCAATAGATAGAAGCAGGTGAAAGTGCTTAGTCCAATCTTGCTCTTCATAAAAATCTAGAACAAAATGCTCATCATTCACTGCAAAGGAGTGTAGATGTGGAAGGGTAGATTGTAGGTCATGATCATTCCAGTTATCTTTCCAAAAAAGCACAGTTTGTCCAGTCCCAATGGTGCATTTTCTAATATTCTTAAACCTGTCTAGGAGACAGATGTGAGATTTCCACCCGAAAGAACCTTCAACTTTTCCTTTTGGTGCTTATGTATGATAATATTTCTCCCAGATCAGCTTAATCCAAGGTATATCTTCTTTGTTGATGAACTTTAGGAGGTTTTTCATGAGGAGAGCCTTGTTGTGAATAGCAATATCAAGAATACCAAGGCCCCCTTGCTTCTTTGGTAGAAAAACCTTGGACCAAGCAATTAGAGCTGTCCCTCTATCCTCCATGCCAAATTTCCTCCGGAGAAAGTTTCTCAAGTACTTATTGATTTGCTCAATAACACCTATTGGGAGTGCCAAGGTACACATAAATAAGATTGGTAGGGATGCAAATACAGATTTGATAAGCAATAATCTTCCATCATAGGAGATCATGGTGGAACAACCAGAAAGCCTTCTCTCTATTCTTTGCATCATTGGGCTATAATCTTCAATTTTTTGTTTTGATGTGCCAAGTGGGAGTCTAAATAGGTGAAGGGGAAGTGACCTTGCTGACATCCCATAATATTAAGCAGAGTGTTGATCTGAGAGCCAGACACATTAATTGGCACCATGAAAGATTTCTCATAATTAACTTTGAGCCCAGTAAAAGCAGAATGATGCAAGATGAGGTTTTTGACTTGAGCAACTTGTCTGGCATCAGCAGGCAGAACTAAGATTGTATCATCAGCATACTGGATCACAGGAAAATTTGGGCAAGCTTGGCTGACAATAGGAGCATGGATCAGATGCTGATGCATAGCTTCATTGAGAATTGACTGTAGAAGATCAGCTGCCAGGACAAAATGTAATGGAGAAACAGGGTCCCCTTGTCTGACTCCTTGTCTACAATGGAAGAACTTCCTAGGCACTCCATTGAGCAAGACAGAGGAAGTGCCTAAGGACAATAGCATTGTGATCCAATTTATACATCTTTCTCCAAAGCCTCTAGCTTTGAGGATAGCAAGAATTGCTTTATGATTAAGTAGATCAAAAGCTTTCTCAAAGTCCAATTTGAGTAGGACAATAGGATGTTTGGATTGCTGACATTGATGTCAATATTCAAAAGCCCACCCCAGACAATCATGAATGGTTCTGTTTTTTATGAAACCATATTGATTTGTGTGTACAATCTTTAGTATGATAGTCTGTAGTCTATTTGCCAACAATTTGGTAATAATCTTGATTGTGCAATTGAGCAGAGAAATTGGTCTGAAGTCATTGGCTGTAACTGTATTATCCTTCTTTGGAATTAAAGTGATGAAATAGGCATTAATACTTTGCAGAGAGATCTTCCCATGGTAAAAATCATCTATCAACTTGTAAAAATCTTCAGCAATGATGTTCCAGCAAGCTTTAATGAAATCACCATTGAATCCATCTGGCTCTCGTGCTTTATCAGAAGGGAGGTTCTTTATAACAGAGTCAATTTCTTACTTTGTGAAAGGGGCATCTAAGTCCTCCAAGTCCTCTATTATGGTAATGAGGTTAATTAGATGTAGAGGATCTGAAATCTCACCAGTCTGGCCCAGTCTTTCTTTGAATGCACCCCAAAGAATTGCAGCTTTTGCATGATGATTTGATAGCTCAATCCCCTGATCATTGAATAATGAATGTATGAAGTTGTGCATGTATTTAATTGTTGCTTTTGCCTGAAAGAATTTGGAGTTTTCATCTCCAAAGCTAACCCATCGAATTGTTGCTCCTTGTCTCCAATAAATTCTCTGAAAAGAAAACAATTTTAACAAATGATCTTTTAGCATTTCCTTGCCATTATGCTCCATATCTGTGAGCACTCTATATTCCTCAAAAAGATCCCACATCTAAATAACATTATTGGTGGCCTGAATGTTGTTAGCTAAGTTTGAGATGCATTTACTCCAAATTTTAAGACCCTTCCTGAGCCTTTTAAATTTTGCAGTGATGAGCTTAGCACTGTCACTGGCCAATATGGGCTGTTGCCAAATAGATTTTACTACTTCTTGAAAATCATGATGTTGAAGCCAGAAGTTTTCAAACCTAAAGACTTGGGCTCTTGGAATGCTAGTGCCAATTTTGATGACAAAAGGACAAAGATCAAAAACAGGTTTTGCTAGAGGAATAGCCATTGTATTGTGATAGTTTGAAGACCAATTTTCAGAGGTGAACACCCAGTCAATTTTTTCCAGCAGAGGAGCTTGCTGCATATTGCTCCAAGTAAAACTTCTACCTTTCAAAGGAATTTCCACTAAGGCTAGTTGACTGATTGCAGCATTGAAATCCATCATATTGTTAATGTCTCCAGTTCCTACATTTCTGTTGGAGGGATATCTAATATAGTTGAAGTCTCATGTGATTATCAAATCAGTTTCAACATGCATCTGAATGTTTCTAAACCAGTCCATGAAGATGTGTCTTCCTTCATTATCACATGGCCCATAGATGTTTGTTAGGATCCAAGAATCCCCTGAGTGGACTGAAATAAATCTAATGGAGATGGAAAAATCATTTTTAAATAGGCACTCCCCATGAAACATATTACCATTCCATGCCACAAGCAAACCCCAAGAAGCTCCCATAGAAGGCAGATAATCAAATTTGTTTATTCTCTTTGCGCAAAATTTCTTTAAATAAGAGCTATCAAAAACTTCTCTCTTAGTTTCCTGTAGACAAATGACTGAGCATTGGGCCTCCTCAATATTATTTGAGAGATCTAGCCACTTATCACTTGAATTTATGCCTCTCACATTCCAATTTAGTATGTTCCAGGATTTATTCATCTCAGAACAAGCTGACTCAGATCAAGGATAAAGTTCAGTACTCAAATACTTAAGATGAAGCAGACAGTCTACACTGTTACAGTCCCATACTATGAAGCATCTTTGGAAGTCCACAAAAGCAGAGAGAGGTCTCATTCCCCAAAAAGAGGTCCTCTACTAGGTTCTCCATCCTTGCACCCAATTTCTTTAGTCCTTCCATGCTGGCGGCTTCCCTCCTCTCTTGACTTTCTTCTGCAGGAGGTTCTCTTCAGTCCAGACTTTTGGGTCCACCTTGCAATAAGATGAATTTAGATTCTTAATTACTTTAGAGTTCCAGACAGGAGGTTTAGCAGAACAGGCCAAACAATTACTATCATGGCAAGTTTTCTTTCTATATCCCTTGTTTAAATGCTGCAATCTTTCACTTCTTCTTACCTTAGATTCCAGTACTGGCACTCTGTCTTTTCTTTTTTCCTTTTGTAGCAACAGGACTGCAGAAACTGGCATCCTCAGCAACAGGTAGAGGTTGGACCTCCCCCAAACCAAGAACCTGCACCTGAGAGCGTGTGAGAGCCACAGTTATAGGGCAAGTAGAAGGGATGGAGAAAACAAGATGCTGAGACTGTTGAAACCCTTCACATATTATATGCCACATAGGAGATTGCAAGAACAACTTTGCCCAATCAAATTTATCAGGGGTCGATAAAGCAGGGCAAATGAAATCCACCCAGTCAAATGGTACCTGAACTACTATGGTGGCTTATATGTTAACAGAGAAATGCTGCTCCCAAGCAGAGTAACAAGCCAGTCCCTGACCGCCAAAATCTGCATTAGAGCCATCAGGGACAAGATTAGCTGAATATTTTCCCTTGATATTAAAACCTGGAGGCACTGAAGAATTTGTGGATGAGGTATAGGTGACATTAATACTTTCAGAAGCAGAGGATAGTTTGGAGGAAGCATGTGAAGAACATTCTAGGATTTCAATTTCCTCATCAACATATGAGCTCTGGTCATCTTCCTTGTTCATGGCTGCCAAGTACTCAGCATAAGAAGCTGATTGAATCACTGGGTCCTCCCCTTCAGCAAGGTTCAGATTGAAAAGAGAGCCATCTTCTTCCACCAGATTCATTTCTAGAGCCAGCTCATTTCCAATCATAGGAGAATTCCCTTGAGCATGGTTATTAGGAGCATTAGATGGTGACTATGGGAAAACTTGGTTGAGCTCAAGACCAACTCTGTCATTTGGCCCCACAGGTGGCAGAAGGTTTAGAAACTCCAAAGGAGCAGCAATAGCAGGCTACGCAGGAGGCTGAATAAATTCATGTGGTAGTGCTTGCTTGGGCCCAAGGGCCAAGTTGAGGTCAGGAACGACATCTTGGGCCTGGCCCATAAAGTTCAAAAGCTCGTTTCCCTCCATATTTGGCTGATTATTGGCTGCAAGCATGTCAATCTCCACCCCATTGGACCCCACAGAGAGGGTCAACTCACTATGCATATCCATATCAAGAAGGTTTAGCTACTGTTGCTCCTCCAATGGCTGTAACAGATCAGCAAGCTCCATAAATTCTCCCTCTTCCAGCTCCTGGTCAATGATATCATCATCTTCTGTTGGCATGGCCCAATGCCCCCAACCAGGAAGATCCTCATCATGTTCCTCATGCTCTGCATCTGCTACATTTTGCTGCATGGCTTGATGGTGAAAGTTGTGCTAATCACCACCCATAACATCTTGGGCGTGGTGTTGCTGAATCGACCCAATGAAATGATTGAGCTGGTTGGGATGGTAAAAATTGTTAGCTGGCTGAGGGTGAGGGTTTCCATCCACAGGCACAGGATCTTCATCTGGTGGCCACCACCCATGGGCTCCTGCTAAATGATGACAACAGGTACAGTCCATGACTCTACATTAGGATCATTAGATTCTCCAACAACTATACTCATAGGGACATCACTCATATTTTCAACCCTAATTTTGACCATCAAAGCTGCCTTTGTGCTCCTTGCTCTGTCCGAGAGTAACATCTTACCAAAACTTCTGACAGAATTAGCAAGTTCATGCATTTCTCTCTTGTCAAATGGGAAACCAGCTAACAGGGCCCAAATATCTCTATTCAACTCTAAATTTCGCCAGTTAAGGCCCTGGTTATGCCTCTGGAAGATAATGTGTACATCTCCATGCACATGAGGGCTTTGCAGAACTAGAGCATCCCGGTCAAAAGGCGAGCTTAATCTGACATAAGCTTGACCAAAGGGGCACACGCAAATCTCTTGAAACCCTAGGTGTTTGACTTGAGTAAGGAACTCACCGATGATCTGCCTCACATTAGGGAAATGGACTTGCTGGTTGGGCATAGGGACAATGGTGGCGATGGCCCAATCCTCATGCCGCGACAGAGTAGGGTCAGAGATTACCCTCACTCTAGCAGGCCTCCCCTCCACTTGGATAGCCTGATGATGCGGCGAAAGAAAAAACGTTGGATCAAACGAGAAGTTGGCCATGGCGCGCGGAACAAGCTCTCCCCCCTGTTCTGAGGATTGCAGCAGTCTACTGACTATGAGCGGCGGCGGAGGTGGAAGAGAGGAGGAGCAGGTGGGGCGGGGCTCTGTAGCAGCAGAATTGTTAGGTGGGGGATTATCCTGGTTACTTGATTGCCGGGGTGATCGATAGCATTCCTCGATTGACGCACCTGAATCACACCATTAACGGGCGCTGCAGTGGCAGTAGCAGATGCTGAGGCAGTCAACTGATTCTACAGAGCGAGGGAGCGGAAGCCTGATCTACAGTCACTGGCAACATGGCCCCACCTTTTGCAATTATGGCACCAGATTTTATTCTTGCGGCTCAATCTCTCGTGCTCGTTAGTAGACAACGGACACATAACGATTTGGGCCGGGCCGCGCCATTCGTCTGGGCCGCCAAGGGACCAAAGACAGCTGCTGGGCCATTTTGAATCCGCTGATTTGCCGCCTCATTATTGACCGTTTCCGGAAACTGAAGACGATCTAAAACCATTTTAACTGCCACTGTTGATTGAGCGGGGCGACATCTATGGGTTTGAGGCAGATTTGAAGCCTGATTGAAGAATCTCGGTGCACGTACTGCATCAGCAAAAGAATTCACATTTCTTGATCTCAAAACTAATGTCCACCCATTATCTTGTTCAAGATCAGCTAGGGAACGAAACTTAGGACCATTGGAACCCCAAAGGAGAAATCCAAGATTGAATTCAGGGAAAGGAACACTCCCCCCCCCCATTGTAGATTGCAAAACCAATGTTGATCGAGGAAACTGAGAACTTGAAAAGATGATCACGCAATTTGCGAACCTTGAACAGAGATGCTCGACTACCAAAACACGAGAGAAGAATGGTACCTACAGACTCCTCAGTGAGTCAAATCTTTGATCTGGTAAACTCCGCCACCAGAAAGAATTCCCGTTGTCCTTGCTCCACCATGAAGTTGATCGGCAGATTCATGGAGGCGCGGATGCGGTCTTCGAAAGCATGCCCCCGATCAAAGCGAAGGTCAGATAGAGACATGGTTGGACTTGAGACTTTTATTCATAAACCACGGTGGACGTCACAACCGGAGTGGTAAACGACAGGAGGCTAGACGGTGGCCATCGTGGCCAGAGTGGCCAACGAGGGGAAGGCTAGGTGGAGGCCGCCGTGGCCGGAGTGGCCGGTGGCAGGGCTAGGTCAGGGAGCGACAGGACTTCATTCACTATATGCACCGCGACGGCAACCAACATGTCTGGCTGTCGGACTTTCCCCCCAATGTAACCAGTGCAGTGACCGCCGATTTGGTCAGTCCCACGTAATCATGGAATGAAAGGTGTTCCAGTTCAAAAAATAATAATTGCGCCCTAGATTCACACATACAATTCAGTTTTCTAGTTTATTGTAATTCCGTTGCTTCGTACACAATTTGTCAATTTTTCAGTTAGCTAGTAATTTCGTTGCTTCGTACCAAATTTGTGGTGTAAATATATTGTTTTTTTTCGGAACTGCTGCACACACCATAAATGGTATGGACATCAATTGCACGATGCTCATCCTAGCGATGTGCTACCGTCTGCTGCATGCATGGACGGCTTGATTGTCTCGTCGTGCAAACATCATGCACATGCCGTCGTGTGTATAGCAATACTCTTTTTTTGCACAAACTATGTATTTTTGGAACATATATGGAAGCTCATGGTCCGACGTTTGTGCATGTTCACTATGTATGCAATTCATTACTTGTTTCCTATATAATTTTGTGAAGCTTCATAAGTTCTCATTTGACGCTTCTTCAACAAATAAATAAGAAACAAAGCATGTTTCAAAATTCCTTCCATTCTCTACTTCAACAGTAAACCAAAATGTATGCACATCCTCATGTTATTTGCTTCCTGGTTGTATCAATATTGCTTCAGAGTGTGGAAGCATGATAGAACTCACAGACCATGTATACAAATATACTCGATACGAGTAAAATTTTACACCTATTTTTACAAAGTAAATTGCAAAAAACCACCACAATTGGGTCGAAGTTTTCAATGCTTCAGCAAAAATCCACCAAAAAACATACATTTTGGTGGGTGTATGATGACTTTTGCACAATTGTGGTGGTTTTTTGCAATTTACTCATTTTTACAAGAAGAAATAAGAAACACTATTACAACAATAATATTTTCATTTCTACCTAGCCTAAGTACGCGCGCCATAAGCTCTCTATCCTTGAAAAGGTAGCTGGCTAACATAAATCGACGTGTGGTCCCGTCGAAAAGGACACTTAGTGTGGGTAACATCGTTCGAATTGTATTGGGAACAAAAAGGCATTGTTGGAATAATAAGGTGTTGTAAAATGTCTGCAAAATAAAAGCATCAGCGGTAAGCAGGGAAGCACAAGCGTATAGTGCTTGAAACAAAGATTACTATGATAACAGGAAAAATAGTAACTTAGGAAGCACAACAGCAACATCGTTGATGAACGAGGAAGCACACGCATATAGTGCTCGAAACAAATGTTACTAAAGGAAGCAAATGCAAATTAAGTTGATAGTGACTGAAGCCCATATTAGTAGCAGTCCAAGAAAAAATCCACTACCTCACAAATATATGCAACCAATAAATAAAAGTAGGAAGCATGTCTGCCAAGAAGAAATAATTTGGCATTGTCACTCGAAGCATAAGAACTGACTAAAATTGACAAACAAATTGAAACCAATCAGATATTCCCTAAATCAAGAAGGATAGATGTGAGCGGAACGTATCTGTGCATAAGAAGTACATCTAACAGTCCAATGAAGCAAGGGAGATATCTTTTCAAAGATCGATCGGTCACAGATTGATTTGGAGAAGATGTGATATTTACTACCAATCTAACATCCTACGTATGCTATAGATCTCAACGGAAATCAATGAAATAGTTTACTCTGGACGACTAGAATAGATTGTGAATTGTAAGTAAAAGAAGTAGATTGCACACGTACATACATACCTGGTCATCGTGGATCGTGAAAACGGAGAATATTGATGGTCGACCGACGGTGCAGTGCGCTGGAAGCAGGGCAGGGAGGGTGAGCTTGACGGTGACTAGGGTCAGGCGATGGCTGAGAAGAGAATAGGGGCGGCACAATGGATGGAGAGCTTGTCGGCGATGTGATGAGAGAGCAACGAGAAAAGCGGTTGAAAGAACATGCGATGGCCCCATGTTTGGTTTTGGTAATTGATAACAATCTCTATGGACTAATGGTTGCCTTGAGTTATATTTGAAGGGTTTGTCCATAGGCTTTTCTTGGAGTTCATTTGTTAGTTTTAAGGAGAGCTTGTAATTACCAAGGTGCTATTGAGGAATTATCCAGAGATTGGTATTGTGAGTGTTGAGCTTATTGCAAGCATGTATTGAAGAAGAAGAGTGTGTGATCATTCATGTTTACCTTCAAGAATCATCCAAATGAAGAGAGTTGGAAAGTTTCTAGGTTGATCAAGACTAAGACAAAGAGTTAATCCAGTTGATCAACACACAAAGCATAGAAGATGTACCGAGAGGGATAAAGCGATCCCATGGTATGGTAAGCATTGTCAATTACGCTTTGTGTACTAACCCATGGTCTTTGTGAGAGTTCTTTGTGGGGTAGGTTGCGGTGTGCAAGTTCAAGTAGGATCATCACGAAGAGATCATATGCTTGAAGCTTGCCGTCCATTGTGGTGGCAATGGACTTGTGAAGATGTGCCGAAGAGTGGCTCACCAATAGTGGAGTATGGGGGAGCAATTTACTAGTCTTCACCGAGCTAACGCAATCAAGAAAGGTGGTCCATCTTGAGGGAATCAAGATCGTCATCATCCAGCTCAAGTGGACTGTGTGCAAGGCAAAGGTTTGCCCTTGATAGGTTTTCTATTTTACCGGTCTCATGGTAGTTGAGAGACCGGGTTAAAGGATCGATTGTCGTACTATAAAGGGGGGCTCTCGATGAGTAGCTTGATCGTATCATTTGTAGAGAGCTCAAACCATTGCATCCTTGCATCATCTTTATTGGTTATTGTTTGGTTCTTCTCCTTGTGAGTTTTGGAGCTTATGGTCATCTTGCTGACAAGCTCGAGTTCATCGAAAACGGAGTTCACTCATGCATCTTCTATGATGTTTTCAATGTTGGAGGTTATGCCGGTTCTTCTCTGATGGAGGGTTCACTCCTCTATATCCTAGACATACCTCTGTGATGGCCTGGCTTATTAGGGATGATAGACTACTCATATCAATAAGGAATTCCTTCTTTTCCGGGAGCCCATTCGGATAGAACTCCAAAGTTAAGCGTGCTCAGCTTGGAGTAGTTTCAGGATGGGTGACCGACCAGGAAGTTGCTCCCGGGTGCGCACGAGTGAGGACAAAGTGCGTAGAAAAGACTAGTATTGATATGTGAGGCCACTGTAGATCCCGCCAGGAGTAACGACCATCGGCGGGTGTGTCCGGGGCGTTACAAGTTGGTATCAGAGCCGACCCTCACGGTTACACGGATGTTTGCGGACAGTTTGCAGTCATGTTGTGCATGACGTTTGTGACCCGTCGTGGCACACGGCATGGCACATGTGCTGTCCTGGAAGCACAGACGGTTGTGCCAAGAGGGGACGTTCCTGTGGCCCGACGAGGACGTCGGTTCCTCTGAGTGAGGGTGTATGTGATGGCCTGGCTTATTAGGGATGATAGACTACTCATATCAACAAGGAATTCCTTCTTTTTCGGGAGCCCATTCGGATAGTACTCCAAAGTTAAGCGTGCTCAGCTTGGAGTAATTTTAGGATGGGTGACCGACCGGGAAGTTGCTCCCGGGTGCGCACGAGTGAGGACAAAGTGCGCAGAAAAGACTAGTATTGATATGTGGGGCCAGTCTAGATCCCGCCAGGAGTAACGACCACCGGCGGGTGTGTCCGGGGCGTTACAACCTCCCTGCCTCTTCTTACTATAACCGGTCACTATTTTGATGCTACTCATCTTCCTCTATCAAACAATCTTGAGTTTGCTCAGTTCGGAGCTCATTTGCAAAAGTTATGGCAGTTCTGGGCTTTCTTGTTGCTCCTGCGGTAGTACCGCTGGGCCGGAGCGGTAGTACCGCTTATAGCCACAAGTGGTAGTACCGCTAGTTCACAACGGTAGTACCGCTTATGGCTTCGGTGACCGCCCCCAAGGGTTTCCATTTGTACGGGTTCGGTGACCGTCCTGCGGTAGTACCGCTAGTACACAACGGTAGTTTGGCTTCGGCTCCGCGCTAGTACCGCCTCGATTCGAGACCGTCGCTTCTCGTGTCGGGTTGGGCGGCAGTAGGAGCGGTAGTGGGTGCGGTAGTACCGCTTATAAGCGGTAGTACCACCCTACCAACGCTACCAGTGTCGCTCGGGGGCTCTCTCTCTTGTTCTTTCTCTCGTTGGCGTTGTGCGAGGTCTCAACGGTAGTACCGCTGGGCCGAACGGCAGTACCGCTGCGGCCAGTGGTAGTACCGCTCCCTAGAGTGGTAGTACTGCTCGCTGCGGGCTGGTTGGTGGGGATAACGGTTGGATTTTCTCCCTCCTATAAAAGGGTGTATTCTTCCCCATTGAGTCTTATCCTTTGAGCTCGTGTTCTTTCCCCATTGTTGACCTTCTTCGAGCTTGCTATTTCTCAATCCCTCCATGGATTCTTGCTAGTTTTGGGGGAAAAGATAGAGGAGATCTAGATCCACATTTCCATCAATCACTTTCTCCTCTTTGTGAGGGGAACCCTTTGGATCTAGATCTTGGAGTTCTTCGTGTTCTCTTCTTTGTTCTTCCTCTCGTTTTCCTCCCTAGCATTTGTTGCTTTGGTGGGATTTGGGAGAGAAGGACTTGGGCACTCCGTGTGCCCTTGCCATTGCATTTGGTGCATCGGTTTGAGTTCTCCATGGTGATACGTGGAATTTACAAGTTGAGAAGCTCATTACTCTTGGTGTTTGGTACCCTTGAGCTTGTTCCTCTTGGGTGCTTGGGCGCCCTAGACAGTTGTGGTCACCTCGGAGCCATATTCCATTTTGGTGAAGCTTCGTGGTGTCGTTGGGGAGATAGCCCCAACCTTTGTGGTGTTCGGAGCTCAATCATTATGGTGTAAAGCTCCGGGCAAGCGTCGGGGTCTGCAATTAGGTTGTGGAGATCACCCCGAGCAATTTGACGGGTTCCGGTGACCACCCCCAAGGGTTGCCAAAGTGTACGGGTTTGGTGACCGCCCCCAAGGGTTGCCATTTGTACGGGTTCGGTGACCGCCCTCAAGGGTCCCTTAGTGGAATCACGTCATCTTGCATTGTGCGAGGGCGTGAGGAGATTACGGTGGCCCTAGTGGCTTCTTGGGGAGCATTGTGCGTCCACACCGCTCCAAACAGAGATTAGCATCTGCAAGGGTGTGAACTTCGGGATACATCATCGTCTCCGCGTGCCTCAGTTATCTCTTACCCAAACCCTCTACTTATGCACTTTACTTCGTGATATCCATATTGTTTCTTGTCATATATCTTGCTATCACCTAGTTGTTTATCTTGCTTAGCATAAGTTGCTGGTACACATAGGTGAGCCTAGTTGTTGTAGGTTTTGTGCTTGACAAATTAACCGCTAGGTTTATTCCGCATTTGTTCAAGCCTAAATCGTAATTATTTTAAAACGCCTAGTCACCCCTCTCCACGCGACATCCATGATCTTTTAGCGGTGATTGGATGGGGGGCATGATTATTCTTCCATTTTCTAGAGGTATGAAGCAGGCAAATAACAAACATGGTGCATTATTATTGTTGGGTGGAAGCATGTAAATTTTGGAAATGAAACCCAAAAAAGTTCCGCCAACTGCAGATGCATATATTTGGAAGCTCCCACCTAATAGTAGTTGCTTGGAGTAACAAACAAGACTTTTAGTAGTAACCTGACAAACAACCCTCGCTGCATGTATTGCTATGGTCATGCTTCCAGTTTTTTAGAGGTATGAAGCTGGAAAATAATGCAAATAAAACATATGCCTCCAACTGCGCATGCATATATTTGGAAGCTTTTTATACAGGAAGCAATGAAACAATGTTTTCTCTGCATTTCTCACCATCATTAGATGCACTGAATATTGAAATTAAGGAATACCTACGATTGCCTGCATACATAGCTATGGATTATTCTAAATATCTACAAAGCTCGGCCTACAAAAAGTTTGATGATAAATGGCCGCCTAAAACCGGCCGACAGTTGCGTCGTTGCCTAGAGAGCAGCCGTGTGCTACTACCTCCGTCTTGGTCTATAGTCCCTTTTATATTTTCTACCATACTTTGCCCTCAAATTTAACCAACAAAATGTTAATGCATGTTATAATAATTATATAATTGGAAACTATGTTCAAATACGAATCCAACTATATAATCTTTGGCGACATGCATTCGTATTTTATTAGTTAAATCCTACTTACAAACCAGGACGGGGGTATAGTAGGTAATTAAATCGCAAACATTTTTCTATTAACCGTATGTGTACGTGGCCTTTCGTGCTCCTCTTGCACGTCTTGTCACCCCGCTGCCGCAGACGTCTTACAACGCAAGCTTGCGCAGCGCGCTGGGGCGTTCTTTTGGCCAAACGATGGCGCCAATGAATCGTTGGTGAACCCATTCCCGCGCAACCTCGCAGGTTCTCGCACAAGCTTCCCTCCCGACTTGGTGAAATCCCCCAAAATCCCAATGCTTACCGGCCTGCTATATAAACCCTCACGGCCAGTGAGTCCCGCGTCGCATTTTCCCCTCCCTCCCTGTAGCTTATCTTGTCTGCTTCTCCCACAATCTCCAATGGCACCGGTCTGTCGTCGTCGCTCAGCCACTCCGCCGACATCAGAGGACAACTCCAGCTGGGAGGCTATACCATCGCGGCGATGCAGTCCCCGATGTAGTGTAGTGCGCGTGGCATCCCTGTTGGGTGTGCGCGGAACACCCACCACACGCTCCGCCGCCGCTGCCCGAAGGCAGTTGTTGCCGGCCGCCGTTGCCGCCACACCACCGTCAAAATCCAGGGTCATCGCCCGCTCCGCTGCCGCGGCCTGAAGGCGGGAGGTCACCGTTGTGGCCGCCACCCCACTGCCAGCCACCGTGGCCATCACCCGCTCTGCCACCATTGCTCGAAGGCGGGAGGTAGTGGTTGTGGCCGTCATCCCATCATCAGGCACCGTGACCGCCAGCTCACCATTGACCGTCGGGGTCATCACCCACTCCGCCACCGTCGCCCGAAGGCGGGAGGCGGAGGTGGATGCCCGCACATGCATCAGCGACCTTGCATGCTACACTGAGTTCCTGCGGGAGGAGGAGGAGTGCCTCGTTGAGCATGCAAAGAGCCTTACCGCCGACATGGCCGCAGCACACGCCGCCTCAGAGGCGAGGAATCAGGAGATCTACGAGGAGAACCACTACTTCAATAGGGGTCGTCTGGAGCGGCAGAGGGCGTTCGAGGTGAGCATCGCTGAAGGTGCAGCAGCGGTAGGCACCGTATTGCAGTTGTCCAGCTCGTCGGTAGGCTCCTCCTCCTCTACCTCTTACTGAGCACGCTCGGCAGAGGAGAGGCTGTCGGAAGTAGTACAAAGCCCCGCCGTAGTAGTAGTATTTAGGGGCTATTTTGTTCAGTTCATCTGACTATAGATGTGGTGGAACTGTACAACGTACTTAAAATTAGCTAGTATATAAAGTAGAACTAGCTATTTCAGTACGTGGTTGGCAACAATTGGTGAAAAGTTTGGTCGGTTCAGCTGTCGAGTTGAACTGTTTGTATAAAGAACGACTGCTTAATCTATGAATGAAATCTATGCTTAATTACAGAATTTTATTTGCAAAAATTATATACTGCTAGAGATTTTTAGCTTCATATTTTGACAAATCGCAGTGTTACAAAGTTGACAAATGGCAATGTTACTAGATCAACAAATGTCAATCTTTCTAGTTTGACAAATGGCAACATACCCAATATGACAGATGCAAATCTTACCGAATTGTTTGTAAGTGGTTGCACACAGGTCATCCAAAGGAACCGTTTGCGTTGAAGAGATGCACCAATCCTGCTCTCACTTTGCATACGGGTGTTATATGTGCCATGACGTGACACCGTTCCTCCTTTGATGACTTTCTGGTGAGTTTAGTATTTACGAGGATTTAAAAACCAAGAATCCAAATGTTTGAGGACGAGCCACGACGCGGGTACGGTTGTAATTCGTTCTCATTCTCGGCATGGGACCTAAACATGCACCCAAGGACACATGTATAAATTTTCTAGCCATTTTGATGAACTTGAGCATGTATTTGAAGTTAAGATTTGAATTATGGACATTAAATTCCTAGGAAACTCAATTAGTGTATCAAAAGGCCAAAGAAACCCTGAATAGCTTAAATTTCAGCACGGATATCATGTCATTCCATGTTGACCGTAGAAGAAAATACAAGGAGAAAAAAGGCAGTGATTACGTTTCGCCCACAAGGGGGGCACGTTTCCCTATCGGAACCACAAGGCTTATTTGAGAGAAGCTTCAGTTTGTAAGAGGCTTGTAATAAAACTTGCGCCAAAATGGACGAAAAAAATTCCTTGACATATATGTGCCATGTCGTGACACCATGCCAGGTTTCATGATTTTTGGGTGAGTTTTGGATTTACGGGGATTTAAAAACCGAGATTCTTCTCACGAAATGTTTTCAAATAGCACACGGTTCACTCACGAAAGCCGTGTGCCTACCAAATCGTGGCCGATGCCCCCCCTTGCTGCGCGCGCGATCTGAGTCGTGCGTTCTGATTGGCCAGAACCCAAACCCCACGGATCGTACGTGTGCACCGTTAGATGCTCCCAGATCGAACGTCAACCCCAAGCCCTTTCAACATCACATGTAGTACATGGGTAAGCACTGTGCGCATGTGTCTTGCTAGCTCGCGCTTCCATCTCTACTAGGTTTTCTAAACAGGCTACCGTTTCTCGCCACTCCTCTCATCGGTTTCCTGCATCTTCTCCCATCGTTTTCCCGCTACCAGTGTCAGTGCTCACTGAAGGCTAGTGGTGACACACCGGCCATGTAAATATCCCACCATACATCGGTAATAAAATTATGAATAAATACCGCACTATAGCATGTAAGCTTTTAGTCATATATGCATGATGTAGATGTTCGTTTAATTCTTATAGTTCATCTCATGCAAAATCAATTAGTTTTATAAAAAAAAATCTATTTTAAGATTCATGGAATTGTGCATTGTAAAGCATAAAGTAAAAACAAAAAGTGACAATTCATTTAGAAAAAAAAAGTTTGGGCAATTAAGATATCGAAGATTTTAGAACAAAGGAGAAGTGCTTGTGTTTTGAGGTTATTGCATTATGCTTAAGTTCAACCATGGAGTCTTTAGATTGTACATGTGGCAGAATCTGGTGGAATGTAGATGATATCCAATCGCCAGTAGTGCACGGATTTTCCATCTCTGTACCGTCGGATTGGCTTCATCCAACGACCAACTTTCAAATTTATTTGCACACTATATAGGGGTGTAGATATAGATGTGTCCCATGCTAGACCAAATAAAGTTTGAGCACATGCATGGGATGACCCCCCCGGCTGCCGCCTCGAAGTTGGGAAACCGACATCATACGTATTGAACCAGGCTTTGAGTCAGGTACGGTGTTTGGTTTGTAATGTAGTTGGTGGCCCATCGAAGTTGTGCATTCGGGATTTAAACACATCACACACCACTGTACCCATACATATTTTTGTGCCACATGCAGTGTATATGGGGTCTTCTGATCGACCACGTCTCCCTTGTGCTTTTTTTGTGACGACACGCATATCTGTGGGCTCCCCGAGTGTATATATATATATCATCCCTTTGACCGATAATGAGGGGTATGTGTTGGCCATGAATCAATTCCTCCTAGTTCGTGTTACCGTCACATGTCGCTCAACCAAAACTCGAGCTCATGCGTTGTCAGGATTCCCTCCCACATGCTCAGATTGCTGGGTTCGACCTACATCATACCCTGCGTATCTCGTCCTTAACTACCTTGCCTTCATGGTTGTTGTCTGTATCGAGAGGTAGGCACCACATCTAAATTGTACATTATTCTATATTGAAAACACACATCACCCCTTCCCAACGTACATCATTTTGGGCTGCATGCAAGAGGTGCTGGTTTTGTGGTCCCTCTCGTGCGATTTTTATGATGGTTCAACCTATTGGCCCAAGCGGTTTATCGACAACAACAGCTGTCGTTTGACCAAACGATAGATTCATTGGTCCGTCTTATGGTAGGTCATGGCGACATGCATGTATGACCAAAGTATCGATCATTACCTGCATCCGCCCCGCTGAGACAAAGTGGGAGGTGGTGGGCCAAGCATCCTAGCTAGGTACGACATTATGCCATTACAGATATATCCAAGGGTGCTTTTTGGTTTGCGAGGCACGTGCCACCAAAGTTATGCATTGTGTATTTAAAGTTTTAAACATCCCCAATATTCCTACATACATTTGGCCACTTCTAGGTGGTTCTTGATTTCTGGCCCCTCTCATCGATCTTCGACGACGCGCCAAACCGTGGGCCCACGCGGTCAAAGTTGTGCATTGGAATTTTAAACATCACAGACCACCCTTTTCACTCATATATATTTGGGCCACATGCTGGTGTGGCTGTCTTATGACCCTCTCTAACATTTTTTTGCTGCAAAGACTCTAATGACGCTCAACGAACACGGGTATAATATCTTAACCGTGTGTCATACAAGTGCGTTGTGAATCACCACGCTTGCACAAGCGCGAGCAAAGGTGGAGGTACCGGCTCAACCGTGTGCGATGCAAGTGCGCTGTAAATCACCACGACCGCGCAAGCGCGAGCAAAGGGTGGAGGTACTGGCTTAACCGTGTGCGATGCAAGTGCGCTGTAAAATCACCACCTGTGCAAGCTAAAGGCGGGTAAGTTTATTTGGAAATTAGGACGAACCATGTGCGATAGACCAACTAGCTAGAAATGTAAAAACAAACTACATGCCTTGGGTATTGCAAAAATTGGCGGTTCTGCCACTTTTCCTTATTATCATACACGCATATTGTTATTGGACTGTGCGCGATCGTGGGCACTCCCGGCTCGCATCAATTCCTTTACCCAAATTTTAGTGGCCGCCGTACTTCAACCGTCGCCCACACTCCTCCAACATCGACCTTATAGTAAAATTGCAGTAGCCGAGGCATTTGAACCGTCGCCCTCCCTCGTCCACCACCATCTCCACCCATCATTACTAAAAATTTCAGTAGCCACGGCGTATCCTCAAACACCCCCACAGTCCCCTACCCGCCCCTCCCCCCTCAAGCCCTAGCTCACGGCCGCTGCCGGCGCCGCGGCCAACCCTTGCCGGTCTGCCTATTCCTCCTAGCTTAGATAATAAAGTTCAGGTTACCCAGCGATTCCCATACCGTCGCCCCACTCCCCTGAGTTTTTAGATGAGGCATTCGGTGTCCCTTGATACGTCTCCAACGTATCTATAATTTTTTATTGTTCCATGCTATTATTTATGATGTTTTGGATGTTTAATGGGCTTTGTCATACACTTTTATATTATTTTTGGGACTAACCTACAAACCCAAAGGCCCAGTCCAGATTGCTGTTTTTTGCCTGTTTCAGGGTTTTGCAGAAAAGGAATATCAAACGGAGTCCAAACGGAATGAAACCTTCGGGAGAGATCTTTTTGGAGAAAATCACGCACAGGAGACTTGAGAACCACGGAGTAGGGGCTACGAGGTTCCCACGAGGGTGGGGGGCGCGCCCCCTGCCTCGTGGGCCCCTCGTGAGTCCCCCGGTGTCCTCCTTCCTCCTATATAAGCCTACGTACCCCGAAACCATCAGCAATAGAGAGAAAACCCTAATTCCACCGCTGTAACCTTCCGTTCCCGTGAGATCCCATCTTGGAGCCTGTTCCGGAGCTCCGCCGGAGGGGGGATCCATCACGGAGTGCTTCTACATCATCATCATCGCCCTCACCATGAGTTGTGAGTAGTTTACCACAGACCTTCGGGTCCATAGCTAGTATCTATATGGTTTTTTCTCTCTCTCTCTCTGAATCTCAATACAAAGTTCTCCTCCGTCTTCGAGGAGATCTATTCGATGTAATCTCTTTTTGCGGTGTGTTTGTCGAGATCCGATGAATTGTGAGTTTATGATCAAGATTATCTATGAGAAATATTTGGTTCTTTTCTGAACTCTTTATGTGTGCTCATAATATCCTTGCAAGTCTCTTCGAATTATTGGTTTGGTTTGGCCTACTAGATCTATAGTTCTTGCAATGGGAGAAGTGCTTGGCTTTGGGTTCAATCTTGCGGTGTCCTTTCCCAGTGACAGTAGGGGCAACAAGGCACGTATTGTATTTTTTCCATCGAGGATAAAAAGATGGGGTTTATATCATATTGCTTGAGTTTATCCCTCTACATCATGTCATCTTGCTTAAGGCGTTACTCTGTTCTTATGAACTCAATACACTAGATGCATGCTGGATAGCGGTCGATGTGTGGAGTGATAGTAGTAGATGCAGGCAGTAGTCGGTCTACTTGTCTCGGATGTGATGCCTATATACAATGATCATGCCTAGATAGTCTCATAATTATTCACTTTTCTATCAATTGCTCGACAGTAATTTGTTTACCCGCCGTAGAATATCGCTATCATGAGAGAAGCCACTAGAGAACACTATGACCCCCGGGTCTATTCTCAACATATCAGTCTACATCTACTTTACTTTTTCCGCTTTTACTTTCTGTTCTTATAATCAAAAATACCAAAAATATAAACTATCATATCTATCAGATATCACTTTCGTAAGTGACCGTAAAGGGATTGACAACCCCTTATCGCGTTGGCTGCGAAGTTCTTATTTGTTTGTGCAGGTGCGAGGGATTCACGCGTGGTCTCCTACTGGATTGATACCTTGGTTCTCAAAAACTGAGGGAAATACTTACGCTACTGTGCTACATCTCCCTTCCTCTTCGAGGGAATACAACGCAAGCTCGAGAAGTAGCAAGAAGAATTTCTGGCGCCGTTGCCGGGGAGGCTTACGCAAAAGTCATATACCAAGTACCTATCACAAACCCTTATCCTTCGCATTATATTTTTTCCTCTCGTTTTCCTCTCCCCCACTTCACCCTTGCTATTTTATTTGCCCTTCTTCTGCCGTGTGTTTACCGTTCGCGTGCCTCTTGTTTGCTTATGTTGCTATGTGCCCTCAATTAGCTTGCATCTTCGCTTGCTAAAGTATGAATCCTCATCCACTTGCTAATCTCTTTAAGAGATCCAATTATGTTGAACCTATTGCTAGTGAGCTGCGTGCACTAGATTATCTTTATGGGGTTTTGCTTGAAATTTATGAATCTGAAAATTGTGAGGAATTGTTAAAAGAAAAAGTGATTCATGATAGCTTGTTAAATAGAAAGCATGATTGCAATGATGTAATTGTAAATTCTATTAATGTCAATTGTGCTAATGATATGCAAAACCCTAAGCTTGGGGATGCTTATTTTGCTATGCCCACTACTTGTTGCAATGATCATGATTGGGGTGAAGATTCTTACGATCTTGAAAATTTATTTAAACCCCATCATG
Organism: Secale cereale; assembly: GCA_902687465.1. Classification (NCBI taxonomy): domain Eukaryota; kingdom Viridiplantae; phylum Streptophyta; class Magnoliopsida; order Poales; family Poaceae; genus Secale; species Secale cereale. Next base: position 428,318,508 of record LR738712.1, read on the forward strand.
AATATGAGATTGATAATAGTGTTTGCCATAATATTGAAAGTGGGTTTAAAAGAATGTCAACTTTTGATCCCACTACTTTAGATATTGATCAATCTTATGAGTTTTTTGATAAAAGTGGGCTTGGAGAAGCAATGACTTTGTTCTATGTTGGTCCCACTATTTTGAATGAGTGTCAAATTTGCATGCATGTGGATCATGAAGAGAATATTTTATGTGATAGCTATATTGTTGAATTTGATTATGATCCTACATGTAATTATTATGAGAGAGGAAAATATGGTCATAGAAATCTTCATGTTACTAAATTACCTCTCTTCATGTTGAGATTGATCTTGTTTCTTTCTTCTTCCTTGCATATGCTAGATCTTGCTTGCTATGATAAATTGTTTGCGTATAAAATGCCTACACATAGGAAGCATGTTAGACTTAGATGTATTTATCACATACTTTATGATGCTCTCCTTGTGCTTCAATCCTTGTCCTTTATGAGAGCATCATTGAATTATCGTGCCTAGCTAGGGGCGTAAAACGATAGCGCTTATTGGGAGGCAACCCAATTTTATGTTTTTTGTTTTTGCTGCTGTTAGGGAATAAATATTGCATCTAGCTTCTGTTTAGACGTGGTTTCATGTTTTGTCTAGTGTTTGTGCCAAGTAGAACCTTTGGGAAGACTTGTGTGAAGTTTATGTGATCTTGCTGTGAAAAACAGAATCGTTAGCGCTCACTAGAATGGTCATCAGATTTTACTCGAGCGTGCTATTTAGTTGATTCTTTTTGAAGATGATTAATAGACAAATTCTTCATGTTTAAGAATTTAGTTTGAATTTTTTGGAGTTACAGAATATGCGAAACCTGCAGATTACTACAGACTATTCTGTTTTTGACAGATTCTGTTTTTCGTGTGTTGTTTGCTTATTTCAATGTATCTATGAGTAATATTGGGAGGTATGAACCATAGAGAAGTTGTAATACAGTAGGTTTAACACCAATATAAACAAAGAATGAATTCATTGCAGTACCTTTGAGTAGTGGTTTGCTTTCTTATACTAACGGAGCTCACGAGAATTTTTGTCTAAGTTTTGTGTTGTGAAGTTTTCAAGTTTTGAGTATTGCTTTGATGGACAATGGAACAAAGTGTAAAAAGGGCCTAAACTTGGGGATGCCCAAGGGACCCCAAGTAAAATTCAAGAACAATCAAAAGCCTAAGCTTGGGGATGCCCCGGGAAGGCATCCCCTCTTTCGCCTTCATCCATCGGTAACTATACTTGGAGCTATATTTTTATTCACCACATGATATGCGTTTTGCTTGGAGCGTCTTGTATAATTTGAGTCTTCGCTTGCTAGTTTGCCACAATCATCCTTGCTGGACACACCTATTTTAGAGAGTTAAATATGGCCTAGGAATTGATAGAACACTCTATGTGCTTCACTTTTATCTTTTGAGTTGAATAGTTTTTGCTCTAGTGCTTCACTTATATCTTTTAGAGCACGGTGGTGATAATATTTTGAAGAAATTCTTGAACTCTCATGCTTCACTTATGTCCTTTTGAGAGTCTATTAAAACAGCATGGTAATGTGTTTAGGCTATAAAACTAGTCTTCACATGATAGACATCCAATATCAATGTAGTAAAAACTTTCACATCAAGTGCATTGAATATGATGAGAAGTTGGATGCTTGATAATTGTTTTGAGATATGAGGATAGTGATATTAGAGTCATGCTAGTGGAGTTATTATGAAATTGAGAAATACTTGTGTTAAGGTTAGTGATTCCCGTAGCATGCACGTATGGTGAACCGCTATGTGACGAAGTTAGAGCATGAGGTATTTGTTAAGTGCCAACCTTTGTGTGGAGGTCGGGGGCGTGCGATGGTTAAATAACCTCCCCCCCTAGGAGTATGCGTTGATTGCTTTGTTTTGATGACTCATAGATTTTTGCAATAAGTATATGAGTTCTTATGACTAATGTTGAGTCCATGGATTATCGCACTCTCACCCTTCCACCATTGCTAGCCTCTCTTGTACCGCGCAACTTTCGCCGGTACCATAAACCCACTATATATCCTTCCTCAAAACAGCCACCATATTATTCCTAAAAACAGCCACCATACCTACCTATCATGGCATTTCCATAGCCATTCTGAGATATATTGCCATGCAACTTTTCACCGTTCCGTTCATTTGACACGCACCATATTGTCATATTGCCATGCATGATCATGCAGTTGACATTGTATTTGTGGCAAGGCCACCATGCATAATTTTTCATACATGTCACTCTTGATTCATTGCACATCCCGGTACACCGCCGGAAGCATTCATGTAGAGTCATACTTGTTCTAGTATCGAGTTGTAATATCGAGTTGTAAATCAATAAAAGTGTGATGATCATCATTATTAGAGCATTGTACCATGTGAGGAAATGCCAATAAAAAAAAGATGGCCCAGAAAAATAGAGAGGGGCTAATAAAAAAAAGAGAGAAAAAGCCCCTCCAAAAAATGAGAGAAAAGAGAGAAGTGACAATTGCTACTATCTTTTTCCACACTTGTGCTTCAAAGTAGCACCATGTTCTTCATGATAGAGAGTCTCATGTTCAGTCACTTTCATATACTAGTGGGAATTTTCATTATAGAACTTAGCTTGTATATTCCAACGATGGGCTTCCTCAAATGCCCTAGGTCTTTGTGAGCAAGCAAGTTGGATGCACACCCACTAGTTTCTTTTGTTGAGCTTTCATACATATTTATCTGTAGTGCATCCGTTGCATGACAATCCCTACTCACTCACATTGATATCTATTGATGGGCATCTCCATAACCCATTGATACACCTAGTTGATGTGAGACTATCTCCCTCCTTTTGTCTTCTCCACAACCACCTCTCTATTCCACCCATAGTGCTATGTCCATGGCTCACGCTCATGTATTGCGTGAAAGTTGAAAGGTATGAAAGAATAGAGTATGAAAACAAGTGCTTGGCTGAAATCGGGGTTGTGCATGATATGAATATTTTGTGTGATGAAGAGGGAGCATAGCCAGACTATATGATTTTGTAGGGATAACTTTCTTTAGCCAAAGTATTTTGAGAAGACATGATTGCTTTGTTAGTATGCTTGAAGTATTATTATTTCTTATGTCAATATAGACTTTTATCTTGAATCTTTCAGATCTGAACATTCATGCCACAATTAATAGAATTACATTTAAAAACTATGTTGGTTAGCATTCCACATCAAAAATTCTGTTTTTTTCATTTACCTACTCGAGGACGAGCAGGAATTAAGCTTTGGGATGCTTGATACGTCTCCAACGTATCTATAATTTTTGATTGTTCCATGCTATTATTTATGATGTTTTGGATATTTAATGGGCTTTGTCATACAATTTTATATTATTTTTGGGACTAACCTACTAACCCAAAGGCCCAGTCCAGATTGCTGTTTTTGCCTGTTTCAGGGTTTTGCAGAAAAGGAATATCAAACGGAGTCCAAACGGAATGAAATCTTCGGGAGAGATATTTTGGGAGAAAATCACGCACGGGAGACTTGAGAACCACGGAGTAGGGGCTATGAGGTGCCCACGAGGGTGGGGGGCGTGCCCCCTGCCTCGTGGGCCCCTCGTGAGTCCCCCGGTGTCCTCCTTCCTCCTATATAAGCCTACGTACCCCGAAACCATCAGCAATAGAGAGAAAACTATAATTCCACCGCCGTAACCTTCTGTTCTCGTGAGATCCCATATTGGAGCCTGTTCCGGAGCTCTGCGGGAGGGGGGATCCATCACGGAGTGCTTCTACATCATCATCATCGCCCTCACCATGAGTTGTGAGTAGTTTACCACAGACCTTCGGGTCCGTAGCTAGTATCTAGATGGCTTCTTCTCTCTCTGGATCTCAATACAAAGTTCTCCTCGGTCTTCGAAGAGATATATTCGATGTAATCTCCTTTTGCGGTGTGTTTGTCGAGATCCGATGAATTGTGAGTTTATGATCAAGATTAACTATGAGAAATATTTGGTTCTTTTCTGAACTCTTTATGTGTGCTCATAATATCCTTGCAAGTCTCTTCGAATTATTGGTTTGGTTTGGCCTACTAGATCTATAGTTCTTGCAATGGGAGAAGTGCTTGGCTTTGGGTTCAATCTTGCGGTGTCCTTTCCCAGTGACAGTAGGGGCAACAAGGCACGTATTGTATTGTTGCCATCGAGGATAAAAAGATGGGGTTTATATCGTATTGCTTGAGTTTATCCCTCTACATCATGTCATCTTGCTTAAGGCGTTACTCTGTTCTTATGAACTCAATACACTAGATGCATGCTGGATAGCGGTCGATGTGTGGAATAATAGTAGTAGATGCAGGCAGGAGTCGGTCTACTTGTCTCGGACGTGATGCCTATATACAATGATCATGCCTAGATAGTCTCATAATTATTCACTTTTCTATCAATTGCTCGACAGTAATTTGTTTACCCGCCGTAGAATATCGCTATCATGAGAGAAGCCACTAGAGAACACTATGACCCCTGGGTCTATTCTCAACATATCAATCTACATCTACTTTACTTTTTCCGCTTTTATTTTCTATTCTTATAAACAAAAATACTAGAAATATAAACTATCTTCTCTATCAGATCTCACTTTCGTAAGTGACCGTAAAGGGATTGACAACTCCTTATCGCGTTGGCTACGAAGTTCTTATTTGTTTGTGCAGGTGCGATGCACTCGCGCGTGGTCTCCTACTGGATTGATACCTTGGTTCTAAAAAACTGAGGGAAATACTTACGCTACTGTGCTGCATCTCCCTTTCCTCTTCGATGGAATACAACGCAAGCTCGAGAAGTAGCATCCATCCCCGCCAGATCCACATCCCCTACTCCCGTGTTGCAGCCTAAGCTCGACAACGTATCCCGGGGAGCCCGACGAGCATTCGACCAAGAAGAGGTTTATCATGGCCTCTCCGACGGACATTGGTGAGGTGGCTGCTGTTTTCCCCGACCTGTCGATCCTGGAGCAACACGTCACCGTGGAAGCCGGCGAAGACGTTGACTACGTTGCCATGCCGAAGGCTTCATGTTAGCGGGCTCGCGTATTATTGTATCTCGGGAAAGCTGGCTAGGACATCAAGCTCGTCCACAGCGACGGCTTCACGCGGGCCATGTTGCAGGTTAAGTGGTCCATCCCCAACCCCTCTGGTTCAACCGCCGTTGATCTCTTCAATGGCCCTGCCACTGATCTCCTCCGCCAAGCGGTCAAGGATTTGCAATCTTTATACGCCATCGAGTCCATTTTGTCATTTCTGAAGGACACGTTCTACGGCGGCGGCTTGGGATCCTCAATTTCCAAGTCAGATCTCATCGACCACGACCACGAGGAGGGCACCCACAAAGATTCTTCCAAGGTGAAACAGCCCATCTGTGACATCAGAGAGCACACCATGGGTATGTGCTCTTCCAACTGGAAAGATCTCGGCCATGAAATGTGAGGCAACATCCTATCAGCAAATCTTACATTTTCTAGCTTGCCAACCCATACCCTTTGTTGTAGTAGCATTTGCCGTGCGGTGCTTTAACTGTGCCGTGTTTAATTATTTCAGTTATGCAAAAATGTATTGTTCAATAGGGCTATGTGATGTTTAAGTATGAATTGTCCACTTCAGTTTCATGAATGGCTATATTTGGTTGTTTATAGTGAGTAGATGCCTTGTTTATCTGTATTTGGTTGTTAGGTTGGTTGGAGTGAGCATTTTTCCAGTTATCGAGCAGATGCCTTGTTTATATGTATTTGGTTCTTAGTTTGGTTGCAGTGAGCATTTGTCCAGTTATCAAGCAGATGCCTCGTTTATCTGTATTTGGTTGTTAGGTTGTTTTTTAGCATTTGTCCAGTTATCAAGTAGACGCCTTGTTTATCTGTATCTGCTTGTTAGGTTGGTTGTAGTGAGCATTTGTTCATTTTTCAAGCATATGCCATGTTTATCTGTATTTGCTTGTTAGGTTGGTTGCAGTGAGACTCTGTCCAGTTTCCAATGGCTATATTTGGTTGTTATACTAGTCATTTATGCCTTGTTTATTTCAGTCATTCACAATGTGTTGTTCATTATGTGCAAGTCAGAACTGTGCCGCTCGACTACATCAATACCAGTTTGAACGACTATAATTGGTTCCAGTTATTCCTGATGTAGTTAACACATACCCTTTATTTCAGTTTTACACATTTATCTATTGTGATGTTTAATCATTACCTACGTTCTATTCATTTTCAACAATACCAGTTTGAATTGCAATATTTGATGGCTGTTAAGCTTGCTGTCGGTAACATTGCCTACCATTTTGTTTCTGCTTTAACAGCATGTTGAAACCAACACATGCAAGCTATCATTTGGTGATGATATTGTTTACCTTTGCTATATTTGTTTGATGTTAAGGTTGTTGTACTTATCATGCCTTTCCACTACTTATGCAGGACAACAACGGGAGTGGCCACCATTTTCCGCCGAGGTTAGCTTCATCCCTCGGCTTGTACTCCCCCCGTCGTTCCATAATGCAGTGCATATAGATCCAGGCTTGTACACTTGTTAGCTTCTAATATTGACTTGTTGCTTTTAGGTACATATGCCCTTGGCAAGGATCCACGCGTCGATCCTTTTTGAGTATGGGGCAATGATATATTCATGAACAAGCATCAAGTGAGGAAACTGATAAGGGTTATTAGCAAAAAAATACAAATGGTGGCAAGCAAATTATTTGTTTATGCTCTATCCAACACAACAGTGAGCTGTAGGATGGTAACTACAAACTCTGCAGCCTTCTCTTTTTACTACCCATAATGAGTTGTTAGACAAGAATGTCTGAATCTTTTTTGTTCGCAGTGCTTCCCGAAGCAGTTCACTCAAGATTACTCGCAAAGTACATGATTAGTGGACAAGTAATGATGGTTAAAGTATCTCATCTAGACTACAATGAGCATCGAGAATTCGTAATGAAGACATTGAAAGATGGACGGGCAACCATCACAAGGGGTTGGCCTAGAGTCGTGCACGCATTACGCATGGAGGAGGGCACAATATGGGCATTCTGCTTCACCTTCTCCAGCAACCAGAATGTCTTTCGCCTCTCTCTTTACAGTCTTTAGCAAGTGTGGTTCATCATTCTTTACTTGGTGCTTCTGTAGTTCTTCAGTATATGTACCTGTGCATTGAATTATGCATTTGTGGTTGAACCTATATTTGTAATAAACATGGTTGGATATGAAATAAGTGATTGCCTACTTTCAAATTCAAAACATGTGATTTTTAAATTAGGGATTACAATGCACAGGTTTGGAAAGCAAAACGTCTGCGATACACGTGGAGATCAGAAACATTTCTAGGATCCGCAACATGTGCGATCAATCTCCACTTCACACACGACATCCTCTTGAAAATTGTTTGTGTTAGGCCACCTTGCGCAAACGTTTACCACAAAAAAACTGTGTGTGATGGACAACCTTTGCCACACAATTTCTTCTACGCACCGTGTGTGATGCATTCAATAATGCAAACGATAAAATTGTTAATATCGTGTGCAATGGCAACGCTATCACAAACGATTTAACAGGGAAAATTGTGTGTGATGTACTTGTGAACGGAAATGTAATGCCCAGTATGAGATTATACCTCCTACGTGTCAAGGCACGACTTAAAGGCATAAGCTCATACTAGAATGATCTCAAGTATGGTATCCTTGCACGACTCATGTATAAGAGGGATGAAATTGCAAAAGAGTAGTTGGCTTACACTCGCCACGTCACACAATTCATTACATAAAAAACCATCATCCAAATAACATCACAGTCCGACTACGGACGAAGATCCAAATGAAAGATACCATAAATAACACAAGGTCCCGATCATAACATCCTAGTAAGAGCCCTACTGATCCTCTGGATAAGACACGTAGTATCGCCCACGTTCTTCGTCGAACTCCCAGTACAACTCTGAACCACCAGCTGTGTAGTTCACCATGGTACCTGCATCTGGTGTTGTGTAGAATCTGTGAGCCACGGAGGACTCAGCAATCCCGTTCCCGGGTAGCAATGCTATCTAAGCCTTGGGTGTGGAACAAGGCTGAAGAACAAGGTTGCAGCTGCACTAGCACTAGCTTACGTGTTTAGAGCGAGAAGAGAAGCGCCAACGATCGTCAAAGTGATCACGAAGTGATCCTATCTAAGCACGTCAAACATAACCCCACTGTGTTCACTTCCGGAACCCCTTCGGAAAGCGACCGTCGCGGTTACTCATGCGGGTAGTGTATTATGAACATGGTGTCAAGTTTTCTACAATCGGATATTAACAAATTCCCATCTGCCACATAACCATGGGCACGGCTTTCGAAAGATCAAATCCCTGCAGGGGTGTCCCAACTTAGCCCATCACAAGCTCACGATCTACGGAGTTGCAACTCCAAGGTGGGAAGACCCGAGTATTCTCGGAATCCCGTGCTCAAGATATTCTGACTAAGGTAAAACTAATCCAGCAAGTCCTCCCGGCGTGCCGACACCCTGATAGTAGCCGCGCGTATCTCGTCTCAGGCCACGTCCGGATGGGCGATGCTACAGGTTTTTACCAGCCCTCGGGTTTCCCCATGGTGGCCCCGCAGGCTCCCCAGTTTGGACCAACACTCATGTGGAGCACTGGCCCGGGTTGTTGATTAAGAAAAAAGGGTTTATAACTCCCTATGCAAGTTTTAGTTATTAGGCAAATGTAAAACCAATGTTGGGACTTGCTGGAGAAGCTTTAGCGCTAAGCGGGTTATCGAGGGGGGCCCATAAACCCCGACCGTGTTAGGGACGCAAAATCAAGGAACATAACACCGGTTTATACGGTTCCTAGGGTGGCATGAGTGGAACAAAACACCAAGCAAAGGCTTAGCCTTCCACCCATTGCCAAGTATATAGATGATTTAGTTTTTAACAGATTATATAGTGTGATATCCCAACAATACTTCAACATGAAGCAAAGAATCTTCGAATCTTCTCCTGCAACTAACAATGCTATAAGAGGGGCTGAGCAAAGCTTACGTAGCCAATCAAAGGTTTGCTAGGTTGGGTGGTTAGAGATATTCATGGCTACAATAGGAGGCTGACAAACAAACATGGGCATCGAGGCAATAAGCTAAAGAGCGAGACATCTAGCAATAGACAAAGATAGTAATGATAACTGGGTCAGGTCATCTTGCCTGTTGATTCCTCGGAGGGAACGTAATCTAGCTCCTCACACTCAACCTCGGTAGAAACCTCGTTCTCAGTATCTTCACCAGGCTCTAACCAAACACAACAATGCACAACGGAACAAAATCAATCAACATGCAGTGCTCAATCACATGATGCATGAACATGAAGCATGTGAACATGAAAAGACATGATGTATGGCCTAGGGTCACAAGAATGCAATACATCACCAACAAACAAGATCAACCACACATGGTGAATCAAGCAAAAGAACTAGTGGGCAAGTTTATGTAGTTTATCAAACAAGCAACCAACATGTTTTAAAAGAGGTTGGTTAACATGGCAAGGGTGCACTAAACATAACAGCAACATGCTAGCAAGTTTAAATGGGCTAAATACAACAATTTCCAGAAAAACCCATATTCATATATTTGCATTTGGGACAGATTTTAAATACTTTTGTGATGGAGTTGTCAAACATGCTAAACAACAGCACCAAAATATTCTACACATTTTTCTACCCCAAATGCATATAAAGTATGTTAAATTTGGAGTTGTAGAGAATTAGTTATGAATTTTGCAAGTTTGAACATATTTAAATCAAATTTAAATTCAAACAACATTTTAAAAGTTTTCAACCATGGCAGCAAGTTACATTTTCGTTATGTACACAACATTCTAAGAACTTTTCATATTGGGCTCATATTCATATGATGCATAAAAATGCAGATATTAAATAAAACAGAAAAACAGCAAAGAAAAAGAAAAACAGAAAAAAGAAAATAAAAAATTCAAACGCCAGGTCTAAATCGACCCAGACTCAGCGAGCCACATACACTGACAAGGGGGGCCACGCGAGCTGAGCTGGCGAGCGGGTGCGCGCGCGGGCTGGCACTGGCGCTGTGAGGCTGGCAGGTGGGACCCTGCTGTCAGCCTCACACAAAAACGAAAAAAGGGGCGAATTAACCACAGCGCCCGCGAGGGATCGAACCCGCGTCTCTCTGATGAAACTGACGGAGACACACCACTACGCCACTGCATCGATCTCGATAGAAAGGATGCAGCTAGTCTGAAGAACAAGCCACAGAAGCAGAACAGGGGAAAACATGGCCCTCGTCGGAGCTGCTCCGGCGACTATTAGGCACGGCGGAGGGGTGCGAGAGGGAGCAGGAGGAATCCCGCATCCAACTAAACTACTAGCAGCGCCTGAGGGGCACTGCATCACCGGCGACGAGCTATTACATCATGGCGGCAACGAGATGACGGCGAGGCGATGCAAGGCACTAGGAGGCAAGACGACTGCACATGGAGGCTCTACGCACCTAGGCGAAGCTAACGGGCACCACTGAGAGGGCTAGAGAGGTCGGAGCACTCGCCGGCGATGAGGTCCGACGGCGGCACGGTCGGGCACTCATGGAACTATGGCCTAGAGCCAGTGCAGGAAGGGGAAAGAGGCTTGGGGAGAGAGAGGAGCTCACCACGAGCACGGCGGTGCGCTCGGCTGGCCCTGGCGTGGACGGAGTCGACGACGGCGTGTCTCAAACAGCTCCGGCCACCGTAAAGGAAGAAGAGGAAGAAGCGCTTGACGGAGAGGCGCTCGGGGCCACGTAGTTGTCGTAGTGGAAGAAGAGGACGTAGGGGAAGAAGCTGGACAACGTTGGCGAGGCCGAGGACGACGCGGAGCTCACCGGCGACGAGAGGGAGCTCTCAGATGCGCTCGGGCGTCGATGGTGGCGGCAGATCTGGGGGATCCCAGCTCTCCAGATGGCGAGAGGGGAAAGGGAAGACCTAGGGGAAAGTGATGGACACGATTTGGGTTTAAAACACGGGCTTGGCGCATGGCCTCGACGTCCGTGAGCTGACGGCGCGACGGCGAGCACGTCGCGTGCTCTGCTTTTCTGACGGAGGAAGACGGAGGCGAGGGAGATGTGACGCTGACGGGTGGGGCCACGCGCTCGGAGTGGCTACGGCGCGACTGCGCGGCTATAGCTGGGCCTGCGGTGCTGGGCTGCTGCGCTGCAGGTGGAGTTGGGCCTCAGGGGAGAGAGAGAAAGGGAGAGGCCCAGGCTGTTGCTGCTGGCTGCTGCAGTTTCTTCTTTTCTTTTTAATTCTTCACACAGAAAAGAAAAGAATGCACAAAAATAAAGAAGAAGAACTAGGGGAAAAGAAAAATACCCCTAAGCTCAGTGAATTATGCTCTATTTAAATAAAATGACTTGGACATTTTTAGAGGCAGAAAAATAAAAGGAGTTTGAATATAGGCCAAACTCTTGTTATTTTATAACCCAACCAAATCATTTTCAAATGGGATGATATTTGGTGGAGAGGTTGCTCACATGGGGCAAGTTTAAATGGAGGAGGAAGAATCACTATGGCACTTGCTAGTTGGTTTGCAAAATAGATCAAAGAAGAGGCCAGAAAGAAAGAAGGAGAAGAAAAAGAAGAAGGAGAAGAAGAAGAAGAGGGAGATGGGGTAGGGTTTAGCTAAGATAGCTTGAACCCACACACAACATACATCACAAGGTCTCAACAACGCACAAAAGAAAAATAAACTTTGATGCCATGATGACATGATGATGCAATGCAAAAATAATAAAAGGTATGCAATGCAAATAAAATAAAAGAGAAGGACCCCCAAGGATAATGACAAGGATCAAAGAGGAAGCCTTATTACCATTATAGGAAAGTGTTACATTTGGGGCATTACAGGAAACGTTTTCCTTGGACCGACTGTGTGCAATGTACATACGAACAAAAACATTTAATGGGGACTGACTGTGTGGGATGTACTTGCGACCGGAAACAATTTCTCCTGTATAATCATATTTTTTAGCTCTACTATACGTATTACCATGTTCGAGCGCTCGCTAGTTGCACACGACCTCATTTTGCCAAGCATGTGTGCCAAGAGGGCATATCCTCGATGGTTTCTGGGTCGTGTGGGAAGGACCCCCTATCGCCCACACTCACTTGGCGACGGTTCCAAATGCCGTCGCGGAAAGGGGTTAAAAACCGTTTGAATAGCACCGACGCGTACCAGTGTTTGCCATGATGGAGGCCACCCACGACCATGTCGAGGCCGCCTACGCCCAGCTCGTGGTGGTCACCGCACAAATCAAATGAAGCTTCTCCGACAGCGGTCGGCATCCCACGATCGAAGAGTTAGCAATCGCCGAGAGCGTTCGAGCAGCCGTCCGTTCCTGATGTCTGCTAGAACTACATTAGTATTTCTCCAAATAGGAAGGGATGATGCAGTATAGCAGCGGTAGGTATTTCCCTCAGTGATGAGACCAAGGTTATCGAACCAGTAGGAGAACCAAGCAACACAACGTAAACATCACCTGCACACAAATAACAAATACTCGCAACCCGACGTGTAAAAGGGGTTGTCAATCCCTTTCGAGTAACGAACGTGATAGAGTTGTAAATATTGATAGATCGAACGTCAAATAAGATAAATTGCAGCAATGTATTTTTGGGTTTTTGGTTTAATAGAACTGAAAATAAAAGCAAAGGAAAATAGATCGCAAAGGCAAATAATATTGGAAAGAGACCCGCGGGCCGTAGATTTCACTAGTGGCTTCTCGAGAAAATAGCAAACATGGGAAAAACAATTAATGCTGGGCAATTGATAGAACTTCAAATAATGATGACCATATCCAGGCAATGATCATTATATAGGCGTCACGTCCAAGATTAGTAGACCAAGTCCCGCCTGCATCTACTACTATTACTCCACACATCGACCATGCATCTAGTGTATTAAGTTCATGGAGAAACGGAGTAATGCAATAAGAATGATGACATGATGTAGACAAGATCTATTTATGTAGAAATAGATCCCATCGCTTTATCCTTAGTAGCAACGATACATACCTGTCGGTTCCCTTTCTGTCACTGGGATCAAGCACCATAAGATCGAACCCACTACAAAGCACCTCTTCCAATTGCAAGATAAATAGATCAAGTTGGACAAACAAAACCCAAATATCAGAGAAGAAATACGAGGCTATAAGAAATCATGCCTATAAGAGATCAAAGAAGACTCAAATAACTTTCATGGATATAGAAAGATAGATATGATCATAAACTCAAAGTTCATCGGATCCCAACAAACACACCGCAAAAAGTGTTACATCATATGGATCTCCAAGAGACCATTGTATTGATAATCAAAAGAGAGAGAGAGAAAGCCATCTAGCTACTAACTACGGACCCATAGGTCTACAAGGAACTACTCACGCATCATTGGAGAGGCACCAATGGAGATGGTGAACCCCTCTGTGCTGGTGTCTAGATTGGATCTGGTGGTTTTGGACTTTGCGGCGGCTGGAATAGAATTTCGTCGACTCCTCTAGGGTTTCTGGACTATCTGAGTATTTATAGAGCAAAGAGGTGGTGCGGGAGGCCACCGAGGTGGGCACAACCCACCTGGGCGCGCCAGGGGGGCCTGGCACACCCTCGTGGGTTGTGCCCCCCTCGGGGCACCCCCCAGGTTCAGCTCTGGCCCAATGGGTGTCTTCTAGCCCAAAAAAATCTCCAAGAAGTTTTGCGATGTTTGGACTCCGTTTGATATTGATTTCCTGCAATGTAAAAACATGCAGAAAACAATAACTGGCACTTGGCACTATGTCAATAGGTTAGTACCAAAAAATGATATAAAATGATTATAAAATGATTGTAAAACATCCAAGAATGATAATATAACAGCATGGAACAATAAAAAATTATAGATACGTTGGAGACGTACCAACATCCCCAAGCTTAATTCCTGCTCGTTCTCGAGTAGGTAAATGATAAAAATAGAATTTTTGATGTGGGATGCTGCCTATCATGTCATATCATATTCTTTTCTTTATAGCATGGACACTTGGACTTTTATATGGTTCAAAGCAATAGTCTAGTTTTGAAATGAGATTTAAATACTCAAACATATCAACAAGCAACCATGTCTTTCAAAATATCAATGCTAAAATAAGTTATCCCTAGCCAATCATGCTCAACCATTGATCCATTCATGAAACACACTCGCATATTAGTTACACCCAATGCTCAAGTACTATCATAGTGTTTCCTAGTTGGTGCTTTATAAGAGAAGATGGAGACTCAAATTCAAAAATAAAAATTGCATAAGTAAAAGAAAGGCCCTTCGCAGAGGGAAGTAGGGATTTGTAGAGGTGCTAGAGCTCAAAGCTTAAATTGAGAGATAAAATTATTTTGGGAGGCATACTTTTCCCACCAATGAAAACAACTTAAGGTTCCCAACACTTTCCATGCTAGATATATCATAGGCGGTTCCCAAACATAAAATAAAGTTTATTGCTTTTCCACCAAACTTTCACAAGCCATGGCTAGCCGAATCCACGGTTGCCTTCCACACCAACACTTTCCAAGGAATTTATTATTTGAAAACATAAAGTAAATTTGTTTTTCATTTCGGGACTGGGCATCCCTAATACCTTTGACTTACTCTCGTGCAATGACAAGTTAATAAACACTCATCGCGAGAATAACACATCTAGCATGGAAAATATTGGCCACCCCTCACCGCCTCGCGAGTGGTACGAGCACACAAAAGGGAAATTTATTTTGAAAATTAGAGATGGCACATACAAATTTGCTTAGAACAACAAAGGAATACCGCATATAGGTAGGTATGGTGGACTCATGTGGCAAAACCGGGATAAAGGATTTTGGATGCACAAGTAGTGATCATACTTAGTGCAAAATGAAGGCTAGCAAAAGACTGGGAAGCGACCAGCCATGAAAGGAATAATCACACAAGCGAGCATTGAGCATAAATAACACTGAATAATGCACCACAAGTAGGATGTAATTTCATTGCATGATTACTGACTTTTGTGCTTGCATAGGGAATCACAAACTTTAACACCAATATTCTTACTAAAGCATAATTACTCATTAACATGACTCACATATCATATCATCATGTCTCAAAACTATTACAAGGAATCAAGTTTATTTTGTCCAATGATCTTCGTGGAAGTTTTTGTTATATCCTTCTTGGATATCTATAACTTTGGAACTAATTTTCATGTGTTGCTTTTGATAAGCTCGAACAAATATAAGTGAAGATCATGAGCATACTTTTTTCTTTCTCTCAAAATAATTTAAGTGAAGCAAGAGAGAATTTCTTAAAAAAATTACTAACTCTCAAATAAATCTAAGTGAAGCAAGAGAGTATTTATTCAAAAATACTAAAGCACACCGTGCTCAAAAAAATATAAGTGAAGCACTAGAGCAAATCCATAGCTCATAAAAATTTAAGTGAAGCATAGAGAGCTATTCTAATAAGTCATGGCATAATCATAGCTCTCTCTAATAGGTGTGTACATCAAGGATTGAGGACTCAAAAAGCAAAATAAACCAAGCAAAGACTCATATCATACAAGACGCTCCAAGCAAAACACATATCATGTGACGAATAAAAATATAGTTTCGAGTAAAATACCGATGGTTGTTAGAAGAAACACGGGATGACACTCGGGGGAATCCCCAAGCTTTGTAGCTTGCTTCTCTTTAGATAATGGCTTGGTATGCCGGGGCATACCCAAGCTTAGGCTCTTCTTACTCCTTATTCCTTCATCCATCGTAAGATAACCCAAAACTTGAAAACTTCAATCACACAAAACTCAACAAAACTTTCGTGAGATCCGTTAGTATAAGAAAACAAATCACTACAATAAGTACTGGAGCAAACCAATTCATATTTTGTATTTGTATTATATCTACTGTATTCCAAATTTTCTATGGCAAAAACTCATCAAGAAAACCATAGAATCATCAAAACAAGCACATAACATAATAAAAACAGAATCTGTCAAAAACAGAACATTCTGTAGCAATCTGGAAGTTTCGAATACTTTGGTAACTCTAAAAATCTTGAACAAAATAGGGCCATGTGGGAAATTTGTATATTAATCTTCTGCAAAAAGAATCAACCTAAAAGCACTCTTCTGTAAAAATGAGAATTTTTCTCGTGAGCGCAAAAGTTTTTGTTTTTCAGCAAGATCAAATCTACTAACACCCAACATGATCCCAAGGCTTTGCTTGGCACAAACCTTTATTCAAACCTCAAAAACACATCTAAACAGAGGTATTAAAGGGTATTTTATTGAAAACATCAAGGATATCAAAAAGCAAAAAGATACAAGTTGGGTTGCCTCCCAACAAGCGCTATCGTTTTACGCCCTTAGCTAGGCATGATACCAAGATTTCAAGTGTTGTCATCCTTGTTGGATGTTCCATAAGTTGCCCTCATTATAGATTCATAAGGAAATTTGATCTTGGTTCTAGGGAAGTGTTCCATGCCCTTTCTCAAGGGAAATTTGAATTTAATATTCCCTTCTTTCATGTCAATCACCGTGTCAATAGTGCGCAAAAAACGGTCTACCAAGTATAATAGGGCAAGACAGATTGCAATCGATGTCAAGAACAATAAAGTCTATGGGTACATAGTTCCTGTTTGTAGGAATAAGAACATCATTGATCCTTCCCAAAGGCTTTTTAATAGTGGAATCTGCCAAATGCAAATTAAGAGAGCACTCTTCAATATTGGTAAGACCAAGAACATCGCAAAGAGATTTCGAAATCGTGGAAATACTAGCACCCAAATCACACAAACCAAATCACACCGAAATCGTGGAAATACTAGCACCCAATCATCGTGTGGTTAGTCAGGTCGTGGCCGACACCCTCGCTGGGCTTCCGCTTGAAGGTTGCCGAGTACATGTCATGTAAACGGCGATAAGTGGTGGGAGCGTGTGTGAAGAAGTACACCCCTGCAGGGTTATATATGATCTATTCGAATAGCCGTGTCCGCGGTAATGGACTTCTGGGTTACCTGTACAGTTCATAGACAAGTGGAAGTGGATACCCTAAAACGCGCAAGATAAGCGTGAGTGCTATGGATGGCCTTCTCGTAGGGAGACGGGAGCGGATCCATAGTGGTGTATTGGTTGGTGAATATGTGGACTCGTGTGCGCCACCTCAGAAGAGTTACTTGCAGTCATAGTTCAGGATAGCCACCGAGTTAAAGCTGGCTTGCTGCAGTCAAACTCCACCCCCCTTGTTGATACTAATGCATATGTAGCTAGTTCTGATGTACGTCTTGCCGAGTACCTTTGTACTCATGTTTGCTTAATTTATGTTTTTGCAGAGAGACTTCAGTCTCACTAGTGGTTCCGCGTGGACTTCGACGTTTAGCTTGTTACCTCAGCTACGATCTTGTACCCTTGGGAGGGTCTGGTAGATAGTCAGGCTTCTCAGCCTTTTTCATTTGTAGTGGTCTGTACTCAGACATGTTATGCTTCAGTTGCCTGTATGCTCTGTATGTTGGGTCATGAGACCCACTGTTTGTAATAAATGCTATGTTGGCTCTTTTGGGCCTTTATCTATATGAGTTGTTGGGTTATGTTGTGATGCCATGTTGTACAACACATACTTGCATGTTATGCGTACGTGTAATGTGTATTGCTATGTGTGGGATCCGACACCTAGTTGTTTACCCTTGGTAGCCTATTTTACAGGGAAATGTCTCCTAGTGCTTCCACTGAGCCTTGGTAGCTTGCTACTGCTCCGGAACACTTAGGCTGGCCGGCATGTGTCCTTCTTCGTTCCTGTGTCTGTCCCTTAGGGGAAATGTCACGCGTTGTTCCTTTAAGTCCTTGTAGCTTGCTACGACTTGGGTTCATACGTTGATGACCGACACATTCGTTGCTAGGTCATGTATGCATGTCTCTGTAACTTAGCGCCACTTTTGGTTTATAACTAGTCATGTCGGCCCGGGTTCTCTGTCGTATGGATGCTAGCGACACTATCATACACGTGTGCCAAAATGCGCAAACGGTCCCGTGCCAGGTAAGGTGGAACCCGTGGGGATACCGTGCGTGAGGCCGCAAAGTGATATGATGTGTTACATGCTAGACCTGTGTGACTTAGGATCGGGGTCCTGACATCAATCGAATTAACCTTTTTGCTAGTTGGCGCCCTTTTGGTATGCCATTGCGAATAATTCGCTATAATATTATCAAGCAATTTGGTTGCTTCACCCAAAGTAATTTCCATAAAAGTACCACCCGCGACGGAATCCAAAAGGTTTCGAGAAACAAAATTCAACCCCGCATAAATTTTTTGTATGATCATCCAAAGATTTACCCCATGAGTTGGGCAATTCCTTAGCATCATGTTCATCATTTCCCAAGATTGTGCAACATGCTCATGTTCAAGTTGCTTGAAATTCATGATCTGGGTTCTAAGGGATATGATTTTTGTGGGCAGAAAATATTTAGTGATAAAAGCGTCTTTGCATTTGTTCTGAGAATCGATGCTATTGCGAGGCAAAGAAGAAAACCAAAATTTTGCATGATCTCGCAAAGAAAATGGGAATAATTTACATTTCACAACATCATTGTCCACATCTTTTTTCTTTTGCATATCGCATAATTCCATGAAGTTATTAAGATGGGACACTGCATCCTCGTTAGGAGTGCCGGAAAATTGATCTTTCATGACAAGATTAAACAAAGCAGTATTAATATCACAAGTCTCCGCACTAGTGGCGGGAGGAGCAATTGCAGTGCCAATAAAATCATTGTTGTTGGTATTGAAAAAATCACACAACTGAGTGTTCTCTTGCGTCATTTTTGAGCAATTGTAAACAAGAACACAAGTGGGCGATAGATCCGACCGGCAAACGGTGAACGAAAAAGAGGGCGAATAAAACAACAAATGTTTATGAAGAGGGGGAGATGAAAACGAGAGGCAAATGGCAAATAATGTAAATTGCGAGGAGATGAGATTTGTGATTAGGAACCTGGTATATGCTGAAGGTGCTCCCCGGCAACGACACCAGAAATTCCTTTTGATGTCTACTAGAACTATGTCGGTATTTCCCCAAAGAGGAAGGGATGATGCAGTATAGGAGCGATATGTATTTCCCTCAGTGATGAGACCAAGGTTATCGAACCAGTAGGAGAACCAAGCAACACAACGTAAACATCACCTGCACACAAATAACAAATACTCGCAACCCAACGTGTAAAAGGGGTTGTCAATCCCTTTCGGGTAACGGATGTAATAGAGTTGTAAATATTGATAGATCAAACGCCAAATAAGATAAATTGCAGCAAGGTATTTTTGGGTTTTTGGTTTAATAGATCTGAAAATAAAAGCAAAGGAAAATAGATCGCAAAGGCAAATAATATTGAAAAGAGACCCGGGGGCCGTAGATTTCACTAGTGGCTTCTCTCGAGAAAATAGCAAACGGTGGGAAAACAATTACTGTTGGGCAGTTGATAGAACTTCAGATAATCATGATGATATCCAGGCAATGATCATTTTATAGGCATCACGTCCAAGATTAGTAGACCGAGTCCCGCCTGCATCTACTACTATTACTCCACACGTCGACCGCTATCCAGCATGCATCTAGTGTATTAAGTTCATGGAGAAACAGGGTAATGCAATAAGAACGATGACACGATGTAGAAAAGATCTATTTATGTAGAAATAGACCCCATTGTTTTATCCTTAGTAGCAACGATACATACATATCGGTTCCCTTTCTGTCATTGGGATCAAGCACCGTAAGATCGAACCCACTACAAAGCACATCTTCCCATTGCAAGATAAATAGACTGAGTTGGCCAAACAAAACCCAAATATCAGAGAAGAAATACGAGGCTATAAGAAATCATGCATATAATAGATCAAAGAAGACTCAAATAACTTTCATGGATATAAAAAGATAGATCTGATCATAAACTCAAAGTTCATTAGATCCCAACAAACACACCGCAAAAAGAGTTACATCATATGGATCTCCAAGAGACCATGGTATTGATAATCAAAAGAGAGAGAGAGAAAGCCATCTAGTTACTAACTACGAACCCGTAGGTCTACAAGGAACTACTCACGCATCATCGGAGAGTCACCAATGGAGATGGTGAACCTCTCCGTGATGGTGTCGAGATTGGATCTGGTGGTTCTGGACTTTGCGGCGGCTAGAATAGAATTTCATCGACTCCTCTAGGTTTTCTGGAATATCTGAGTATTTATAGAGCAAAGAGGCGGTGCGGGAGGCCACCGAGGAGTGCACAACCCACCTAGGCGCGCCAGGGGGGCCTGGCGCGCCCTGGTGGGTTGTGCCCCCTCGATGCACCCCCAGGTGCAGCTCTGGCCCAATGGGTGTCTTCTGGCCCAAAAAATTCTCCAAAAAGTTTCGCGGTGTTTGGAATCCATTTGATATTGATTTCCTGCGATGTAAAAACATGCAGAAAACAACAACTCGCACTTGGCACTATGTCAATAGGTTAGTACAAAAAATGATATATAATGACTATAAAATGATTGTAAAACATCCAAGAATGATAATATAACAGCATGGAACAATAAAAAATTATAGATACGTTGGAGACGTATCAGTTCCTCCGCCGCATACCTTGCGACGACGGAGCCCGTCCAAGCCCAGATCTCCAAGCCCAGATCGCGGCCGTCCACGCCTAGCTTGTGGCGGCCTTTTCCAAAGAGATGGCGGAAGTGGATGGCGAGATGCTTGCCGAGTATGGTGCGATGGATACCATGGAGACCCTTCCCCAGGAGACCGTCGGGCGCGAGCTGGACATGGAGGATGCGGCGGAGATCGACGAGCACCAACCGTAGTAGTACTCTTTGTTTTGTTTAATTAAGAGCGCCGGTCTTTAATTTGTTAGAGTAATGTTTAGGCCAGCTAGCTTTGTTTAATTGCCGAACTTGCTCGATTAAGAAGTGTGGGTGTGCTGTGTACCCAAATTATGCAATGACGTGGATGACCACTGTAACCAGGGAAATTGGAACCAAAATTTTTGACGTTCAAACTCATCATACACGGGTTAAGCTATCTGGATCGTTTGTGATGTTCACATATCATACACAGTTCTGAATGAGGGACCGTGTCCGATGACACTTTGAGCACCAGTTTTTTTGCTGAAACGATTCAAACTTTTTGGCTTTCGCGGAAATATCTACCTCCCCGCCCCCTTACCAAAAGACACATTTCCCCTATTTCCGCCTTCCTTTCCAAGTTGAAACCTTCACTCATTGCTTGCAGCGTCGCCCCCTCGCCGGCGACCCTCCTTCACGCAGCTCGTCCTCGTCTATCCAGGCTGGTAATCCACACCTGACCCCCATCCTCCTCCTCCTTCCACATACCACATGCCCCGACCACCAACGCGACACCTTCCACCCAAGTCACCGACCCCTCCACCAAATAAGCGCCATCCTAAGCCATGGTGCACGCAGTATAGCCAGGAGCTCAAGGAGCATTTGGCAGTAGAGAAGCAAATCGCGGCCGCACGCGCAGATGAGGTCACGATGGCTGCCATTCATGCCGACCCCCAAATCTTGGAGGAGCACCTTGCCATTTTCTAGCTACACCGGTTAAGCATGCTCGGTTTACCCCGCTGCGTGTGCTGCTCATGCCGTTCCTTAACAAATTCTAGTTAATTGTGCTATCTAATTTTACCATGCAATCTGTTGCTCTAGTGTATATGCTCTATATGTCGTGTAGTGTGGTGCGCACTTATTAAATATTTGGTTAATTAGTTGTCATCTTCAGTTAACTGTCTGGTTCAATTATGCAAATGTGATGTTCAATTCTTCATGCTGCAATTTTGTATTGTCTTCCATGTGAGAAATAAATCGAATTTATCTTTACAAAATATACGAGGAATGAATACAATTGCTATATTTACAAGTTGTCAAGCATGCTTGGTTTGGTTATACATTGTGCAATGTGGTGCTCAGTTAACGATTGGTTCATTTGTATTGTGGTGTTTAGTTAACTGTTTGGTTCAATTCTGCAGTGCAATGTTCAATAGTTGTGCGTGCATTCTGTTATTGTATACCATGTGAGAAGTAAATCGAATTTGGCTGTACTAAATACATGAGAAACAAATACAATTGCTATATTTCGAAGTTGTTAAGCATGCTTGGTTTGGTTAATTGTTTGATATTCTATTAGGAGTATGTTATATTGTGCAATGTGGTGCTCAGTTAACGTTTAGTTCATTTGTTGTGGTGTTTAGTTAACTGTTCGGTTCAATTCTGCAATGCGATGTTCAATTGTTGTGGGTGCATTCTGTTATTGTATACCATGTGAGGAAATAATTGAATTTGGCTGTAGTAAATACATGAGAAACAAATACAATTGCTATATTTCGAAGTTGTTAAGCATGCTTGGTTTGGTTAACTATCTGATATTCTATTAGGAGTATGTTATATTGTGCAATGTGGTGCTCAGTTAATGTTTGGTTCATTTGCTGTGGTCTTTAGTTAACTGCTTGGCTCAATTCTGCAATGCGATGTCCAATTGTCGTGGGTAGAATTTTGTATTGTTGTGCATGTGAGGAATAAATTGAATTTGGATGCACTTAATACATGAGAAACATATGCAAGTGCTATATTTCCTAGTTCTTTATCATGCTTGGTTTGGATAAATGGGTTTTCCATGTGGCTTGAATTAATCTGATCAATCTGCAATGTGCTTATTTTTCATCAACATATTTTACTGATAGCATGCGAACTCTTACTTAACCTGATGACTAACTACCTTATATGTGTTGCAGGGAAATAATGGGAAGCACCGAGGTTTACAATCGAGGTTAGCACGTGCATGGTCCGTTCTCTAATAGCACATTATTGTGCAATTGCAGGAACCATTCTAATATTTAGGTTTTTAACAAGTTAGTATTGCACATGTAGGTCCTGCTGTCAGAGGTTTTGACCCACTGTTCGACCCTTTTTGCATATGGGGAAATGAGTTGTCCATTAATATCAATCAAATCAAGAAACTCAGAAAGATTGTCAGGATAAAGAAATTAGCGACAAAAAACAACAAGATCTTTGTCTGCACAATGAAGAAGACATCAGTTCACTACAAGATGGTACTAACTATTATACCTTGCCTTTTTTATTCCTTTTCCCATTTCCAATATAGAGAAGATATTTATGCACATCCTTGTTTTCAGGCCTTTCCAAAGCAGTTCACTGATGATTACCTCTCAAACCACCTCTGTGGTCAGGAGGCGAGGAAGGTTTTCATACAACACCCATGGTTCAATATTGAAGTGTTCCTGAAGAGGACGAAGGACGGACGGTCAATCATCCACAGGCATTGGGCTAAAGTTGCAAAGACCTTCAACATGAATGAAGGCTCAATATTCTCCTTCCGCTTCAGCAGTTTCCAGATGAGATGCATATATCTATATACCATCTATGATGCTAATTTCGAAAGGTTCTACATGTTGCATGTGAACTTGGTGCTGGTGCAGTTGTGTAATGGGGTAGCTGAATGCTGAAGCTATATCATGTTTGTACTTTGATGTATTCCAATTATGAAATTATGCTTCCTTAATATGGAATGAAATATATTATGTGCTTAATATGAATGTCAATTAGATTAATAAATGGATTATTAATAATAGGGCAATTAGCCTGCTAATGGCGAATTAGCGTGCTAATTGGGTTTTTCTATTGCAAACGGTTATTGGAAAAATACAGTGGGCGATGACCTCAGGCAACGCACACAGTTTCTAGGAATAAACCGTGTTGGATCAATGAACAATCACACATGACTTTCTCCTGAAAACTGTTTGCGTTAGGCCACCTTGCGCAAACGTTTACCACATAAAAACTGTGTGTGATGGACACCCTTTGCCACACAGTTTCTTCTACAAACCGTGTGTGATGCATTCAATAACGCAAACGATAAAATTGTTAATATTGTGTGCAATGACAACGCTATCACAAATGATTTAACGGGAAAATTGTGTGTGATCTACCTGTGAACGTAAACGTTTTTCTTGGAGCAACTATGTGGGATGTACATACGAACGGAAACGTTTAGCATGGACTGACTGTGTGGGATGTACTTGTGACAGGAAACAATTTCGCCTGTATAATTGTATTTTTAGCTCTACTGTATGTATTTCCGTATTTGAGCGCTCGCCGGTCGCACACGACCTCATTTTCCCGAGCGTGTGTGCCAGGAGGGCATATCCCCAACGGTTTCTGGGTCGTGTGGGAAGGATCCCCCTATTACCGTCACTCACTAGGCGATGGTTGCAAATGCCATCGCGGAAAGGGGTTAAAAACCGTTTGTATAGCACCGACACGTACTAGTGGAAGTCGGGGCGTGCGATGGTTAACTCCTACCAACCTCCCCCTGGGAGCATGCATCGTAGTATTTTGCTTTGAGGGCTAAGTAGATTTTTCGCAATAAGTATGTGAGTTCTTTATGACTAATGTTGAGTCTATGAATTATATGCACTCCCACCCTTCCACCTTGCTAGCCACTCTAGTACCGCGCAATTCTCGCCGGTGCATCAAACCACCTTACACCCTTCCTCAAAACAGCCACCATACCTACCTATTATGGCATTTCCATAGCCATTCCGAGATATATTGCCATGTAACTCCACCTTTCCGTTTATTATGACACATACCATCATTGTCATATTTCTTTGCATGATCATGTAGTTGACATAGTATTTGTGGCAAATCCACCGTTCGTATTTTTATACATGTCACTCTTGATCATTGCACATCCCGGTACACCATCGGAGGCATTCACGTAGAGTCATACTTTGTTCTAGTATCGAGCTATAAGTAAATAAAGTGTGATGATCATCATTATTAGAGCATTGTCCCATGTGAGGTTATAAAAAAGAGAGGCCAAAAGAGTCTCCAAAAAAAGAAAAAAAAGAAAAAAAGAGACTTCAAGAAAAGGAGAGGAGTCTTAAAAAAATGAGAGAAAAGAGAGAAGGGACAATGTTACTATCCTTTTCCACACTTGTGCTTCAAAGTAGCACCATGTTCATCATGATAGGGAGTCTCCTATTTTGTGACTTTCATATACTACTAGTGGGAATTTTTGTTATAGAACTTGGCTTGTATATTCCAACGATGGGCTTCCTCAAATGCCCACCCACTAGTTAGTTTTTGAGCTTTCATACACTTATAGCCCTAGTGCATCCGTTACATGGCAATCCATACTCACTCGCATTAATATCGATTGATGGACATCTCCATTATCCATTGATTTGCCTAATTGATGTGATACTTTCTCCCACCTTTTGCCTATCACCACCTTATATTCCACCCATAGTGCTATGTCCATGGCTCGCGCTCATATATTGCGTGAAAAGTAAAAAAAAAGGCTTGAAAAAGTAGAGTATGAAAGCAATTGCTTGGCTGACACCGGGATGGGCATGAGGGGTATCTTGCGTTAAGAAAAGGGAGCATAAGGACTATATGATTTGTAGGGATAACGTTCTTTAGCCATGTTATTTTTGAAGCTTCATAGATTACTTTTGGTATGCTCGAAGTATTACTGTTTTGATAAACTTTTATTTTAAGTCTTATGGATCTGAACATGCATGCCACAATAAAGAAGAATTACATTGATAAATATGTTAGGTAGCATTCCACATCAAAAATTCTGTTCCTATCATTTACCTACTCGAGGACGAGCAGGAATTAAGCTTGGGGATGCTTGATACGTCTCCAACGTATCTATAATATTTGATTGTTCCATGCTATATTATCTGTTTTGGATGTTTTATATGCATTAATATGCTATTTTTTATGATTTTTGGGACTAACCCATTAACCTAGAGCACAATGCAAGCTTTTGTTTTTTTCCTTGTTTTTGAGTTTCGCAGAAAAGGAATATCAAACGAAGTCCAGTCGACCTGAACATTTACGGTGATTTTTTTATGGACCAAAAGAAGCCCATGGAGTGCCGGAGATGGACCAGAAGAGCCACGAGGCCACCACAACGGTGGAGGGTGCGACCCCCCTAGGGCGCGCCCCCCATCCTTGTCGGTGTCTCGTGGGTCCCCCTGAATTCTCCCCGACGCCAAAAATTCTTATAAATAGGGAAAACCCCGAAAATAAACCTAGATCAGGAGTTCCACCGCTGCAAGCCTCTGTAGCCACGAAAAACCAATCGGGAGCCCGTTCTGGCACCCTGTCGGAGGGGGAAACCATCACCGGTGGCCATCTTCATCATCCCGGCAGTCTCCATGACGAGGAGGGAGTAGTTCGCCCTCGGGGCTAAGGGTATGTACCAGTAGCTATGTGTTTGATCTCTCTCTTTCTCGTGTTCTTGATTTGGCACGATCTTGATGTACCGCGAGATTTGCTATTATAGTTGAATCTTATGATGTTTCTCCCCCTCTACCTTCTTTTAATGGATTGAGTTTTCCCTTTGAAGTTATCTTATCAGATTGAGTCTTTAAGGATTTGAGAACACTTGATGTATGTCTTGCATGTGCTTATTTGCGGTGACAATGGGATATTCACGTGATCCACTTGATGTATGTTTTGGTGATCAACTCGCGGGTTGAGTGACCTTGTGAACTTATGCATAGGGGTTGGCACACATTTTTGTCTTGATTCTCCGATAGAAATTTGGGGCACTCTTTGAAGTTCTTTGTGTCGGTTTGAATAGATGAACCTGGGATTGTGTGATGCATATCGTAAAATCAAACACGTGGATACTTGTGGTGACATTGGAGTATCTAGGTGACATTAGGGTTTTGGTTGATGTGTGTCTTTAGGTGTTATTTTAGTATGAACTCTAGGGCTGTTTGTGACACTTATAGGAATATCCCAATAGATCGATAAGAAAGAATGACTTTGAGGTGGTTTCGTAACCTACAATAATCTCTTCATTCGTTTTCGGCTATTAGTGCCTTTGGAGTGACTCTTTGTTGCACGTTGAGGGATTGTTATATGATCTAATTATGTTATCATTGTTGAGAGAACTTGCACTAGTGAAAGTATGAACCCCAGGCCTTGTTTCCAAGCATTGGAATACCGTTTGTGCTCACTTTTATCATTAGTTACCTTGCTGTTTTTATATTTTCAAAGTACAAAAACCTATATCTATCATCCATATTACACTTTTATCACCATCTCTTTGCCGAACTAGTGCACCTATACAATTTACCATTGTATTGGGTGTGTTGGGGACACAAGAGACTCTTTGTTATTTGGTTGCAGGGTTGTTTGAGAGAGAACATCTTCATCCTATGCCTCCCACAGATTGATAAACCTTAGGTCATCCACTTGAGAGAAAATTGCTATTGTCCTACAAAACTCTGTGCTTGGAGGCCCAACACGAGTCTACAAGAAGAAGGTTGTGTAGTAGACATCAACATGACCCACTTCGAAATGCTACGTGTTATAGAAAGTTGAGACACTCGTAAGAGCACCTTTTATCTTGTTATTTATTGTGAGAGGTCGCCATATAATTGACTATTGCGCAATCATAGGGTGCAAACAATAAAGGTATGAACATCTCAGGAAATTCATAAGAGCATGAGATGGTATAGCCTTGGGCGCCAGGAGTTCTCCATGAACGGCTTCAATCTTTAGTTGAAGCGACGTGACGGCCAATATTTCATTACCATGGCAGCATTTCAAAAACGTTGTCGTGGCGACAATCTCAGAAAATGTTGTCGTGGTGACCCTTTCAGAAAACGTTGCCATGGCACCAAAATCTGAAATTCTGCCGTGGCGTGAAATTATAGCTCCTCGTCCCGTGCCTTGGTACAACCTCTCCTCATCGGGGATTTCCGTGTATGTCTTGCCATCGTCACCTGTAATCGATCTCTATGATATTTACATTAAAGTGGCAATCTGGTGGCTCCAGCCATCATGCCGTGATGTGCATGCCACTTAACATTACATCATATAAGCATCTCATACGTAAACTCATTATCATGACAAAGGCTATACCACATCATATGCAAAACCTACAAAACCAAGTTAGACATCCTCTAATTGGTTTTAGCAAAATTTTATTTATGTGGTTAACTAGTTTTATCAATTAAGACTAGCTACCTATGCAAGCACAACAATGCGATGTTCTTGATGCTAGATTAAGTTTCGGGGTGTGTCTAAGAGAGACTTAATGAAAATTCTCACTCACACACTAAACTTCGTCAATACGCGTGACCCCCTAGAAGATCATCCATCTTCGGCACCCTCTTGTGTAAGCGACGGTTCACTATTCTCGACTATGATGCAGCCCATGGAACTATTAGCAGATCACTGACAATTAAGAGCTGATCGATTATCAGAACCTTGTAGCAAAACTACAACATTCTGCCGATGAACTAAACCGAAGCAACACTCGTGGGAAGCATAGCAAGAACATCAACCCTCACATATCAGATGTGATCAAGATCGCAACCTGCATATACTCATAAACCTGCTCTGATGCCACTATTGGGAAACGTAGTAGAAAAAAAATTGCCCTACGATCACTCAAGAACAATATGAAGATTGATAATAGGTTGTGATTAACGATCATTACCAACTCCAGGAGTGCAGCGGTAGTAGATAAGTTGGTGTAGATTGTACTTGGAGTCTCTCGAATGTCGATGCCGATCCCGCGAATCGCCCATGAACGATCCCTCGAACGAAAGACCGAAAGCACGACCTCTCTACTTGGTTGCAAGCGTATAGTCTTCACGATCCGACAGTGCTTCGCCGTCCAGAGCTAATCGTCGCTGAAGAATCAGAGGGAGGAGATTAGAACCACACGGGGCTTCTAATTATGAGGATGAGAGGTGGCTAGGGATAGCTTTAATTAGTCAACTAGTACCAACAAGAACTAGAACTAGATCAACTAGAGGCTCCAAAACTTATGTTCATAAGGTGGAAATCCGCTAGTATTTATAGGGTAGGAGGCGAGAGGATGGGTGCTACCTCTTGAGCTTGCGTTTGTTTTTCCCTTGAAGAGGAAAGGGTGATGCAGCAAAGTAGAGTAAGTATTTCCCTTAATTTTGAGAACCAAGGTATCAATCCAGTAGGAGATTACACACAAGTCACCAAATACCTGCACAAACAAACAACAAACTTGCACCCAACGCTATAAAGGGGTTGTCAATCCCTTCATATTTATTTGCAAAAGTGACATCTGATAGAGATAGATGAACTAGTAAAGTAAATATTTTTGGGTTTTTTGGTTTATAGATTTAAAAGTAAAAGATTGTAAAATAGTAGATCTGAAACTTATAAGACGTAAAATAGACCCCGGGGCCATAGGTTTTACTAGAGGCTTCTATCATGATAGCTAGTATTATGGTGGGCGAACAAATTACTGTCAAGAAATTGATAGAAGAGCGAATAATTATAACGACATCTATGGCAATGATCATGAATATAGGCATCACTTCCGTGACAAGTAGACTGATTCCTGCCTACATTTACTATTATTACTCCACACATCAACCAAAACAATTCTGCATCTAGAGTATTAAGTTTATAAGAACAGAGTAACGCATTAAGCAAGATGACATGATGTAGCAGAATTAACTCAAGCAATATGATGAATACCCCATCTTGTTATCCTCGATGGCAACAATACAATACGTGTCATGTCCCTTTCTGTCACTGGTATTGAGCACCGTAAGATTGAACCCAAAGCAAAGCACTTCTCCCATTGCAAGAAAAACCAATCTAGTTGGCCAAACCAAACCGATAGTTCAAAGAGAATTACTAAGATATTAAATCATGCATAAAAGAATTCAGAAGAAAATCAAATATTATTCATAGATAATCTAATCATAAACCCACAATTCATCGGATCTTGACAAACACACCACAAAAGAAGATTACATCAGATAGATCAGCAAGAACAACGAGGAGAACATAATATTGAAGAGAGAATAAACCATCTAGCTACTAGCTATGGACCCGTAGGTCTGTGGTAAACTACTCACACTTCATCGAAAGGGCAATAGGGTTGACGTAGATGCCCTCCATGGTTGCTTTCCCCTCCGGCAGAGTACCGTAAAAGGCCTCTAGATGGGATCTCGCAAGAACAGAAGGTTACGGCGGCGGAAAAGTGGTCTCGATGGATGTTCTGGGTTTTTTATAATATATGTGAATTTATAGGCGAAAAAAGTAGGTCAGCGGAGGCACGAGGGGCCCACAAGGTAGGGGGGGCGCCCTACCCCCTGGGCACGCCCTCCACCCTTATGGCCGCCTTGCAGATCCCCTGGCGTGTACTCCAAGTCCATCTGGTGTCTTCTGGTCCAAGAAAAATCCTCGCAAAGTTTCATTCCGTCTGGACTCCGTTTGATATTCCTTTTCCGCGAAATTGAAAAACAAGGAAAACCAGAAACTAGCACTGGGCTCTGGGTTAATAGGTTAGTCACAAAAATCATATAAAATAGCATATAAAACATCCAAGATAGATAATATAATAGCAAGGAACAATAAAAAATTATAGATACGTTGGAGACGTATCAAGCATCCACAAGCTTAATGCC
The DNA here is from genome assembly GCA_902687465.1 of Secale cereale. Lineage (NCBI taxonomy): Eukaryota > Viridiplantae > Streptophyta > Magnoliopsida > Poales > Poaceae > Secale > Secale cereale. The sequence goes on from LR738712.1 coordinate 428,349,055, forward strand.
TGCTCGTCCTCGAGTAGGTAAATGGTAAAAACAGAATTTCTGATGTGGAATGCTACCCAACATAATTCTCAATGTAATATTCTTTATTGTGGCATGCATGTTCAGATCCATAAGACTCAAAATAAAAAATTATCAATATCAAAACAATAAAACTTCAAGCATACTAGAGGCAATCTACGAAGCTTCAACAATAACATGGCTAAAGAACGTTATCCCTTGTCGAGGAAACGACACCTATGGGATCCTGGGGATCCCTTTTGCTACGGTTGCGGGGCGTAGAGTTGTGCAAAGAGCAGGTCTAGAAGATCAACGCGTGCGAATTTTTAACCAGGTTTGGGCCGCAAGATGATGCGTAAAACCCTAGTCCTGCTTGTCTGTGTATATTTGGTGTTCTTGAGCTCATGAACTGACCTCTATGCGTGGCTGTCCAAAAGGTCTGAATCCTCTCTCAGTATGCCTCTGGCCTCCTTTTATATGTCAAAGGGGTTGCCACAGCAACACACAGGAGGTGTAAAGTTACTACAATATACAAGGTTATCCCCTGACATCTTAGGACAAACGCACTTAATGCGCCGCCTATCTGTCCCCTAGCTTTATCGGGGACGGCAAGGAAGCTTGTCCCGCCCATTACGGCCTCACCTCACCCCGACACGCGTCAAAGCTGACAAGGCATGCGGCGCCACACGGCTGCTAGCTGCTGTGGTGGCAGGGTCTTCACGAAGATCTGCATGCCACCACGCAGGTGCTTGCAGTTGGCTTAGGAGCCGCATGCTGCCACGCAGGTGCTTGTCTAGTTGGCGAGTCAGTCGTCGCGTAGGAGTGGCCGCGGGGCGGCGAAATCTTGGCGGGGGCGAGCCTGGGTATGGCCCCGCAAACGCCCCCTGCAAGGGGTCTTGTGGCCGCCCTCGGCAAGGATCTTGCCGGGGGTCTTCGGTCGTCCCCGGCAAGGCTCTTGCCGGGGGTCTTCGTCTTCTGGTCTCTTATCTAGGTTTTCAGGCCCCTTCGCCCTACAAGAATCCGCATGCCACTGCGCAGACGTCCCTTGAATCTTAGCCTTGACATTGTCGATGGTATCAGAGCTCTCAGACCCAAGGGTGGTGGCCTTGCTGGTGTTTGGGCGAGCTGCCCCAACAAGGTTCTTGCCAGGGTCACATAGGCCGCCTCGGCAAGGGCGTTGCCGGGGGAGGAGTCCACCTTGCCCCTCTGTCCTTCATGTCTCTGGCTTGAGAGTTGCCTTGGTAGCGTCGTGCTTTCCTTCTCTTGCTCGTCCAAGCGTGGCCGTAGGCGCGGCTCCAACTGCATGTGCACAAGTAAAGGGCTGCAAAAGGGCCCCTACTTATGTACACCGACAGGAGCCCCCCGGGCCTGGGCCACACATAAGCACGGAGCACTGTTGGGCCAGGCCCAGAACAGTGTACGGGCATGCGTGGTAGGGTTCTTGACTGTGGTGATTCCTTTACCGGTTGTGCTTCCCCACGACTCGCGTTAGTGCGTGACGTGGGGGTCGTGCGCAGGGTGGTTGTAGCGTGCCTGCGTCACGTCATGGTGAATAGTAAAGAGGCGGCCCACGCATTCCCCATAAAAGAGGGAACTGCAGGGGCTCTGCTCATTTACCCTCCATGTTTTTTCCAATCTTGGAACCGTCGTTCCCCTTTTCTTCTCCAAGCGCAAACCAGAGTTTTTGCCCCTGCTTGCTGCCATCGCGCTTTCACTGCCCTTGATCCTCTGCCCTCTCCCAGCCGTCATGGCACCCAAGACAGGCAAGGGTAAAGGGACGACGAAGGAGGGGACGGCGACGGACGCCGGGGGGAAAAGTCACTGGAGAGCGCGTTGGTGGAGCTGCGGACGCGGTTCCCACTCTTCGAGCCGATGGTCAATGCGCTCACCCTCAAGGAAAAGTTCAGGTGCCTGTGGGGGAGGGAGACGATGGGGCATCCCACCACACGCATCATCCCCGCCTCCTGCTTGGCCAAGGGTGGTCCCAATCAGTACCCTTTCTTCGTCGCTACTTCTCTTGTGGGCTCTGCCCCCCTTTCTTGGATTTCTTCAGCGACGTCATGTACACCTATGACTTCTGCCTTCTGGACCTCACGCCGAATTCGTGGCATGCCTGGCCTACTTCGCCCATCTCTGCGAGGCCTTTGCCGGAGTGCACCCCCGCACGGCGCTCTTCCGCCACTACTTTGCTCCTCGCATCCAACCGGGGGTGCTATCTCGGGCTGCATCGCTTGGATCCCGAGGCAGCATACCAAGGGTGCGTACCCGAAGGGCGCCACGAAGGATAGGTGGGAGGAGTGGCGAAGCCGGTGGTGCTGGATCAAGGAGATGGACCCGCTGGAGTTCTGCCGGGGCCGTTCGAAGCTGCCAGTCCGTCGCAAGGACTGGAGCGATCTTGACGCGGAGGACTAGAAGCTTACGATCGCCACCACCAGGATCCATTGCCTTGCCGTGGCCGGGCTCACCCTCGAGATGATCGGGGCCGATTTTATCCGCCGCCGGATCGCCCCACTGCACAACAAGGGGAGGCCGGCCTAGGATTTCAGGAACGCGTCCGACATGAGGCTCCGCCCTGGTTTAAACCACAACTTCACGATGTTGCAGCACGCCCATCTTTGCCAGAGGCTCTTCCAGCTCAAGGTTGACGAGGTCGGCCGGGTCGAGAGGACCAGCAAGGCCGAGAAGGCCGGCAAGGCCCCCGGGGCCGCCAAGCCTGACAACCTGTTCGGGTTGCCAGCGGGGGTGGTCCCGCTGAAAAACAACTCTCGCCAGAGCGCCATCATTGCCATGATGCTGGTCTTCGACGTGCACGGCCTCGATCCGACCTGGGTCGAGCCAAAGGCGGAAGTGGCACATGCATTCTTCGACAACTTGTTAGAGAAATATGTCTGCGAGGAGCCGCGGCTTATCCGCGACACCACCGCGGAGGAACTTGCTTACATCGCTGGCAGGGCAGAGGAGGCAGCTCTCGCTGAGGAGGCCAGCAACTTCGACACCGTGGAGGACGAGGACGATGCGGCCGCGGAGGAGAGAGAGTTCGCCGAGTGCACGGAGCCTGCCGGGGAGGCCAGTAGCGCCGGCGGTGGAGCTCCCTCTATTGAGGAAGCGGTCGAGGAGTCGATTGAGGAGGAGACCGATGCGGATGAACCCCCGGTCCCGGGGAAGAAGCGCGTCTTGCGACAGGCGGACTCCGGCGAGCCAGTTCGGCCCGGCAAGTCCACGCAGCGGCAGTAGGCCCAAGCGCCACCCATACGCCAGACGAGGGCTGCGAAGAAGGCCACGGTTACCGCTTTTTCTTCGTCCAGGCGTCCCTAGACGCCATCCCCTTCTCCTCCACCTGTCGATGTTGCCCCATAGGCTGATTTCGATCTGGGGTCCTTTAGCCCGAGGAGGAAGAGGAGGCCAGAGGAGGAGGAGGAGGACGAGTGAGCATTTTGTCCTCCACCATCTCTTAACCTTCTGCCCGCACTGTTCTTCCTTAACTCGGTTTAATTTTTGCAGTGACATGGAGACGGTGGCCCAGAGGGCGGTGAAGAGGGCCAAAACCTCAGCGGGCAACGAGCCCCCGGCGAGCGCTCCGCGCACGCCGACGTTAGTGGTGATCAGCCCGGAGAACAACCCTCAGCGCAGCCCCCACTCCAGCCCCCAGCGTGAGTCCATTCTCCGCTCCCCGCTGGCGGGCGTTCGGGTGAGCTCTCTTGATGTTGACCTCACCGGGCCTGCAGGAGGAGAGCAGCAACCGGAGGATTCACCGAGGGCTTCCCCTGACACGCCGTCCCCGGCAACTACGCCACCGAGAGGGGCATCCCGGCAAGGGCATCCACTGCCGAGCCCACGCGCACAGAGGAAGAGGGGGCGAGCACGGGCGCTGGTGGTTCGGCCCCGACAATGGATGTTGGCGGGGAAGGAACTACCTCTCCTCGGCCCGGCATGGGTAAGTCGTCGGCTCCCCGTCCCCTGTCATCTCCGCCGTGTGTCACTCTTTCTTTTCTCCATTCTGAACCCTTGGTCGCGGCCTTGCCTCATCTTCTCTTATGCTTTCCAGGCTCCCCCTTGGCAGACCAAATTGACGTCAACGTGGACATCGATGAGGTGGCCAAGGATGCTGAAGCCGAGGCCACCGAGATTGCGGCCGGGGAGGCCACCACGTCCGCCACTGAAGAGGCTACAGAGGGGCCTGCCGGGGAGCCCGGCAAGGCTGCTGCCGAGGAGGCCGCCAAGGGTCCTACCGGGGACCCCGACAAGGTTGCTACCGAGGAGGTCGTCAAGGGGCCCGCCGGGGAGGAGGTGACCAACGACCAACCCTCCTCCTCCGCAGCTCCCACCCCAGACAAATATCTGAAGGTGGGCGACGATCTGTTCGTCCTCCTCCCAGGGACGGTAAGCACCAGAGCACCAACCGAGGGGGAGATCTTTCACGACAAGGTCCTCGCCACCGCTGGGCTTCAGGCGGTTGATGAACCAAGTGCCAGCAGCGGCGGTTCTCAAGAGGAGCAGCTCCTTCGGGCCATGAGTGTCAATTTTCAAAAGCTTCAGGCGCTCTACCGCGCCCACCAAGACAACGTGAACTCCAGGATGGCGGCCAAGGACAAAGCAGAAGCGGATTTTGAGGACCGTGTCGCCAAGACACAAATCTGGTTCAACGAGGCCCGGGACAAGCTGGGCGCCATCCAGGTCCAGCTGGACCAGCGCAAGTGAGAGCTCGCCCTGTAGCTGGCCGACGTTGAGAAGGCCCGGGAGCTGGAGAAGGAGCAGGCTGCCAAGGACGAGGCTGCCCGGACGCAGCAGAAAGTTCTTTTGGACGCCCAAGAGGAGGACCTCAAGGCCCGTGAGCAGGCGCTTGCCGCTGCGCTCCGCAATAAGGACGAGGAGATCGAGAAGCTTGTCACGCAGCGGACCTTGGCGCTGGAGCAGAAGCACAAGGATGCTCTTGATGCTTTGGCTCTGGTCCAGGCTGGCAAGGTGGAGGAGCTGGAGCGGGCGCGGGAGGGGCTGAAGGAGGAGGTCTTGAAGCTTGCGGAGGAGAGGGACACGAGCAATCACACGCTGGCAGATCTGCAGGTCACCATCTCCGACAAGACCAAACTGCTCTCCAACGCCAAGGTCTCCATCAACGACTTGAAGGTGAAGCTGGATGCCTCGAAAGAGACGCTCTCGGAGGTCAGGGCCCGCGAGGAGACCTTGACCAAGGTCCTTGAGAACGAGAAGCAGCAACGACAGGATGACGCCACCGCCCACAATGACTATGTGGGCAGGGTATAGCTCTGGACTGATGGCCTCGTGGACATCGCGGAGAGGCTCAGTAGGCAGCTATCCGTCATGGGTATGCTGGACTTCAAGTACTCTCAGGAGGCGAGCGTGACCCCCAGCCCAGGCTGACCTTGTTCTTCGGGCGCGTCCTTGAGGCCATGGAGCAGCTCCGCTCCAATCAAGCAACTTATCTGGCCAGCGAGGCTTGGAGGATCTGCCGGGGCGCCTTCACCCAGGTGCTTACCAAGGTGGCATTCTGGAACCCCGATGTCGACTTCGCCAACGCGCTTGAGAGCTTGCCGGAGGATGCGGACCTCACGGGGCTCAAGGAGCATATCAAGCCCATCAACAGCTGCGTCGACGGAGTCAAGAGGGTGGAAGGCCAACGCGGGGACTAGGAACCTTGCTTCTTATTGCCGCTGCGAGTTCATGCCCAAGACAAATTTATCTTAAGTTAGAACCGCGGCAACCAATGATGTAATATAACTCTGCCGTATTTTGAAACAATGCATGTTATCTCCCTGTTTGATCTTCCCTTGCCTGAACGCACCCTACGTTTAGTTGGATAGGCTTGCCGATGCGTAAACCCATGTTGCAACGCTTTGAGGACGGATCCTTAGCAGCCTGATGGGGGCGCTTGCTGCCGGGCAAGCCAACTTGTCATTCTCGGCGCAACCGCTTGAACTGTTGAGCAGACTCGAAACAGAACAAGGGCGTTGCCAATAGCCACAAGGCTCCTTTGCGTGCAGGTTCTCCATACAAGGAGTGGGATCTTTCGAGGAAAATAACCCTATATAAAAAAAGGAAAAATGCTCAAGTTTCTGCGTGACTTAGCTTTTTCGTCGCCATGTAGATGGTGGTTGCGGCCGCAGACGACACTGCCCGCCTGGCCGACGGCACCAAAACAATGGGGATGATGTTGACCTCCCCCGCCGCCTTATTCTGTGCGGCCACCGTGATGGAAGAGGTGGGGCGTTCGCTCCCAGACCAGATTTTCACAACCTAGCGCCCCCTACCTGGCGCGCTAAAGATGTCGGGGAGACAACACCTATGGGATCCTGGGGATCCCTTTTGCTACGGTTGCGGGGCGTAGATTTGTGCAAAGAGCAGGTCTAGACGATCAACGCATGGGAGTTTTTACCCAGGTTCGGGCCGCAATATGATGCGTAAAACCCTAGTCCTGCTTGTCTATGTATATTTGGTGTTCTTGAGCTCCTGAACTGGCCTCTATGCGTGGCTGTCCAAAAGGTCCGAATCCTCTCTCAGTATGCCTCGGGCCTCCTTTTATGTGTTAAAGGGGTTGCCATAGTGACACACAGGAGGTGTAAAGTTACTACAATGTACAAGGTTATCCCCTGACATCTTAGGACAAACGCATTTAATGCGCCGCCTATCTGTCCCCTAGCTTTATCGGGGACAACAAGGAAGCCTGTCCTACCCATTGCCGCCTCACCTTGCTCCGACACGCGTCTAGGCTAACGAGGCATGCGGCGCCATGCCGGCTGCTAGCTGCTGTGGTGGCAGGGTCTTCACGAAGATCTGTATGCCACCACGCAGGTGCTTGCGGTTGGCTTAGGGGCCGCATGCTGCCACGCAGGTGCTTGTCCAGTTGGTGAGTGGGTCGTCACGTAGGAGTGGCCGTGGGGCGGCGAAACCTTGGCAGGCGCGGACCTGGGTGTAGCCCCACAAACGCCCCCGACAAGGGGTCTTGCCAGGGTCTTGTGGCGCCGTCGGCAAGGACCTTGCCGGGGGGTCTTCAGTCGTCCCCGGCAAGGCTCTTGCTGGGGGTCTTTGTCTTATGGTCTCTTGTCTAGGTTTTCAGGCCCCTCGGCCCTACAAGAATCTGCATGCCACTACGGAGGCGTCCCTTGAATCTTGGCCTTGACATTGTCGATGGTGTCGGAGCTCTCAGATCCAAGGGTGGTGGCCTTGCAGGTGTTTGGGCGAGCTGCCCCGGCAAGGTTCTTGCCGGGGTCACGTAGGCCGCCCCGGGAAGGGCGTTGCCGGGGGAGGAGTTCACCTTGCCCCTCTGTCCTTCATGTCTCTGGATTGAAAGTTGCGTTGGCAGCCTCGTGCTTTCCTTCTCCTGCTCTGCCAGGCGTGGTCATAGGCGCAGTTCCAACTGCCCGTGCAGAAGTAAAGGGGTGCAAAAGGGCCCCTACTTTTGTACATCGACATCCCTACAAATCATATAGTCCTTATGCTCCCTTTTCTTAACACAAAATACACCTCATGCCCATCTCGGAGTCAGCCAAGCAATTGCTTTCATACTCTACTTTTTTCAAGCCTTTTTTCAACTCTTCACGCAATATATGAGCGCGAGCCATGGACATAGCACTATGGGTGGAATGGAGGTGGTAATAGGTAAAAGGTGGGAGAAAGTCTCACATCAACTAGGCAAATCAATGGACCATGGAGATGTCCATCAATTGATATCAATGTGAGTGAGTAGGGATTGCCATTAACGGATGCACTAGAGCTATAAGTGTATGAAAGCTCAAAAAGACAACTAGTGGGTGTGCATCAACTTGCTTACTCATGAAGAACGAGTGCATTTGAGGAAGCCCATCATTGGAATATACAAGCCAAGTTCTATAATGAAAAATTCCCACTAGTGATATATGAAGGTGACAACATAGGAGACTCTCTATCATGAAGAACATGGTGCTACTTTGAAGCACAAGTGTGGAAAAGGATAGTAACATTGTCCCTTCTCTCTTTTTCTCTCATTTTTTCTTTTGGTGGGCTTCTTTGGCCTCTTTTGTTTAATTTGGCTCCATTGACCTCTTTTATTTTTGATAACCTCACATGGGACAATGTTCTAATGATGATCATCACACTTTTATTTACTTACAACTCGATATTACAACTCGATGCTAGAACAAAGATATGACTATATGAATGCCTCCAGCGGTGTACCGGGATGTGCAATTACCAAGAGTGACGTATGAAAAATATGAACGGTGGCTTTGCCACAAATACTATGTCAACTACATGATCATGCAAAGCAACATGACAATGATGAAGCGTGTCATAATAAACAGAATGGTGGAGTTACATGGAAATATATCTTGGAATGGCTATGGAAATGCCATAATAGGTAGGTATGGTGGCTGTTTTGAGGAAGGTATAAGGAGCGTTTTATGCACCGGCGAAAGTTGCACGACACTAGAGTGGCTAGCAAGGTGGAAGGGTGAGAGTGCGTATAATCCATGGACTCACATTAGTCATAAAGAAATCACATACTTATTGCGAAAAATCTACTTAGCCCTCAAAGCAAAGCACTATGATGCATGCCCCTAGGGGGAGGTTCGTAGGAGTTAACCATCGCGCGCCCCCGACCTTCCCGCAAAGAGGAAACAATCAAGATACAGTGCACACCAATTTGGTTACATAGGCCATACGTGCATGCTTCGAGAATCACAAACCTTAACACAATTATTTCTTCATCCTCATAAACTACCACTAGCTTGACTCTAATATTACCATCTTAACATCTCAAAACAATTACAAGGAGTCAAACTTCACATAATATTCAATGCTCTATATTATGAAAGTTTTTATTATATCTCCTTTGGATGTCTATCATGTTAGGACTAATTTCATAACCCAAGCAAATTACCATGCTGTTCTTTAAGACTCTAAAAATAATATAAGTGAAGCAAGAGAGTTCAACAATTTCTACAAAATAAAACCACCGTCGTGCTCTAAAAAGATATAAGTGAAGCACTAGAGCAAAATTGCCTAGCTTAAAAGATATAAGTGGAGCACATAGAGTATTCTAATCAATAACGATTGAAGCGTGTCCCTCTCAAAAGGTGTGTACAACAAGGATGATTGTGGAAAACTAAATAACAAGTACTCATATCATACATGATGCTCCAAGAAAAACACATATCATGTAGTGAATAAAAATATAGCCTCAAGTAAAGTTACCGATAGATGAAGACGAAAGAGGGGATGCCTTCCTGGGGCATCCCCAAGCTTAGGCTCTTGGCCGTCCTTGAATTTTACCTTGGGGTGCCTTGGGCATCCCAAAGCTTAGGCTTTTGCCACTATTTATTCCATAGTCCATCAAATCCTTACCCAGAACTTGAAAACTTCACAACACAAAACTCGATAGAAAATCTCGTGAGCTCAGTTAGTAAAACAAAGCAAATAACCACTTAAGGTACTGTTGTGATCTTATTCTAATTTTATATTGGTGCTATATCTAATGTATTCCAACTTCTCCATGGTTCATACCCCCTGATACTAGCCATAGATGCATCAAAATAAGCAAACAATACATAGAAAACAGAATCTGTCAAAAACAGAACAGTCTATAGCAATCTGAAAACTTCGCATACTTCTGTAACTCTACAAATTCTAAAAAACTAGGACAACGTGGGGAATTCATATATCAATTTTGTGTAAACATTTTAGAAGGTTTCGACATTTTAGTGAATTACTGAATTTTCTGCACTGGGCATAAAGTTTCTGTTTTTCAGCAAAATCCAATCAACGATCACCGTAAGCCATCCCAAAGGTCTTACTTGGATCGAACACTAATTAAAACACCAAAACACAATTACTACATAAGTAATAATGTGTAAAACTTGAAAAACTGAACCAAAAAAGTAAAAAAACAAAAATAAAATTGGGTTGCCTCCCAACAAGCGCTATTATTTAACGCCCTTAGCTAGGCATAAAACGCAAATAGATCTAGGTGTTATATTCGATATGTAATTCTTTTCTCATCAAGTCTTTCAAAACCCGTCTTAATAATTCTATCCTTTCCTTTATTTCCATCCTAGTAGAAGAACTTAGATCATGAAAAGGACTTTGATTGGTAATTTTAATATTCATAAAACCATAGTCAAGATCATCACCATGTGTGTCATCATATAAAATACGTAGCTCATTCCTAACAGGTTCCTTCATCATTTTATTTAGCCAATTCCTATCAAATCCTACATAAATCCCCCTAGTTATCCAATCAAATTCTTCAAAGGCTTCAAGATACAAAGATTGAGATATTTCTGCATGGGGTACTTTTCTCCTAAGATTTTCACTATACGACTGATAATCTCTATATTCCAAACTACGCATAGTTTCTTTATCATGAAGGATATCTATAATTGGAGGGTGTTCAACATCCTTTTTATAGAAATAAAAAATATCCCTAGCTTCTTGTATTATAAAATCAAATTCACGCATAAGGATGATAGTGGCAATCTTTTTAGCCATTGGATGATTAATATTTGGAAGCTCATAAAATACCGATGGCAAAGCAAGATGAAGATGCATAAATTTTCTTTCTAATTTATGAACAAGCATAAAAATAGCATATGCATAACAATTTGTTTCAAGAAGAATATATCTTTTATTAATAGGCAAGGGTCTAGTACAATCAAAGAATTCTTGTACGATGCTTTTCCCAATAATATTTCCATCCCCTATGCAAAAAATTTTGTTTTGTAATTAGGAGGAGTTTCTCTACGCTCTATAGAACAAGATTCAAGTTCTTATTTGGGATTTTCAATGATAACCACCCCAACTTCAGACATGATGGCAACCAGCAAACGAAGAAGACGAACGAAAGAAAGGGCGAAGAAACGGCAAATCTTTTCGAAGATCGTTTTAGAAGTGGAGGGGGGGGGAGGAAAACGAGAGGCGAATGGCAAATAATGTAAATGCAAGAGATGAGAGTTTAATGAAGGTTACTTGGTAGATCTTGACTTGACGTAGATCTCAACGACACCAGAGATTGGCGAGTTGAAAGAAGACAAATCTTGACTTGACTTGGTGTAGATCTCCCCGGCATTGCCGCTAGAAATTCTTCCAGCTACCTCTTGAGCTTGCGTTGGTTTTTCCCTTGAAGAGGAAAGGGTGATGCAGCAAATTAGAGTAAGTATTTCCCTCAGTTTTGAGAACCAAGGTATCAATCCAGTAGGAGATTACACACAAGTCGCCAAATACCTACACAAACAAACAACAAACTTGCACCCAACGCTATAAAGGGGTTGTCTATCCCTTGACGGTTATTTGCAAAACTGAGATCTGATAGAGATAGATGAACTAGTAAGGTAAATATTTTGGGGTTTTTGGTTTATAGATTGAAAAGTAAAAGATTACAAAATAGTAGATATGAAACTTATATGATGTAAAATAGACCTAGGGTCATAGGTTTCACTAGAGGCTTCTCTCATGATAGCAAGTATTACGGTGGGTGAACAAATTACTGTCAAGCAATTGATAGAAGAGCGAATAATTATAACGACATCTATGGCAATGATCATGAATATAGGCATCACGTCCGTGACAAGTAGACCCACTCCTGCCTGCATCTACTACTATTACTCCACACATCAACCGAAACGATTCTGCATCTAGAGTATTAAGTTCATAAGAACAGAGTAACACATTAAGCAAGATGACATGATGTAGCGGAATTAACTCAAGCAATATGATGAAAACCCCATCTTGTTATCCTCGATGGCAACAATACAATACGTGTCATGTCTCTTTCTGTCACTGGGATTGAGCACCGCAAGATTGAACCCAAAGCAAAGCACTTCTCCCATTGCTAGAAAAACCAATCTAGTTGGCCAAACCAACTGATAGTTCGAAGAGAATTACTAAGATATTAAATCATGCATAAAAGAATTCAGAAGAAACTCAAATATTATTTTAATCTGATCATAAACCCACAATTTATCGGATCTTGACAAACACACCTCAAAATAATATTACATCGGATAGATCTCCAAGAACAACGATGAAAACATGGTATTGAAGATCAAAGAGAGAGAAGAATCCATCTAGCTACTAGCTATGGACCCACAGGTCTGTGGTAAACTACCCACACTTCATCGGAAGGGCTATAGGGCTGATGTAGATGCCCTACGTGGTTGTTTCCCCCTCTGGCAGAGTACCGGAAAAGGCCTCTAGATGGGATGTCGTGAGAACAGAAGGTTACAACGGCGGAAAAGTGGTTTCGATGGAAGTTCTAGGGTTTCTAGAACATATGTGAATTTATAGGTGGAAGAAGTAGGTCAGGGGAGGCACGAGGGGCTCACAAGGTAGGGGTAGGCCCTCCACCCTTGTGGCCGCCTCGCAGATTCCCTGGCGTGTACTCCAAGTCCATCTGGTGTCTTCTGGTCCAAGAAAAATCCCCGTAAAGTTTCATTCCGTTTGGACTCCGTTTGATATTCCTTTTCTGATAACACTATGTGGACGGAGGAAAACAACAGACTATTACAGACCCTCTTGCATGCCCTCCACTAATTGCCCCCTGATTTTCACTGGCGGGCCCGCCTCGTTAAACCAAATCTCAGCCAATTAGTGATAAACAGCCCGTGAAACCCCTATAACCAGCCCGTGAATCTAGCATCTCTCTTCCTTTTCTGCGAAACTCAAATACAAGGAAAAAGCAGAAACTGGCACTGGGCTCTGGGTTAATAGGTTAGTCCCAAAAATCATAAAATAGCATATAAATGCATATAAAACATCCAAGATAGATAATATAATAGCATGGAACAATCAAACATTATAAATATGTTGGAGACGTATCAATGGGCACCACAAGGGGAGGGAAAGTCCATCCCCTTTGGCCGGCCAAGGGAGGAGGAGTTGGACTCCTCCCCCTCTCCAAGGGAGGCACTTTCCCACTTGGGCCTTTTTGGCCCAAGTTTCTTTCCCCCTCTTGCCCTTATTAGGACCATTGATATTAAATTAAATATATATATTTGTTCTAAACATTTTCAGAGCATTATATATATAATTTAACATCCCAGAAACATTTTACAAACACACACACACATATATATATTAATAGGTAATACCCGGTATTACTCAATATTCACTGAAACCCTTTATGTGACCTCGAAATGCTTCCACAACCTCTCAGAACTATTCCAGACATTATTGAAACAATTCCACAAATATATTCACATGACTCCCGCACCATTAACACTCAGCAGACCATGATTACCTTAAGCTTGTGACCCCGTAGGTTCGGTAAACCATAGACATGAACGAAACCCCTTCGTTCAATGACCGATAGCGGAACCGTGGACATCCATATCGGGCCCTATGATTACACGAATGATATTCGAGTGAACCTTTGGTTATCATGTGGCGTTCCCATTGCTTCATGATACTTTACAAAACCCGGTGTGCATCGGTATCCTTCCGAGTCATCGCCATGATCACTATACCATTGCTCCCGTTGCCTGTTATGTTCTTCTTTCTCATTGACGTGTGCCGACATCCCGTGACGTAGTCACTTGTGAATGTCCAAACGATGATGGATGGCGTCACACCAAGAGGGTCCTAAGAATATCTCTCCACCGTCGGAGGAGCAAATCCCAGTCTTGAGCTATCTGATCACTTGTCAGACTTTCCCGTGTGCCTGAAAGTTGTCGTTATAATCACCTTATTACGGATGACGTTTGAGCAAACCCAAAGCCCACCATCTGGTAGGAAGTGACCGAGACACTCTCATGGTTCGAGGAACTAAAACACATGCTAACACTCTGTGTTATAACAGATGATTTTTGACGATATGATCATAAATATAATAGACAAGTATTGGGTCGATTCAATATGATCGTTCTTCTAACGTCATACCCTCAATGTTGTTTTAGGACTATCATTACACTTAACGATATCTTAAGATTCGAAGACGTGATCACCAACAACAATTGAGCTGATCTTAGAGACGGGACCAGGAACCTATTGTTTACCGTTTATCATTTCACACGTGCATATGCGTTTTCCACTGAATCACATATTCCAGGATAATAGCAATTATAACATGGAATATAAATTCTTGAGAATAATGGAAATATAATTATACAATATTATTGCCTCTAGGGCATATTTCCAACAGGTAGTCTTGGGCGTAGTGATGTCGAAGTAGTGGTGCGCTGGGAAGAATACGTTGTTGACGACGCGTCACGCCGGGTTTGCCATGCCCAAGACACATCATGGTGTTGCGAGCAACGGGCATGCACAGATGGACGAAGATGAAGTTGAAGAAACACCGCTCCAGGCTTGTCAGGCCCCGGGACACGTCGTGAACGAAGGCACACATTAGTGTTGCTAGCATCGGGCATGCATAGACGAGGGACCTCCACGAGCTGTATGCCATGTCAAGGAGCCGGAGGGGCCAACAGATAATGAGACTCGACAATGGTTGTGGTGCCAATCGGCATGGGGCTAAGACCAATATCACCAATGATGGTCGGAGTAGACGAAGTGGTAGGGGAAGATGATGACGACGAGCTGGTGCTGGACAAAGACGAAGGGGGTGGACGGGCAGCGGTGACTATGGGGGTAGTAGTGGCGTCGGACGGAGAAGAGTGGCGGCATCGACAGCTAGGTTAGGAGCACGGCGGCGGTGCTCGAAGTAGGCAAAGAACTAGACAACACGACGAAGACCGATACGAATGGTGGAGTTCCGCATGAAGGGAGGCGGCAACGCATACCACAGAAGTCAACACACGAGGACGGTGGAGTGGACCGTGGGCCGCGGTGCTACGGCCTGAAGGGGCGATGCAACAGCAGCAGCTATATTGAGGCGACGACGGGAACTGCGTGCCGCGGTGCTATGACCCGAAGGGGCTACGCAGCGGCGGTGCATAAGTCGGTGCAGCCATGGGGATGGCCTCAGGAGGCGGCGGAAACCACGTGCGACACTCCCTATGTCCCGATGAGGCAACAAAGCGATAGCGCGAGGGTCGGTGCAACCACGTAGGTGACCTGGATAGGGCGTCCTCGGGGCGACAGTAAACCGTGGGTCATGACACTACGGCCCGAAGGGACGACGTAGGGAAACACACGGGTTGGTGCAGTCATGGGGAGAACCACAGGGCGGCGACGCTGCGGCCCGACGTGGTGACACGTCGGCAACCCAATGCTTGATCGGTGTAGGGGCGGACTGTACTCTAGATGGTCTTCACAGGACCTGCGGAGGCGAGCACAACTGACGGGCCAGGTCGGTCGCACGACGTAGATGAGGCGGATTGCGGCGATGGACAAGTGATCAATCCGATCGAGCGCGAGGTGGGGACGCCGCTCGGTGGAAGCGGGGTGGTGGTGGAGTCCAAGCTGAATCCGACAGCGACGACCCGCGTTGGACGACGTGCCAACGAGTGCGCCAGTGGCGACGCGCGGGTGACAAGCACGCCCTAGTCCAGGACACCATCAGTAGCCCTTGAACCGGTCTTCAAGTCAAGGACGCCCCTCAGTTCTTTCAAGCTGTTCTTGGTATTTGGTGGTCGGTCTTGAGAATTGGTTCACCAAGTTCTTCCCCAACTCTTTTCAAATTGATTGAGACTTACTGAAGAGTTTTCACCTTGGGCATAGGAACCCCCTTTAAAAATCCCGTCGCTCTTTGATAGGTGCTTTTTGCCGTCCCCGCGTTCTACCTCAGATAGGAGGTGCTTCCCGCGCATAGATGCTTTAGAGGTGAAGTAATTCCTATGCTCAGGCCTAGATGACGGCCCAATCCTGCTCTGACAACTTTGACCACCTCAACTCACCGTCTAGGCATATCATCACATCAAGGGTAATCATGGAATGTCTACGCGGCTCTGGGGCCCACCATTGGTATGTTTAATCAGTAAAGCTAGCATGCCCCAAGACACACATAGCGGCACAATTACCGCCCCTTGATTTTCGTGCGTGCTTAATGCATGACGTCTCGGGAATCCTTGTTTTACGGCTACATGACTCAAGTGTGCCCCGTCTATGCCCCGTGAGAAACCATTGTATTAAAAAGGTCATGGCCACATGGCAGAGAAATTTTATGTCCCCATGGCCTGCCTTCATCTAAACTCTCGCGTCCTCTTCCACCTCCGTTCACCTCGAGCGAATTGTCCAACTATCATCGTTCGAGGGAACCTCCTGCCATGGATTTAGCACTTGCTTCATCCTTTCTTTCCATGGTCCATCTCGAGGGAGAGTGGAAGAGTTGTTAAGTGACTCAAGGCGAACTCGATCGACTCCCCAAATTAGGATATCTACCTCCGCCGCAAGTGGTTATTGCCCCCGCAGGGTTGGTCGCCCTTGATGGCGATTTCGCACAACAATGCCGCCCTAAACCTCACTAGAATGAGCGGGTATGATTTGTTCCCTTCCTTGTTAGGGGCCTCGGCTTTCGAATTCACCCCTTCTTGAGGGGATTATTGCATTTTACGGCCTACAACTACACCACTTATCTCCCAATTTGGACCTTCATATAGTGTTTTATGTCACATTATGTGAGACCTTCCTCGGATGTCAGCCACACATCGACTTTTGGTGTAAATATTTATGCGTAGTACCACACATGCGAGGTGATGCCCCGTTGGAGTGTTGTAGAGCTGAGATTTGTAGGGTATCCAGATCCAGATACCTTGACGGTACCCGAGAGGAGTCGAACAAAAACTGGCAAGAGGAGTGGTTTTACCTACTCGACGTGCCAATCGAAGATCCGCCTTGGGTGGGTCTTGTCACCCCATTCTCTCCCGCACGTCCGTGAAAACGATACAACTGACATCCGAGGACGAGGGTTCACGAGGGAACCTCGGTTGTGATCAGACTAGCCGAGCAAGTGTCCTGCCTGCATTATCATGATCCAACCTTGGTCAACGTAATGGTGGTGACGCTTATCTGAGGTATCCAACCCTTACAGCAACACGTCCACCCCATGTGGGAATTCAACAATTTCAATGATTCGACTCGTGCCATTCAAGGAGGATTGCAACATCGCATGTTCAAGAAAATGCTAGCATAGATGTTCAAAGGTGAGGAGTCAAATTTCCTCAAGGACCCCGGTGCAATGGTTTTTCCTCCACCAAGCCCTTATGAGCAGTAAATTTTTACACCTAGTACCTTTTTTCTTTCGAACAGGCGATATAACTGCCTGGTTAGCTTTTTATTTCATCTAACCAAGACGAGATACAATGATCCACCAAGCTGGACTCCCCAGCTCCTGAACCAGATATCAGGAACCCTGACTAAGATAAATCCGACAGATCTCAGGTAGGGGGTCCCGACCTAGTGATCTTGGCTAGATGGTAATAGGACGAAGAAGAGACATAGTATTTACCCAGGTTCACGCAAGCCCTCTCGAAGAGGTAAAACCTACATCCTGCTTATATTGTATTGATTATGGATGGGGTACAAAATACAGGTTGATGTACCACGAGATCTTATGTGAATGAATCTACCTCTATGGGTCTAAAACCTCTCGGCTTATATAGACACCGTGGGTACATAGGGTTACACCAAGGCAGATGCCATTGGGGAATAAACATGTTGATGATCGCATCTTGTCTTGGAGTAGGCACCAAGTCTTCGGATGATTCCATCTTGATTACGTCGAGAGGCCTCGCAAATGTGGCCCATCGGTTTAGTAGTTTGGGGGTCCTCAGCCCAGTCCATGTTTGGGGGCCGACGTGATTAGCACCCCCCTATACAGGACACCATCAGTAGCCCCTGAAATTGGTCTTCGAAACCGAGGAAAATCCTCAGATGACTCACTTCTCCTTTGTTGGTCATCGGTCTCAAAAACTAGATCAACATTCACCTTTGCGCTTCCTCCTCCAATGTAGTCACTTCCTACCGTACGATGTACTTTGGGGTTGCTCAAACATCATCACTAACATGGCGATCATAACGATAACTTGTGGGTTCATCGAAAAGTTTAACAAGGGTCTAGATAGCTCGATAGTGGGATTTGCTCCCCCGACAATGTAGAGATATTCTTAGGGCCCTCTCAGTGTGACAACATCCATCATCATCTGGCTTGACACAAGTGACTACGTTACTGGGATGTCGTAACACTTCAACGAGAAAGAGAACAAAACTGGTAATGAGGGTAACGATATAATGAGCATGAGCATGACTCAAGAGATTACCGACACTCCCCAGGTCTATAAAGTATTGTGAAGCAATGGTAACATTGCATGATAACCAAAGGTTCACTCGAATGTCATTCGTGTGATCATAGGGATCGATATGGACGTCCACGGTTCCGCTATCAGTCATTGAACAAAGGAGTTTAGTCATGTCTATGATTTACCGAACCTACGGGGTCACAAGATTAAGGTAATCATGATCTGCTAAGTGTTAGTAGGACTAGAGTATCGAGGATTTATTTGTGGAATTGTTTTAGCAATATTCGGAATAGTTCCAAGAGGAACCAGAAGCGTTTCCGGGTCACCGAAAGGGTTTCAAAGTTTATCGGGCAATACCGGGTATTCCCGATAAATAATATATATGTGGAAAATGTTTTTGGTGATGTTAAATTAATAATAAAAGGATCTAGAAATTATTCTAAGGCTTTTATATTTAATTTAATATCAACGAGCACTGGTGCAAAGACGTCCTATACAAATGTTTTTTACCCCCTTTCGGCGACGGAGTTTTAAACCATCGCCTAGTCGGTATGTCCAATAGGGGGGGGGGGTAAGTCCCACACAACCTAGAAACCATCGGGGATAGGCACTCTAGTCACACGTGCGGGGCAAAATGAGCTCGGGTGCGATCAAGGGAGGCATCAGAGACAATTATACATGCCCAATCGTTTCCATTAGTATGTACATCCCACACAGTGAATTCCAGCAGAATGTTTCGGTTCGTATGTATACCAGACACAAATTTTATGTGGAAATGTTTGTTCAAGGTGGGCTAATGCAAACAGTTCTCTAGCCGAAGCCATGTGTGATTGTTAATTGATCCAACATGCCTACTTTCTAGAAACCATGTGGGTTGTTTGAGTTCATCGCCCACGGTGTTGTTAGAGAAACCGTCTGCAATGGAAAACCCCAATAAGTAGGCTAATTAGTCTATTTTTGATAATCCATGTGGTAATCAAATTGACATTTCTTATAAAACACACCATATATTTCATATCCGTAAAATAGCAACCAGGATTTCACAATCGAATTACATCAGATAGCTTCAACACTCAGTTACACCATATAGGCATATAGCTAGCTACGCCATTACACAATAGCACCAAGTTTCACATGCAACATCGAAAACCTTTAGAAAGTAGCATCATACACGGTAAATAGACATATGAATCTCATCTGGAAACTGCAGAAGCATAAGGCGAATATTGAGCCTTCAGTGATGTTGAATGTCCTTGCAACTTTAGGCCAGTGGCTATAGATAATTGCCCACCCAACCTTCGTCCTCTTGAGGAAGACTTCAATATTTTATCTTGGGTGTTGAATGAATACCTTCCTCGCCTCTTGACCATGCAGGTAGTTTGAGTGGTAATCATCGGTGAACTACTTTGGAAAGTACTGAAAAGAGAGATATGCAGAAATAACTGTTAGAATTTTTGAAATGGCACAAGGGGAAAAACAAGGTAAAAGAGTTAGTACCATCCTATAGTTGACCGATTTATTCTTCATTGTACAAACAAAGATCTTGCTATTATTCATCACAAGTTTCTTTATCCTAACGATCTTTGTGATTTTTTTTGACTTGACTGATATTCATGGACATCTCATTTTCACATATGCAAAATGGGTCGAACAGTGGGTCTAATCCTCTCACAGTGGGACCTACATGTGCAAGACCAAATTGTAAGAAACCTAAATATTAGAATGATTCCTGCAACTGCACACTAATGTGCTATTAGCGAAAGGACCATGCATGAGCAAACCTCGATGGTAAACCTTAGTGCCTCCCATTGTTTCCCTGCAGCACATATAAGAAAGATCTTGATGAGGTTAACTCAGAGTTGGCATACTATCATTAGAATATGTTAATGAAAAATAAACAAATTACAGATCCAACAAATTAATTCGCATGGAAAAGCCAGTTAACCTAACCAAGCATGCTAAACAACTTGGAAATAGAGCAATTATATATGTTTCTCATGTATTGAGTACAACCAAATTCGATTTATTTCTCACATGCATAACAATACAAAATTGTACCCACAACAAATGAACATCAAATTGCAGAATTGAACCAAATAGTTAACTGGACAATAGACCAAATGAAGCAAAACAGTTAACTGAGCACGACAATGTAGAATATAACATTCTAACCTATAAGAAGGTTGGAAAACTCATCTCCATGGTTGTCCCTCGATTTGCTTTGATTTTGGCCATTGGATCTTGGTTAAACTGCTCTTCCTTGTGTTGGTTGACGTTGGATCTTTGATGGATTCGTTTTGACCGCGCGGAGAGTTCACAGTGGACCATGACCTGTGGGCTTGGCCTCTCACCTGATTGGCTGGGTGAGCACTTCTCGGGTACTGGCTGGGCCTCTCCGTGCGTGCCGTGCGTCATCGTGGGTGCATTTTCAACTATTGGTGGGAGCAGTCCAAGCAGATGGCCTGGCGCTTGCACACTCCCGCCTTTACACACAATGATGGATGGTCCGCGATGGATCCTGGTCCCATAAATCTGCGGCTTGGGTTGTTTTCTTTCCTGTGACGGGGATCTGTTGGTTGTGTCTCGTTTGGAATTGGCTAGAGGGGAGATGGAGGATGGACTGACACGTATGAACCCGCCCTGCAAACTATGACGGGTGTGCCTTGTCTGCTGATTGTCTCACACAACGATAGGTGGTCTCGTTTTCTTCCGCGTGCCTATTGACCGAGTCATTCAGCCAGAGATAAAAATCTTCCCGTGTTGTGCGTGTCGTGCGTCCCATGCCCTTGTCCCACGCCGTGCCAGTCAAACGCTGGCCCTCTTTCTCCCAATCCCCGCAGCCACGCGAACCAATCTGTGGTTGAGATGGTTAGGTGGACAGTGGTATCCTCAACCCACCAGGGTTCAAATCCTGGTGCTCACATTATTCTTGGATTTATTTCAGGATTTTCGGCGATTCGCTTTCAGTGGGAGGAGACGTTCCCGTCGACGACGAGGCGCCTACGGTGACTTCGTAAATCTCAAGATGATATGCCGGCTCAGTCTCTCGGAGGTGCTCATAGGGGTAGGGTGTGCGTGTGTGCGTTCATAGGGGTGAGTGTATGCGCGTGCATATGAGCGCTTGCGTTTGTACTGATGCTAAAAAAAAATCCCCGCAGCCGCCGTGGCCGGTACCCCTCCCTCCTCTATCCCCTCCTCTTTAACCGTCATCGTGCCCTCGGTTATCACATCGTGCCCAACGACCCCTACCCCGCCGAGCTTTTTCCTCTGGCCACCGCACCGGAGCCCCGTCGGCTAAGCCTGCAGCAGCACATCGCTCACGCGACCATGGACGGGCTATGAAGGAGGAGGAGCCATGGTATGGAGGTGGTGCCCACTTGGAAGCCTCCGTCCGCGATGTCATACCGCTACCGGGGTGCCACGCATGAGGTCAGGGTCCACCGCCACCGTGAGCCAGGGGATGCCCGTTGGTGAGCCTGCGTGCAGGAAGCCGACGGGGAACATGACGTCAACAAGCCGACAGGAGGCAGGGTCTTCCCGCCGGGGTGGAGGAGCAGGCGATGGCCGGGAGGCCACCAGTGGGGGAGCAACGAGGCCCGAGCTCTAGGAGCCACACACATTGCAGGATGGAGAAGTGTCATGTACGCCTTCTGCAGAGGAATGGGCCTTGCCGCCATGGGTCTTGGGCTGGCCCGACTTGATGCACTGGAGTATTTAGGAGCGAGAAGCGGCACCGAGAGGGGAAACGAACAGAACCGAGGCTTGGCCTTCTTCCTCCTCAAGCTCCTCCCTTCCCTCGTACCAGACGAGTGTATCTCCTCTCCCCGATTCTCTCTTGCTGCCTACCTTGGTTCTATGCTCTTCCCATCCTTGATTCTCTTCTCTGGATTGTAGTCCCTTTGTATTCCTTGGTTTGGTGATTTAATTCATACACCAAGAACACTTGTATCCATGGATTTGATGTTGTTTGGTATCGATTTGTCACCTCCTGATCTAGGGGCGTGACAGTTGGTATTCAGAGCTATTCGATCGCCCCACTAGTTTGTCAAAAAATCCCAGAAAATTTGCCTCAAATTTTGGTGTTCCTCTCCACCGCTCACCACCTGTTCGACAAAATGTCAATACAACCGGAGGTGACCAGTAGCTGTGTTTTGCATATCACCATCACCCACTTGATTTACCATGTAACAGAGGAGGTACTAGATGAGCTCTTCAGTGCCTATGGGGTGCACGATCTGTGGGTGTCACAGAAATCGACACACATGGAGGTGTTTCTGGAGTTCCAATCATGGCTAGAGGCAAGCCAAGCTAAGGATGCACTGCATGGACGGTGCATCTATGATGGTTCCTGAATTTTGGACATCCAACACGCCCCACCATCGGTCAACATCCACAGGCTGCCCAACTCTAAACTTGTCATGGTCGATTGCCCAACTCTGAACCTGTCATGGTCGATTGGGATTGTGTGGAGATGGCGAATCATGTGGAGCTGGAACAACTCGTCCCTCTGCCAACTCCATCGGCTTTAACTTCCGCTTCGGCCTCCGCAACAATCACATCCATCGCAATACGTGAGGCGGCAGCCCATGACACCACATCATCGACTGCCAATGACGCCGGGAGGGCTCATGGGGTCGAGGACGTCCTCCCTTATTCCACCGGTTGCATCATCATAGTGTCTGCAAGCTGCTCGGCGTTATGTCTCCAGAACAACTGTGACAAGCTGACGTGCGCCTTCATGTCCCACACTGCTTCGAGTATCACTCATCAGGTGCAAGCGCATGGGCCCACAACTTTGCCATTCCCTTCTCTGGTTATGCGCATAGGTGGTAGCGGTGTGCCATGGCCATTGCCATTCCCGTCCTTCATGTGTGACCGAGGAGGCGATAGTCGAGCTTTTCCATGGCCAGCACCTCAAGGTACATTAATGGGATCTTCCACTCTATTGTGGTGATGAATTGCTTTCCTGGTGCGGGTTTGATAAATGAGGCACCATCTAGGAAACCTATGCTCACCTGGACACCATCTACTGGGTATGCCACTACGCCGAGGAAATATGATGCACAGTCTGCACGGCATGCTGCAAATATGCCTGTAATATGTATGCCGGTGCTTACTGAATATTCAGTATTGCAAATGCTTTCGCATGGCTCTGCATGTGAGGAATGGTTCAACTCACCATGGGATCCTGGAAAGGGAACCAAGTATTATGTCCTACTAGATCATTATGACGCGCGTTGCTGCGCCCGTCCATTTTGACTATAAAATGGTAGGGGTTTATTTAAGTACGGAAACACAAAAAATCATAAGTTAATTTACATCAATCTAAAAAGTGTCCAAATGAAGACCAATAATGATGCGTAAGAACTATAGGTGACATAATCTGAATTGTTGCCAAATCCAATAGCAACATAGAATTAGCGCAAACATGTTGCATTAGCTACCATTAAGGTACAAGGTACACATATAATTGGTAATGTTCAATTTTGACAGACACTTAGTACATCACCAAGCAACAATAGTGGCCAGAATGTACACACAGATATAATTTAAATAAGGGAAAATGATAAATATCTATTTTGTACGAATATAAATATGAAGGTATCATAGCTGTAATTTAAATTATAGTATATAAGGAGATTCAGCCACCCGATTTAGGAGTTACATGTAGCCACAATAAAAAGATCTGTTGGACAAAAGAAAGAGACAGTTAAAACAAAAGTCAGCTTACAGCTTGACATATGAGTACTCCTATAAAAGAAATGAGCATGGATAGAAAATAATGATGAAATAGAAAATTATGTGCGGCCACCTGCTGTAATCCATCTTAGGTTAGGCTAGAATTACATAACACAAAAAATTCTATGTTGATACTTTATATTACTATGGCTTAACATGAACTATAGATACTATGTTTACAAATCTCAACAGATCCAAAAAAAAATTGGAGGTACATACTCAAATGCAATGATATGTTTGCTTTGTAGAATCATCAAAGGATATAAAATAGTGGAGAAAGAATAACTGACCTCACCCGAATTCATATAAAATATATTAAGAAAGATAGGTCATGATACATAACCACTCCCCAAAAATCATATATGCACTGTCACAATACAACAGGAAAAACACCTTCAGGAGAAAGCGAGCATATAATACTTAAATCGGATGTTAATGTAACTAAAGCATTAGCTTTACATGGAATGAGTTGTAGAAACAATTTATAAGGAAGGTCCATACATGTGAAAGTGCACTCCATAGATTCTGCATATAAACAAAAAGTGTATTGCTCAAATTTAAGATAAACTTTGAGAATATATCATATAGTGACCACTGGTTTGTGGACGAAAGTAATAGTAAGAAAGTGAATAATCTTCTCTTGTCAAAATCTGAAATCAGAAGAAGACCAGGGACATGGGGGATGCTTCTCAACTTGATGTAATCCTAAATGCCAAAGCGAGAAGAGAGAGAATACATTCCAAAAAGGATGTTGGGCTCCTCAATGAACTGTCAACTGTAGGCACGGAGGGAGGCCTTGGTAAGGGATGGCAAACCTTGGAGTTGCTCTGCCGATAGGCATAACGTGTCGATGGCTGTGTGCAGTGGCGATTCCACCAGGGAGGCTTCAATAGGCTTAAGCCTACCCTCCAAAATCATAATTAAGCTAAATATACCACTTGACAAGTATATTCTGGTGCTTTAAGTGCAATAATTGCAATGCATTTGCTAATTACTTAATTAGACATAGGAACTTTATGTTTTAAGCCTACCCTCCAATGTCATGCTAGATTCGCCACTGGCTGTGTGGGTCATTCCCCTCCTGTAAGTCATCATAGACATCATGAGACCAGTTCAATATAATAATATCAAGTAAACCTGGGAAAAAAAATTTATGCTGAATTTCTTCAAAGTGACTCCAGAAGAACAATGAAACACAGTTAGCAGCTTCTCTTGTCTGAAAGTAGAAGTGTGAAACAGACATAGTCTAGTTACAGAGAACATGAATGGTTCAGTTCAGTTTGTCAGATTTGCAACTTCTTTTCATTATTATGCAATCGGAGGATCTAATTTGGAATCACACAAAAGAACTTGGGTCATCTAAAATTCATTCAATCCTACTAAGATTAATGGCTTTCCAAATAATGTAAGGAAAAAAGGGTTCTTTGATCAATCACTTGCAATGGAACTACCACGTACAAAGACTATTGTAGAAGGAGGATCCTGGCATTTGAATTTTGAAGTCCTCTTCCTGGAAAGAAATAATTCTGCAAATCAATGTGTGGCTTACTTGTACTTCTAGCTCTCTCAGTAGAAAGAAGTGGACCTCCCGAGTGGAGGGCGTGCATGTGGATGAGCTATGTCAGGGCGGTGTCGCTGGGGCACGTCCTGCTGGCGGTGGCGCTCGACTGGGGCGGCAGAGGAAAGAAGGAGCACGTACTGATGGTGGTGACAGATGAAGATTGAGGCAGAGGTCTATGGTGGCGGGGGAGCCCGGTCGGGGCGGCGTCGATGGAGCACGTCGAGATTGCGGCGGCGCTCGAACGAGGCAGCAGAGGCGGTGGATCGGGTCTTCGTCCGACGGCACTCCTGCGGGGCGTCAGAAGGAGAATAAGGCGGCGCTCGACGTGGGCGTCTGGGAAAGGGCTGCGTGGCCAGGTGCTTTGTCCCGTCGGCCTGCGAGGCGACCCGCACGGCGCACTGGTGGCTAGGGTTGGGGTCGAGCGATTTAAGACTGTTGGGGGGAAGGGCCTGCTCGATGGGTTTGCGGAGGAAGGCTGGTCGATGCGGCGACGAAACACACGCGATGAACCATGGGCCTCCAAAAATGCTACGGGAGTAGCGGCCCTTCACGAATCAGGCCAATTCACGGTTCACGGTGCGTTGGAGGGATTTCCACGTGAATCGGACGACCTTGAACGATTAGATCGTGAGAATGGATGGCTAAGAATCTGATAGCCTGAGAAGCCTTCTAAAGCGCTCAGTTATAATGTCTTTAAATTTGTCCTGCGTACTCTTGTTGAAGAAAATCCAACAGTGCATGACACTATACAGTTCTTGAAGATATGTGTGCTGGGAAGATTTTTTTGTACCATGAAGCATAAGGCCAACGACACTTGGACCATCAGGTCTCTTCAGCAGGGTTATCGGTTTGGAACAATTTCGATGCTATTCAGTCCATCTTGCAGCTATATATCTGTCGAGGCGTTGTTCAGTCAATTGGCTGGGAGTTTTGGACACTTGTCTTATCGTGATTACCTGAACTTGGTTGGAAGCTGTTGCAAAATTACTAGTACTGGTCTGCTTCTATATGGGAATGATTTGTTCATGGGACATAGCATTTCTCAATTGGTCGTACGGCCGAAATGGGATTTAGATGGTTAGATAATTAGAGACCAAGCATGGCTGAGTGTTGCGTATGAATTTGCAAGAAGCATCACGTTGTATTCCATGGACAACCTACTACTTGGTATAATTCTTTTGGGAAATGACAAGTCAAATCTGGAAATTGATCTGTATGTGAAGTGGAACCTATGTAACATGTCAGTCACTCTAAGGTTTGTTTGCACAAACTGGTTCTGCTGCTATGTGATACTACTATGTGGTTGCTTGATTTGTGCTCATTTGGCGCGACCCAGTCTGCTTCGAGACCAAGTTCTAGAAATTCCTTGTTATCGAGGTTCTGTTTTTGAGGAAGTGCCTCCCACTAGAAGTGCATTTATCCCTGAATATTTGACCACACAAGGTTGTCGTTCGTCAGTTCAAAATATGCAATTATGGCGGCGAAATGCTTTCAGTCTTGGAACGAGTACTCGTGTGAAGTGTACAGAGCAACATTTGGCGATGGGTGACTTGCACGTTGAGAACCAGCTTACTATTCTTCTTCAGTGGTACACTTTATTGGGGCAAATCAAGGTACAAGAGATTGTTAGAAGAAAATGGCACCCAAGAAATCTGCTACAGTTCTTGCGGCTTATATTGGGTGACGAGCAATTTTTACGCTTGAAAGAGTTCAAAGTGTGGGAATTACTGTGTGCAGCTGAAGCTGCGGATAAAAAATGTGCAAGAGATCTGATTTGCAGCTATATATCTCCAAGCACTCAAGCTACCGGCAACATTTCTCTGTTATTACATGGCCCTCTAAAGATTTTGTCAGTTGTTATGATGGTGGTCAGTTTGATCAAGTCACACTGGTTAAGATTTACATACAACTTTTTAGTGTCGATTCTCATGTGCTCTTCAAGTTAACTAATCTGGTTGAGGTGAGCCAGTCAGGATTCGTATTCAGCTTTCACTATGCCAAAGAAAGTGGGATAGAGTTCAGAACGGGAGCTTGGTTTCCAATTCTTGGCATTCAGGACTTCCAACTCAGTGGACATTCCAGTCACGGGACCACTGTCATGGACAATAATACAATCAGGAGCACCATGTTAACTACTCCCTCCGTTCCTAAATATTTGTCTTTCTAGAGATTTCAACAAGTGACTACTCCCTCCGTAAATTAATATAAGAGCATTTAGATCACTACTTTAGTTATCTAAACGCTCTTATATTAGTTTACATAGGGAGTACATACGAAGCAAAATGAGTGAATCTACACTCTAAAATATGTCTACATACATCCGTATGTTGCAGTCCATTTGAATGTCTAGAAAGACAAATATTTAGGAACGGAGGGAGTACATGCTTGAATGTCCTGTGGGATCCTGGTGGTGAGCATCGTAGTGGCTTGAGGGCAAGCTGGAATTTAAGGGGGCGAGAATGTCATGTACGCCTTCTGTAGAGGAATGGGCCTTGCCGCCATGGGTCTTGGGCTGGCCCGACTTGATGCACTGGAGTATTTAGGAGCTAGCAGCGGCACCGAGAGGGGAAACGAACAGAACCGAGGCTTGGCCTTCTTCCTCCTCCAGCTCCTCCCTTCCCTCGTACCAGACGAGTGTATCTCCTCTCCCTGATTCTCTCTTGCCGCCTACCTTGATTCTATGCTCTTCCCATCCTTGATTCTCTTCTCTGGATTGTAGTCCCTTTGTATTCCTTGATTTGGTGATTTAATTCATACACCAAGAACACTTGTATCCATGGCTTTGATGCTGTTTGGTATACGATTTGTCACCTCCTGATCTAGGGGCGTGACAAGAAGGGGTCGGCGTGGGGTACAAGGAGCATCATGGGAAGAACAGTGGGGCTTTCATCTCTTCTCTCATCACGACTCCTGCGACCTTGCCACTGGTGCTCGCTTGGCCTGTGTATGGGCGGCAGCCGGGAGTCTGGCCCTCGGCATGAACTCAACCCCGGGTCTAGCTGAGGAGCCTCGTGGTTGGTTTGTCCTCCTACCTCCAGATCCCATCTTACCCATTCTCCCTCTCTCCGCATATTTTTCTCTGTTGTTTGTGTTCCTTCAATTTGCAGGGATTGTGGGAAGCAAATGTATGTGGCACGGTTATTTCTTTTGTGTGGAAGTCTCTTCCATGTTGGTCCATCGATTCCTTGACGCTCCGTTCATGACTAACTACGTTCTTGTTTTATCTTTTACCTTTGCAGGGAGTTGTTCTACTCTCTCACTCGAGGTAAGTTTGCTGGGCAGTGGCTTACTCCTCTCGTTTTATGTTAGTTTGACCGAGGTGTACCTAGATGAACAAGGAACATCCCAGCCACTAGTACCCTACTTTGTTTTCTGATTGTTTTGTCTTTGTTTTGATTTGGTTGTGTGTCTATGCTTGTGATCCAGGTGGGTTGTGTTGGAAACAGTTTCGTATACCTGTCGTATTGTAACCTAACTCTGTATTGTTGGTCCTATATATATACGAGATATGTGGAGGCTATGCCCCACGCAACCCTAATCTAACTTGGTATCGGAGCCTTCCTCCCATCGCGCCGTCGCCCCGCTCGACATCATCTCGTCGCTCCTTGCCGATCTCGGTCGCCTCCCTCCCTCCCTCCCTCAACCGATGGCATCCGGGTCCTCTTCCGCGGCGATGCAGCTGGCCATCATTGGCCCGGTGGTGACGCCTCCGCCTGCGACGGCGCCAATCCCGTCCATCGCGCCCTCCCTCGGCGTACGTCTGGATCGCGGCAACTTCCCGCTATGGCGAACCCTCACCGTGACGCATCTCTCCGGTGCCTCTCTCCATGGCTACCTCGACGGTTCCGTCGCTGCACCGCCCACAACCATCTCCCAGGGGCGGGCGCTGCCGCCACCACCGTGGCAAACCCTGCATATGCCACTTGGTGGACGCAGGACCAGAAGGTCCTCGGGATGCTCCTCTCCTCCATGACGGAGGACATTGCGTCTCAGCTGATCAGCTGAAAGTCCGCTGCTGCCGCGTGGACCTCCATCCATGCCATGTTCAGCGCGCAGAATCGTGCCGGGGTTCGGCACATCCGGCGACAGATTCAGTCGCTGAAGAAGAACGACATGACGGCCAGCGAGTACATGCACAAGGTGAAGGCCCTCGCCGACGCCATGGCTTCCGCTGGATCTCCCCTCGCTGATGATGAGATCATCGACTACATGCTCACCGGATTGGGCAAGGCTTTCAACCCGATCGCGGCTTCGCTCAGTGTCGCGGTCACCCCGGTCGCGCTGCCTGAGTTCTACTCCATGGTTCTTAACTATGAATCGCTGCAGCTGTCGCAGCAGGCCGACGATGAGGAGTGGACCTCGTCGGCCAACACCGTGGCACGGTCCGGTGCTCCCGCCCCCGTCAACCGTCCTCGCGCGCCTGACACCGGTCGCGCAGCCGACGTCCGCCCCGTTGGGGGCTACCCGCAACAGCAGGGCAGGGCTACCAGCACGGCGGCCAAGACAACCGTCGTAACAACGACGGTGGAGGAGGCGGCAACGGCCGCAACGGCAATCGTCGCTGGCGCCCCAAGTGCCAGATTTGCAAAAATTGGGGTCACGAAGCAGATACCTGCAAGAAGCGCTTCGATTCGGATTACTCCAGCGGCAATGGCCGCTCGGCATATAATGCGTCGACCTCCTCCAACACCTCCACGAACTGGGTTCTGGACTCCGGCACCACGGATCATCTGACGAGTGATCTGGAGCGTCTTTAGTTCCGCGAGCGTTACGGCGGTCATGATCAGGTTCAGGTGGCCAACGGCTCAGGTTTGTCTATTTCGCATATTGGGCACTCGACCTTAGCCGGTTCTTCTCTTCGCCTGAACAATATTTTGCATGTTCCAGATATTAGCCAACATCTTCTATCAGTCTATCGTCTTGTGTCGGATAATCGCATATTCATTGAATTTCATAAACATTTTTTCCTTGTTAAGGACAAAGCCACCAGGAGAATTCTTCTTCGAGGTAGAATGTAATGCCCCGGATGTAATACTTTCCCTTTTGGGCAATATATAATATCTCTGGCTTCATCAATTCCATTCCGGGTTCTTTGTCTTTTCGGGTTTTCGTTCTTTTGTCGTGTGCGTGTGTGTTCATTCATTCATATCATGTAGTCATGTGCATCGCATTGCATTTGTGTTGTCGCTTGCATCCGGTCCCACTCGTTTCTTTCCGTTGTCCGTTTCGAATTCCGGAGCTCTCTCACGTGTCCGTGGCGTCCCGTAGGCCTACTTTGGTGTTTGGCCGTGTAACGTTACCGGTTTGGCGCGAGACTTGTCGTGTGTTGTTGTTTTGGTGTGTGTAACCCGCCTGTCAAATCTCATCGCGTTTGGAGTTCGTTTGGTGCCCCAACAGTTATTCTCGTGGGCTAAAAGTACCTCCACTTTGAGGCCCAAGCATCCCTCCAACAGCCCACCAAACCAACCCAAACCCCTCCCTTCATCTAGGCCATCCAATTCTGATCGCGTGGCCGAAAACCACACCTCTTTTGGACAACCCTAGCTCCTTGTGCCTATATATTTGTCCAACCTTCCTCAATTTTTGCCCCAAAATAAGGAAACCCTAGTCCACCATCATCTCCTACCTCTTCTTCTTCTTCCTCCAGCCACCTCGCCGGATTTCTCGCCGGAATCCGCGCCACCTCACCGGAGATCCCGCCGGCCACCCTCCAGGCCGCGCCGCCACCTCACCGCCGGCGCCTTCGCCTCCGGGCACCGCCTCCACGCCGCCAGGCGCCCCTCTGGTCGGAGCGCCCCGCCGCTGCGTCTAGGCCACCGGGGCTTCGAAGAAGCCCCCGCCGCCGGCCGATTGGTTCGAGGGGAAGCCGATCCCCCGATCCGAATCTGCGCCCCCCCCCC
>LR738712.1:428380638-428467522 GCA_902687465.1 Secale cereale
CCCCGTGGGCCTCCGCCTTCGCCCCTCCAGCTGGGCCGCAGCCGGCTCCCGCAGGCGCCAAGGCCGGCCCGTTAGCCAGGGGCCCAGTCCGCCGCCCTGAGCCCCGTTCGATCTCCCCTCGCGTTCTGCCCCCGTGGCCTCGAGCCAGTCGCCGCCACCGATCGATCGGGGGAGGAGGAGCCTCCCCGATCCGATCTGCCTACCGGGTCGCGGGCGAGGCCCGTTACCGCGGTGGATCCGGTCCGTTAGCAGCGTCCGCGCCTGACCCGCTCGCCCGCGGATCCGATCCGGCCCGCGCCCGTTGACCCGCCGCCCGTTTGACCGTTGACCCAGATCTGGAGGTTGCCTCTTTTTCCCTGTCCCCAGATATTTTGATCTCTGATGCTATTTTCAAACGTGGATAACTTTTTGTGCGTAGCTCCGATTTGAGTGAATGATATGTCCAAATGTTCGTGGAGACATGTACTACATTTCATTCCATTGTGCCATGCATGTTTGAGGTCATCTAGATGCTTAAATATCTGCTGCAAGAGTGCATCTTGTTATAAACTGCTGTTAGTTGTTGTTTTCATGCCATCTTTGCAATGTGATAACTTTTTGCATGTTCATCCAAATGAAGCAAATGAGATGTGCACGTGTTCGTCGTGATATGCTCTACATGTTGGGTGCTTTAGCTTGCATGATAGAATTAATCTTGCCATGTTTATCTCCTTTGCAAAGTGCTATGTGGCTGTTATGTCATTAAACTTGTTATGAGATGTCATTTTGAGGAGCTCATTGCTATCGTTGTGTTTGTCCGCTTGATGCATGCTTAGATGTTTTGTAATCATCATCATGTGTATTTTGCTGTGGTGCTTACCACTTGACATGTTTAGCTTTGAGGTGACTTAAACTTGCTCTCAAAGATGCCATTATGAAACTGCTGTTTTAACACTTAGGGAAATTTCACCAAGTCTGGAATCTGTAATTTCCAGATGCCATGTTTGCTTGTTGTTCTAGGCCAATCCATGATAGTTTTGGGGTGAATCTTGATGATTCCTTGTAGTATATATTGTTGGCTATCTATTCATGCTCTCACATGCTTATTTGAGTGGCTGTAGCATATTTAACATTTGCTCCCAAGTTGCAACAAATTACTGCTGTCAGGATTTTGTTGTCAAGTTCAATATGTCATAGCTTGTTGCTATTGATCCATGGCTCCTTTGGGGATGCTCCAATGGACTTATTTTTTGTAGGATATGTCTAGTTTATGTCCATAATATTTGCCATGATGTTTGAGTGCTGTAGCTTATTTATCTATTGCTCCGAAGTTGCTATGTGGCTGTAATTTTCAGCTTTCACATGTTTATTGTTTTGTGTGTAACTTTTAGCCCGTAGCTCCGATTTGAGCAAGTCCTATATGAAACTTGTGTGATTTTTCATGTAGATTCATAATATCCTATTATTAACATGTTTTGAAGCATTTTGCTTGATCGCATATTGTCATGCTCCTTGTGCTCCCATAGTGCATCAGTCATGCATCCAGCATATTTTGTGTGCCCATTGCATCTTGTTGATTTCGTGTCTTGTGTGTTTGTGTTTGAGTAGTGCCGGAAGCTGAGGCCGAGTACGAGTACGAGCACGAGGTTACTACCGAGCTTGAGAACGAGGACCCCTCTTACGATCCCATCGACAACTCTTTAGGCAAGATGACCAAACCCCGATAACATTACTATCTTTGCCTATTGCTAGAAGTCTCGATCTATAGTTTTGCCTCGATGCCCATGTCTTTCCTGTCAGCCTCCTATTCGTAACCATGATCCTGTCTAACCACCCTACCTATGCAAACCATTGATTGGCTATACGTAGGCTTCGCTCAGCCCCTCTTATAGCATTGCTAGTTGTAGGTGAAGCTTGAAGATTTTGCTTCTTGTTGAAGCTTGTTGGGATATCACACTATATTAATTATTAAATGAACTCATCTATATATTGGCAATGGGTGGAAGGCTAAGCCTTTTGCTTGGTGATTTGTTCCACTCATGCCGCTAGGAACCGTATAAACCGGTGTTATGTTCCTTGATTATGCGTTCCTCACACGGTTGGGGTCATGGGCCCCCCTCGATAAACCGCTAAGTGCTAAGTCTTTTCCAGCAAGTCCCAACATTGGTACTATTTGCCTAATAACTAAATAAACTTGCATAGGGAGTAATTAACCCTCTTTCTTAATCAACAACCCGGGCCAGTGCTCCACATGAGTGTTGGTCCAAACTGGGGGTTACGCGGGGCCACCTCGAGGGAACTCAAGGTATGGTAAAAACCTGTGGGATCGCCCATCCGGTCGTGGCCTGCGACTAGATACGCGCGGCTTTTGTTAGGGTGTCGGCACGCCGGGAGGATTTGCTGGATTAGCCTTACCTTAGTCGGAGTATCTTGAGCACGGGATTCCGAGGATACTCGGGCCTTCCCACCTTGGAGTTGCGACTTCGCGGATCGTGGGCTTGTCATGGGCCAAGTTGGAACACCCCTGCAGGGTTTGAACTTTCGAAAGCCGTGCCCGCGGTTATGTGGCAGATGAGAGCTTGTTAATATCCGGTTGTAGAAAACTTGACATCTTGTTCCAATACACTACCAGCGTGAGTACCGTGACTGTCATTTTCCGAAAGGGGTTTCGGGAGATGAACACGGTGGGGTTATGTTTGACTGACTTTAGTTAGGATCACTTCATGATCATCTCTCGACCGAGGCACCTTCTCTTCTCGCTCTCTTTTACGTAAGCTAGGCTAGTGCTGCTGCAGACTCTTGTTCTTTCTTCAGCCTTATTCCTCACCCAAGGCTTAAATAGTCGTGTTACCCGGGAACGGGATTGCTGAGTCCTCTGTGGCTCACAGTTACTTCAACACACCAGATGCAGGTACGATGGTGAGCTACCCAGGTGATGGCACCGAGCTAGACTGGGAGTACGACGAGGAGCGTAGCCGTTACTATGTCCGTTATCCCGATGATCAGTAGTGGTTCTTCTACTAGGATTCGATTCCAGACCTGTGGTTTAATGTTATGTTTGGTATCTTGACATTTGGATTTTACCCTTAGATGGGCTGTGATGTTTATTTGAACGATGCTTGAAACATGTAATGAATTTGTGTGACGTGGCGAGTGTAAGCCAACTATCTTTCAGTTTTCCATCCCCATTTTTACATGAGATGTGCAAAGGTACCAAAGTTGCGATCATTCCAGAATGGGCTTATATCTTTAAGTCGTGCCTCGACACGTAGGAGATATAGTCCCATCCTGGGCATTACAAGTTGGTATCAAAGCCTTCTCCGACCTAGAAGCCCCCACTGATTGATCGAATCGTTGACGGTCGAGTCTAGGCACACACTGAAAATGTTTTGAGTCCTATATTTATATCGGAGAGTAGGATTTCTTTGCTTCTCATCCCCTTTCTCTCTGGTGAGGACTCCTGACGACTACTCTTGCCTCTTCTACTTTCAAAATTTGCACCAAATTTTTTATAGGAATCTCGCGAGTATTGTGGGATTGTTTTGATGTTCTTGTGACGAGAATATTGTTCTCGATGCCTCCTGACATTAGGGGTTGTGGCAGTGTCCCGGGGAGTTGAGCTTCGGGGTATTGTCGTCACAAGCATATCGCGACAGTACTAAATACTTAAGACGGCCGACATCGAAAATCTCTCCTATACGGTTAGTGGCAGGATAACCCCGACATCACCCAGTACTGGGGAGGTAGTTCGAGAGTATTGCCATAGCTTGGTATAGTGGATGCTTTTCGAAGGTCCGAGATAGACGGTTTCCGAGAAAGACTGGTTATGTGTTGAAGGATGGATACAGCTGGATGTAGG
The DNA here is from genome assembly GCA_902687465.1 of Secale cereale. Classification (NCBI taxonomy): domain Eukaryota; kingdom Viridiplantae; phylum Streptophyta; class Magnoliopsida; order Poales; family Poaceae; genus Secale; species Secale cereale. The sequence continues at coordinate 428,384,477 of LR738712.1, forward strand.
TTTAGAGTTGATTGCGCGGTGCTTCCCCTGTATCCCCAACACCTGATTGCATAACTGGAAACTTTCGGAAATTAATAGGTGGTTTTATCCAGTAGATCGTAGGCATTCTTCCAATGAATGCAGGTTAGCGAGTTCGGGGTTCTACATTGAGTGAAGTGGTATTATGGCCGATGTTCCGATCGGGAGTTGCATCTTAAAGGGTCCTTGGCTATGCTGATCCGGGGATTGCAAAACCCTTTCGTAACGCGTTCATAAGCTTTCAGCACAAAGATGTTAGAACGAAGCTCCTATCTTGTGTTTGTTCTATCTGTACCTTGTGTTTTTCTTATTTTACCTTTTGTCCCCTATGTGGCTTCTCGTGAAGATTGTTGTTATCATTAAGCTGAGAATTTCATTCGTTCCTCTTGTTCGAATGATTCTTGTGAAGACTATGTTGCATTTCAATCCGTTGTTTCAGCTTATACCTTCTTTCAATCAAATTGCTGATTTCGTGGTCATCTCTTTCAGGATGGTTCCGAAACGAGTTCCCAACGCTAACCCAGAGGGTGAAGAGGTCCCAGATCGTCCTCCTTCCCCTCCTCCTCCGTCTGAGGCTTGGAGAGCGATTATGCAAACTACAAATCAGAACACCCAGATGTTGATGCAGATGATGCAGCAGATGCAAGCTAATCAAGCTAATCAGGGTGCTCCAGGGAACCAAGGCATTTTCTTCAACCAACAGCACCATGCTACTCTCAACCAGTTCTTGGCCAATCAACCAAAAGCTTTCAGTTACTGTGTCGACCCTCTCGATGATGAAGATTGGATAACTGATATCAAGAAGCATTTTGAGTGCAGTAACGTAAGGGAAGAGGACTATGTGAAGTTTGCAGCCTTCCAACTCAAAGACCAAGCAGCTGACTGGTGGCAGCAGTACAAAGATTCCAGAGAAGGGCGTGTGATCTCTTGGGAGGATTTTTGCAAGGACTTTCGCTCTCACCACATTCCAACAAGTGTCTGAAAGTGCAACTAATCCCCGGGTGGTTTTGGTAATTAATAACAACATATATATCATTGAACTAATATTATCTTGAGAATCATTTCAGAGAAATTCGATGATATGGGTATGGAAATGTCTGAAGAAGTGGACCCCTCAAAATGCTAAGACAAGCATTGGCAAAAGCTCAAGACTCCATTTTTGGTTTAGTGATCAAAGATCACATTGAGTCCATAGGAAAAGCCAATACTATTAAAAGGGGATGAGGTTGTGTTAATGTTCTTGTTGCTCAAGTGCTTGGTGATCTAACTCCCTCAACTATCAGCACTATTCACTACTTAACACACACCCATAAGTAATCTCGGTCAAACCAACTCTGTCTCACCGAGATGAAGTTATCTCTACAAACCCTAACATCTCGGTCACACCGATTCATCCAACTCAGTCCCACCGAGATGAACCTCTTCAGTTGTTTCTCCAAACCCTAGCTTCTCGGTCAAACCGATTCTGAGTTTCGGTCTCACCGAAAAAGGGCTGCCAACCTTCTGTGATCAGTTGACATCAATTCGGAATATCCGAGTTTATATCTTCGGTCTCACCGAGATGGTATTTTCGGTCCCACCGAAAATCCCAACGTTCACTATATTTGAACTTTCGGTCTGATCGAGTTTTCACTTCGGTCTGACCGAGATTGGTCAAATGTGTGTGTAACGGTTGGATTTTGTGTGGAGGCTATATATACCCCTCCACCCCCTCTTCATTCGTGAGGAGAGCCATCAGAAAGTACCACCATTCCTACCATACACTTTCTGAGAAGTGAACCACCTACCCTTGTGTTGAGATCAAGCCATTCCATTCCTACCATATGAAACTTGATCTCTAGCCTTCCCAAGTTGCTTTCCACTCAAACCTTCCTTCCACCACAGCCATATCAGTGAGGAGAGTTGAGTGTTGGGGAGTTTATCACTTGAAGCACAAGAGCAAGGAGTTCATCATCATCAACACCGTCTATTACCTTTTGGGGGGTGGTGCCTCCTAGATTGGTTAGGTGTCGCTTGGGAGCCTCCGTCTTGATGATGTGGAGTTGAACCAAGAAGTTTGTAAGGGCAAGGAGATCGCCTACTTCGTGAAGATCTACCCCGAGTAAGGCTAGTCCTCCGTGGGCGTAGGCCGTGATGGAATAGACAAGGTTGCTTCTTCATGGACCCTTCGTGGGTGGAGCCCTCCGTGGACTCGCGCAGCCGTTACCCTCCGTGGGTTGAAGTCTCCATCAACGTGGATGTACGATAGCACCACCTATCGGAACCACGACAAAAATCTCCGTGTCACCAAACTGCGTTTGATCTTCTCCACCTCCTTTTTACATGTGCAATTTACTTTCCGCTGCATATACTCTAGAATTGCATGTGTAGGGTGTTACTTGAATTGGTCTTAATTGTGAAACTGCCAAAAACATTGCATGATCTAAAGGCAGATTTTTATATTGTCAAGTAGTCTAATCACCCCCCTCTAGACCTACTTTCGATCCTACAAGTGGTATCAGAGCTTTGGTCTCCATTGCCTTGGTTTCCATTGCATTGGACTCCATAAGCTTGGTTTCACAACCTAGGAGAGTATGGCGTCTAGTGAGGGTAATTATCGTAGAGGTCCTTACTTTGATGGTACAAATTTTGCTAGTTGGAAGCATAAAATGAAAATGCATATTCTTGGTCATAACCCAGCCGCATGGGGCATTATTTGTGTTGGCATGCAAGGTGATTTCTTTGAAGAAGGAAAAGTTCCGGATCGCGAAGCTACACCCGAAGAATTGAAGATGTTGCAAAACAATGCTCAAGCTTGTGACATTCTCTTCAATGCTTTGTGTCCCGAAGAGTTCAACAAAATCAGTCGTCTTGAGAATGCTAAGGAGATTTGGGATACTTTGGTTGAAATGCACGAAGGTACTGAATCTGTGAAGGAATCAAAGCTAGATATTCTTCAAGGTCAGCTTGACAAGTTCAAGATGAAGGATGGTGAAGGAGTCGCTGAAATGTACTCTAGGCTTGCTCTCATCACAAATGAGATTGCAGGCTTAGGAAGCGAAGAAATGACCGACCGATTCATCATTAAGAAGATTCTCAGAGCTTTGGATGGAAAGTATGACACCGTGTGCACTTTGATCCAAATGATGCCAAACTACAAGAGACTCAAGCCAACTGAAGTCATTGGAAGAATTGTTGCTCATGAGATGACACTTAAGGATAAGGAAGAGCTTCACAACAAGTCGAGTGGTGCTTACAAAGCTACAAGTGATGCTCCTACTACCTCAAGTGACAAGCTAATTTCCAATGAAGAGATAAGCCTAATGGTCAAGAACTTCAACAAGTTCTACAAGAATAGAGGCAAAGAAAGAAGCTCAAAGTCTAGATCATATGATGAAAAGAGATCTTCTAGTCGTGATCGAAACTGCTACAATTGTGGAAGACCCGGACACTTCTCAAATGAGTGTACGGCTCCCCACAAGAGAAGAGAAGAATCTCCAAGAAGAAGAGCAAGAGATGAGTCACCTCGGAGAGAGAGAAGGAGTAGAGATGATCGTTATGAACGAAGACCCTTTCGGAGAAGCAAGGATTCGGAGAGAAAAGACAAGTCATCAAGGAGCTACACAAGAAGAAGACATCAAGCTCATGTAGGTGAATGGGTCTCCGGCTCCGACTCCGACAATCAATCCGATGGAAGCTATCACTCCGACTCCGACTACAGTCAAGATGAAGGTGTTGCCGGACTTGCACTCGTATCCTCCAACTCCAACTCCTACGACTTATTTGATTCACCAAATGAGGGAATTGGAAGATGCTTCATGGCTAAAGGCCCCAAGGTAACACACCCTGAATTCATTGACTTTGATAGTGATGAGGATGACTTGCTTGGTGAAGATGAGCTCTTGCATGATAAATCTAGTGAGCTTAGTAATGATGAAAATGCTAGTAGTCTTTATAGTCGAGAAGAGTCGAATGACAATGCTATGAAGGAGATTGAGCGTCTAACTAAATAACTAAACACTCTTAAGTTAGCTCATGAAACAACTCAAGAAGATCATAGAGAGCTCCTAAGATCTCATGAGAAGCTACGCTTCGAGAAGCTCACTCTAGAGCAAGAACATGAGTTTCTAAAAGCGATCAATGATGATCTTCGAAAGAAGAGTTCTTCATATCTTGCCAAACGACTTCTCTTGTCTAATTTCTTGCCACCTATTAAGACTAAGCATGACAAGCATAAGAAAAATTCTTCCTCTAGTAGTAACAATAACAATGTTAAATCCAATATTGTTGCTTCTAGTAGTTCTCTTGATTCCACTAACAATGTTTCAAGCCAAGTTACACTTGAGCAAGAAAATAGCTTATTGAAGGAAATCATAGAGAAAGGTGTCTACAAGAGTCTTGCCGGAAGCAAGAACTTTGAGGAGATTGTTCGCAAACAAGGAAGACACCGGAAGAATTAAGGGATTGGTTTTGAGCGAAAGTTCAACGCCAAAGGTGTTGAGTGGGAAGAAGGTCAATACCCTACTCCACAGTTTGTCTCACAAAAGGAGAAGTATGATCCTACTTCTTCCAATGTGGAACAAGCTCAAGATGACCTTCCACCACAAGACCACAAGCTAAAGGCCAAGGACAAGCTTCAAGAGGAGATTGATGCATTCATTGAAGCACCTCAAGCCATGGTCAAGTGGGTTCCCAAGGACACATCAAGTTCTACTTCGTCAAGCTCAACTACAACACCAAGGATTCCCATCAAGATGATGTGGATCCCAAAGAAGAAGAACTAGTAGGTTCTTGAGGGTGACTCCGCCAACAAATTTCACTCATATTCATTTTGGCAAGAACTTGTGCAATCAACTTCCACATCATGCACTTGTTCAAGGAGTCACAAACCCTCTTGTTGGTAAGTCAAGGGACAAGGTAATCATTGCTTTCATGGACATTATCTTTTGTGTACTTCACTCTATGTCCATGGATATTCTTGTTTGTTCCTTGTGGGACTAACCCATGTAGGTATTGAAAGTGCCCTAATCCAAGGATAGCTCTCAACTCTTGATGATCTACATCAACATTGAGCATCCACATCTTCAACATCTACATGAAGTCTTCTACGACAACCCAAGGTTAGTTTGACCCTTTAAAAGGGGTTCTCACATCTAGGGGGAGCCTTGCTCTAAAAATTGAGCTAAAGCATCTCCAAATGATGTGAACACATAAATGCTTTATGTAAAAGTGGTAACCCCACTTGTGCTTAAACGATGAGTATGACCTATGATCAAATGTTCTCATTTGGCTCCTAAGTCAATATACTCATATATAGATGACCTAGTCATCGACAATTTGTGTGCTAGTAGCTAGAGTTTTGGTTGTGCATGTTTGACACATATTTCAGTTGCTATCTTATTGTGTGAGCATGTTGAATGCATGATTCTATTCATTCAAGGACATCCATTTGTGGTTTCGATTGTTTTGGTTTCTTTTTCTGGCCAAATGGATGGACAAGAATGCCTAAGCACCTTCCCTAGCTATCTATGCTATCTTGTCTCAAATTCTATTCATGCTTATATCACAACTTTGAACAAGTCTTTTTCGGACAGTCCGAGTGAGGAGCACTCGGAACCACCGATTCGTCTAAGGCTGACTTCCAAAACCTTCTAAGTCCATTTCGGTCTGACCGGCTTCCCAATCTCGGTCCAACCGAAACACTTAGATTGATCTAGGTTTCATCTCGGTGAAACCGAGTTCAAAATCTCGGTCTGACCGATATGCGTAACTGCACTGCAATTATGCATCTCGGTGACACCGAGTTTTTCAACTCGGTCCCACCGACAGCACGGGGTTATATATACTGAGGGCTGCGCGCGATCTATTCCTTTCAAACGTTCGCCCTCCAAGACCCCTGCTGCCGTCGCCCTGATCTAAGGATCGTCGCCGTCGTCACCTGTGCGCCCTCGCCGCAGGTCTCCGCCGCCGTCAACGGTAATCTTCTCCGCCGTTGCCGCCGTAGAGGGACACCACCAAGTTAGGGTGTGTCCCGATCCCTTTCATGCTCCACTTCTGATTCTTGCATGATAGGACTGCCCTGATTCAATCCACGTTTGATATGATCCCAATACATTGTTCAGATCTTCTAATTTCGAGGAAAATTCTTAGGTTTAGGTTTCCACGGAATGCATCTCGGTGAAGCCGATTCCTGAAACTCGGACTAACCGATTTGGTCTCTGACCATTGCACTACATAGTTCGGTCTGACCGAGTTGTGGAAATCGGAATGTCCGAATTGAAGTTTCTGTGAAACCCTAAGTTTTCGGTAGGACCGAAACCCATTTCGGTCTGACCGAAAGTGGTGTGTAGGTTCTGTTGAACACTTCGGTTACACCGAAACTTGAAATCGGTTTGACCGAAATACATTCTGTGAAAACTCAAAACTAAGTTTTTTAACTCATTTTTTTTTCTGCAAAAACTTCTGCAGTTGTGATAACTCTTCCATTCTGCCTATACCTTATCTTTTCACAGGTTTTTCAGCCATGTCAGATGTCAGTGACAGCCAGAACAGGTCTGAATCACCGTTTGCTGAAATTCCAGAGGCAGATACAAGTCCTGCAAGCAGCTCTAGTGATGATGGTGAGAGGAGCACCCCTAGTGGTTTGCCTCCCGCAGCTACGAGAACCAGGAAGAAGAGAACCTCTGATGATGAGGATTCCGACTTTGTTGCTGAGGAAGTTACCTCCAAGCCCAAGAGGAATGTGGTTGCCAAAGAGCACCAAGGGCAGCAGCCAAGGAAAGGTACAAGCAAGGTAAAACAGTCTGCATTTGCTAAGAAGCTCATCTTGGAAGAGCCAGCTCCAAGCAAGGTGAAAAAGACTTCCAAGAGGAAGAGAGTTGTTTATGCTGAACCTCAAGTTGATGCTGAAGAAGAAGAAGAAGAAGATGCACCCCAGCCTCCTCCTCAGAAAGCTAAGTTCATGGGTGATGCCATTCGGGCTCAAGCCTCCTCCAAGCCCAAGAAGCCTGCTCAAGCTAAGGCAGCTCCAGCGAAGCCCAAGAGGACAACCAGAAGCATTCCAGCTTCTGAGAAGAACAAAGGTGAGATGCCACCTTCTGAGTCAGATGAAGAGCATGTGTTGCTCAAGCTCCGTCCCAAGTTGCCACTCCACAATGATGCTCATCCTCAAGCTGAGGACATGAAGGCAAGGAAGGACAAAGGTCTCAGGCTATGGAGACAGTCTGATCCATATGCCGTAAGAAGAAGGACTGCTGTGGACCCCAGATTCCACACCAGAGAGCAGCAGGATTTCTATGAGACCGTGCTAATGGATAAGAAGCCCATTGTTGCTGACACCAGGTATGTTGACTGGGAGTACATTGACAGTGAAGAGCACCGGGACTTCTTTCCCCATGTGCATGAGAGCTTTACTGCATGTGGAGTTGCTGATTTTGTGGGTCAAGAACTGACAGCATGGAATGACGAGATGATCATGCAGTTCTATGCCACTGCCCATTTCTACCCTGATGGCAAGATCACCTAGATGACTGAAGGTCAACGGTTTTCTTCAACTGTCGAAGAATGGGCAGAACTTCTGAACGCTCCTGTGCAGAGAGAGGACGACATTGATGTCTATGGGATTCCTAAGAAGAGTCATGATTCTATGAAGAATATGTACAAGGAGATCCCAGCTGCTGATTTAGAGGGATGGAAGCTCGGCTCAGTGTACTATCTCCAGGCAGGTCTGACCACCACTAGCACTATTCTGAGGCATACTTTGATGCCTAAGTCAGGTGACCACCGGATGATACGAGGCTATTCTATCAACATGCTGCACATTCTCGATGAGAAGGCACCTTTTAAGGTGATGGACTTGATGGTAGAAACCATTAAGAGGACTGCAGCTGACCAGAAGAGGTCGTGTGGGTTTGCTCCGCAGATACAGATGCTCATCAACGCCAAGTTTGGCACGGGCAAATTCATGTTGGATAGGAAGCACTTGCCACTGCAGCCAGAGCATGAGGACAACGTAGTTGTGATGGATGAAGAGGATCCCACCTCAGTTGAAGGGCAAGCCAAGATCGAAGCTGCGAAGAAAGCCAAAGCTGACAAAGAGGCAGCAGCAGCAGCAGCTAAGCCAAAGAGCTTTGGAGAACAGATTCTTGAAGCAACCCAGAGAATTGAACAACGCCTGGCCAGCATTGAGCAATCTCAGGAGAGCCTTGAGAGGATTGTCGAGGACAAGATCCACGCTCTAGACGTGAAGCTGACTGAGATTCAGGTGTCTGTCAACAAGCTTGAGGCAGACATGGAGGAGACTAGGCAGGAGAGAGCAGAGCTTATGCAGGATGATCTAGTCCAGGACTCTCATCGCCAGACTGCTCAGGTTCCCAGAGGATCCAGATCTGCAGCTATCCCAGTGACAGACTCCAGGGCTACCACTTCAGCACCAGCTACAGCTCCAGCAGTTCCTACAGCTCCAGCATCCACTCCTCCACCGCAGACATCAGTAGAGGTCTTCGCAGATGCAGCTATCTCTACACCGACATCGACCCAGACGGGAGCAGCCAGCCGAGCCCGCAGTGACGTTTAGCTCTATACCTTTTCGAACTTTTTGGTAACTTGTTGCCAAAGGGGGAGAAATTGTTATAGATCATAGGGCTTCGAGAGAGAGAGTGCTCTTTCGTTTTTTTTCGTTCTTTTGCCGGTTTTCCTTGAGATACATTGGTTTCTTTTGGTTCCAGATACTTTATGTGTGCTTGCTACTACGTTTGATGCTACCTTAATGAGTGCTTAGCCATACTATGCTTTAATGTGTGCTTATTGCTTATCCTATGCTATTCCTTATTGTATGGCTATTTACTCTTGTCTTGGTGATTAAGTGCATGTTATTCACTCTTATCATTTTGTGCGCTCCACCAAGATGTATGTGACATGGAAGAGTGACCCATAATCCTAATCGATTGTGCATTTGCATTCAAGCGCAAATTTTAAATAATGCACAAATTTAGGGGGAGCTCTTGTTTATCACATACTTCTCAAAGCGACGATATTATTCATTGATTATATCTTTTGTCGAAGCTTTGATCTATATGTTGTCATCAATTACCAAAAAGGGGGAGATTGAAAGTGCAACTAATCCCCGGGTGGTTTTGGTAATTAATAACAACATATATATCATTGAACTAATATTATCTTGAGAATCATTTCAGAGAAATTCGATGATATGGGTATGGAAATGTCTGAAGAAGTGGACCCCTCAAAATGCTAAGACAAGCATTGGCAAAAGCTCAAGACTCCATTTTTGGTTTAGTGATCAAAGATCACATTGAGTCCATAGGAAAAGCCAATACTATTAAAAGGGGATGAGGTTGTGTTAATGTTCTTGTTGCTCAAGTGCTTGGTGATCTAACTCCCTCAACTATCAACACTATTCACCACTTAACACACACCCATAAGTAATCTCGGTCAAACCAACTCTGTCTCACCGAGATGAAGTTATCTCTACAAACCCTAACATCTCGGTCACACCGATTTATCCAATTCAGTCCCACCGAGATGAACCTCTTCAGTTGTTTCTCCAAACCCTAGCTTCTCGGTCAAACCGATTCTGAGTTTCGGTCTCACCGAAAAAGGGCTGCCAACCTTCTGTGATCAGTTGACATCAATTCGGAATATCCGAGTTTATATTTTCGGTCTCACCGAAATGGCAAACCCTAACCTTTGACTCACTTCGGTCTCACCGAGATGGTATTTTCGGTCCCACCGAAAATCCCAACGTTCACTATATTTGAACTTTCGGTCTGACCGAGTTTCACTTCGGTCTGACCGAGATGGTCAAATGTGTGTGTAACGGTTGGATTTTGTGTGGAGGCTATATATACCCCTCCACCCCCTCTTCATTCGTGAGGAGAGCCATCAGAAAGTACCACCATTCCTACCATACACTTTCTGAGAAGTGAACCACCTACCCTTGTGTTGAGATCAAGCCATTCCATTCCTACCATATGAAACTTGATCTCTAGCCTTTCCAAGTTGCTTTCCACTCAAACCTTTCTTCCACCACAGCCATATCAGTGAGGAGAGTTGAGTGTTGGGGAGTTTATCACTTGAAGCACAAGAGCAAGGAGTTCATCATCATCAACACCGTCTATTACCTTTTGGGGGGTGGTGCCTCCTAGATTGGTTAGGTGTCGCTTGGGAGCCTCCGTCTTGATGATGTGGAGTTGAACCAAGAAGTTTGTAAGGGCAAGGAGATCGCCTACTTCGTGAAGATCTACCCCGAGTAAGGCTAGTCCTCCGTGGGCGTAGGCCGTGATGGAATAGACAAGGTTGCTTCTTCGTGGACCCTTCGTGGGTGGAGCCCTCCGTGGACTCGCGCAGCCGTTACCCTCCGTGGGTTGAAGTCTCCATCAACGTGGATGTACGATAGCACCACCTATCGGAACCACGACAAAAATCTCCGTGTCACCAAACTGCGTTTGATCTTCTCCACCTCTCTTTTACATGTGCAATTTACTTTCCGCTGCATAAACTCTAGAATTGCATGTGTAGGGTGTTACTTGAACTGATCTTGTTTGTGAAACTGCCAAAAACTTTGCATGATATAAAGGCAGATTTTTTATATTGTCAAGTAGTCTAATCACCCCCCCTCTAGACCTACTTTCGATCCTACAGTATCTCATGGAATCTTTTAGCTTAAGGGGAGAAGACTTAGAGGAATCTTCACAATTGATATCCTATGAAAAGCAAAATCTCTCAGAGTTCATTGAAAATCTTTTAGCTTCGGAGACATGTTTGCTGATTCAAGCCTGTGCTCAAATATGAGACACTCTTTATACATGTCCTCCCTGGCTTGGTACTCTTGATGTTCTTGCAGTTGGTTGAAGGAATACTCTTGTGTTATCTAACCTTGTTTTCTCAAGTTTATCCCTTCAGGTACAATGTCAAGGAACCTCAAGGTAAGTATATGCATCTTGCAGAATGTGCATGATGGTGACTTGCTTGTAAATACTTGTTTGCAAGAAATCACCATGCACATATGCATTATCACTCAATTCCTTTTCTTCTGCTCTGATGCATATAGCCAAGCTGCATGTAGCACATCTTGCTTATCTCTCTTGTGTGCTTGTGGTAGTCCAAAACCATAATTTATGAAAATCTTGCACACTTGTAGGGGGAGCCTGTGTACTACATGCTTGTCAAAGCTTTCATGATAATTCTGTCTTTCTTTCAATAAGCTTTGATGTTTTGTTTAGTGTGATTTTAGTGTGTTGCCATCAATTACCAAAAAGGGGGAGATTGAAAGCACATTTGCTCCCTGGGTGGTTTTGGTAATTAATGACAACATACTTTGTGGTTGGACTAATGCTTTTATCAAGTATGTTTCAGGAAACCCAATCACATTGGTATGGCAAGATGACTGAAGAAGTGGACCCCTCAAATGCTAAGGCAAGCATTGGCAAAAGCTCAAGACTCCATTTCTGGTTTAGTGATCAAAGATCACATTGAGTCCATAGGAAAAGCCAATACTATTAAAAGGGGATGAGGTTGTGTTAATGTTCTTGTTGCTCAAGTGCTTGGTGATCTAACTCCCTCAACTATCAGCACTATTCACTACTTAACACACACCCATAAGTAATCTCGGTCAAACCAACTCTGTCTCACCGAGATGAAGTTATCTCTACAAACCCTAACATCTCGGTCACACCGATTCATCCAACTCAGTCCCACCGAGATGAACCTCTTCAGTTGTTTCTCCAAACCCTAGCTTCTCGGTCAAACCGATTCTGAGTTTCGGTCTCACCGAAAAAGGGCTGCCAACCTTCTGTGATCAGTTGACATCAATTCGGAATATCCGAGTTTATATTTTCGGTCTCACCGAAATGGCAAACCCTAACCTTTGACTCACTTCGGTCTCACCGAGATGGTATTTTCGGTCCCACCGAAAATCCCAATGTTCACTATATTTGAACTTTCGGTCTGACCGAGTTTTCACTTCGGTCTGACCGAGATTGGTCAAATGTGTGTGTAACGGTTGGATTTTGTGTGGAGGCTATATATACCCCTCCACCCCCTCCTCATTCGTGAGGAGAGCCATCAGAAAGTACCACCATTCCTACCATACACTTTCTGAGAAGTGAACCACCTACCCTTGTGTTGAGATCAAGCCATTCCATTCCTACCATATGAAACTTGATCTCTAGCCTTCCCAAGTTGCTTTCCACTCAAATCTTTCTTCCACCACAGCCATATCAGTGAGGAGAGTTGAGTGTTGTGGAGTTTATCATCTGAAGCACAAGAGCAAGGAGTTCATCATCATCAACACCGTCTATTACCTTTTGGGGGGTGGTGCCTCCTAGATTGGTTAGGTGTCGCTTGGGAGCCTCCGTCTTGATGATGTGGAGTTGAACCAAGAAGTTTGTAAGGGCAAGGAGATCGCCTACTTCGTGAAGATCTACCCCGAGTAAGGCTAGTCCTCCGTGGGCGTAGGCCGCGATGGAATAGACAAGGTTGCTTCTTCGTGGACCCTTCGTGGGTGGAGCCCTCCGTGGACTCGCGCAGCCGTTACCCTCCGTGGGTTGAAGTCTCCATCAACGTGGATGTACGATAGCACCACCTATCGGAACCACGACAAAAATCTCCGTGTCACCAAACTGCGTTTGATCTTCTCCACCTCTCTTTTACATGTGCAATTTACTTTCCGCTGCATATACTCTAGAATTGCATGTGTAGGGTGTTACTTGATTTGATCTTGTTTGTGAAACTGCCAAAAACTTTGCATGATCTAAAGGCAGATTTTTTATATTGTCAAGTAGTCTAATCACCCCCCCTCTAGACCTACTTCGATCCTACAGTGTCATCGAGGGTATGCGTGAGCAATTCCGCAACCTGAAGCAGGGCTCTATGACTGTCTACCAGTATAATGTCAAGTTCCAAAATCTTGCCCGATATGCTAAGCAAGACATCCCAGATGCAAAGAGCAAGATCTATCAGTTCCGCGGAGGTCTGAAAGATGAACTTCAACTTGCTCTCACCTTGTTCGAGCCCGATGAGTTCGACAAATTCTATAACATGGTGCTCAAGCAAGAGGCAGCCCAGCTCAAGATGGAGGCTTCCAAAAAGAGGATTTGAGATGCCCTTCACTCCTCCTCATCTTCTCAAGTCGTCGCGAAACAACAGAAATTTTGGCTTCCTCCTCCTCCAGTGATTCGAGCTCCTTACAACAACTCCAACAACAACAAGAACTCAGGTGGCCGTGGTTTCTCCCACCCACCCAACTCGAGCAACCAGTCGAAGAATCAGTTTCAGTCTCAAGGTTCCAAGTCAAGTGGTTCTCATTTCCGTCCTCTCTCAGAGGTGGTCTGCAACAAGTGCACTCAGAAAGGTCACTATGCTAACAAGTGCCCCAACCCGAAGCGCCTTCCACCTCCTCCACTTGCAGTTCAGCGATTGTCAAGCATATTCCAAAGTCTGCAAGGGTGAATCTGATGAATGCAGCGCAAGCGGAGAATTCTTCTGATGTGATTTTGGGTAACCTTTCAGTGAACTCTTTTCCTGCTAAAGTGTTGTTTGATTCGGGTGCTTCATGTTCTTTCATGTCATATCCATTGGCATCCAAGCACAACATTGTCACCAAAAGTTTGCCAAGGGAATTGTCAGTTGTTTCTCTAGGCAAACTAATGCATTCAAAGATATTTGCTCCGGATGTTTCTATTCGCATGGGTGCGCTTTCTGGCTAAACCGGTGGTTCTTGGCAATTCCGACATCGACCTTATCCTCGGAATGGACTGGCTTTCCCAGCATGATGCTCAAATTGACTGTGCACAGAAGGAAGTCAAGATTACTCATTCCGATGATGATGTGATTATCTTCGCCTCCAGGGATAACACTATCAGGCTTTTCTCTCTCAATGACAAGGGCGAGATGAATGCCATATCTCAAATTCCGGTGGTTAACGAATACCAAGACGTCTTTCCTGAAGAACTTCCAGGCATGCCTCCACACCGTCAAGTGGAATCCGTAATTGAACTCGAGCCGGGTACTGAGCCAACATGCCGGCGTCCGTACAAGCTCTCTCCTAAAGAGTTGAAGGAGTTGAAGAAACAACTTGATGAACAGGAGCGTATGGGTCTCATCAGGCCTAGTACGTCTCCTTGGGGCTGTGGTGTCTTATTTGTCAAGAAGAAGGATGGCACGGAGCGCCTCTGCGTTGATTACCGGCCACTGAACAAGAAGACAATAAAGAACAAGTATCCGCTCCCCAACATCAACGAACTGTTCGAGCAGCTCAAAGGAGCTAAAGTGTTCTCTAAGCTCGATCTCCAAATGGGCTATCACCAGATTCGCATTCGAGAAGAAGATATCCCCAAGACTGCCTGCAGAATGAGCTACGGCTCATATGAGTATACAGTCATGTCCTTTGGTCTCGCCAATGCTCCACCTACCTTCTCGAGAATGATACACTACATTTTCAACCCCTACACCGGCGAGTTTGTGCTTGTGTATCTGGATGACATTTTGGTATTTTCCAAGAATGAAGAAGATCACGAAAAGCACCTCCGTCTCGTTCTCGACAGACTCCGTGAACATAAGTTCTATGCCAAGTTCTCCAAGTGCGAATTTTGGCTCGATAAGGTCTTGTATCTGGGCCATATCATCTCTGCTGACGGTATAGCGGTAAACCCCGAGAAAGTTGAAGCAATTGTCAACTGGGAAGCTCCTCAGAACGTCAAGCAACTCCGAAGCTTTCTTGGTCTTGCCAGCTATTGCAGAAGGTTCGTTGAGAACTTCTCCAAGATTGCCAAGCCTCTTTCCAACTTGCTGCAGAAGAATGTCAAGTACTACTGGTCTCCAGATTGTGAAGTGGCATTCAAAACTCTCAAAGAAAAGCTCGTCTCTGCTCCAGTTCTTACTCCTCCAGATGAGTCCAAGCCCTACGAAGTATTCTGTGATGCTTCTCTTCAAGGACTTGGTGGTGTGCTTATGCAGGACAAGAGAATTGTGGCATACACTTCTCGTCAACTGAAGCCAAGTGAGAAGAACTACCCCACACATGACCTTGAACTAGCAGCTGTGGTACATGCTTTGATTACGTGGAGACATCTGTTGTTGGGCAGAAAATTCGACATCTTCACCGATCACAAGAGGTTGAAGTACATCTTCACACAGCCGAATCTGAACCTCCGCCAGACTCGTTGGGTTGAAATGATCCAAGAGTATGATCCCAGCATCGAATACACTCCTGGCAAGGCGAATGTGATTGCAGATGCTTTGAGCAGAAAGGCATATTGCAACAACCTTCTTATCAAGCCGTTCCAGCCTGAGCTTTGTGAAGCATTCAGGAAACTCAACCTCCAAGTTGTTCCGCAGGGTTTTCTTGCAAATCTTCAAATCGCTCCTACCTTGGAAGATCAGGTCCGCGAGGCCCAACTCAGTGATGCCATGGTGCAGAAAGTGAAACATGGTATTGCAGAAGGTACTCCTAAATACAAGTGCTATCGCGTTGATGAGAGAGATACCTTGTTCTTTGAGGACAGACTCGTTGTTCCCAAAGGTGATCTCAGGAAGCTCATAATGGAAGAAGCACATGATTCCCTCCTTTCCATTCATCCTGGCAGTTCCAAGATGTACCAAGATCTTAAACAATCTTACTGGTGGACACGCATGAAAAGGGAGATTGCCCAATTCGTGAATGAATGTGATGTCTGTAGAAGAGTGAAGGCAGAGCATCAACGTCCAGCCGGTCTTCTCCAACCTCTTCCTATTCCCGAGTGGAAATTTGACCACATTGAAATGGATTTCGTCACTTGCTTTCCTAAGTCCAAGAGAGGGAATGATTCTATCTTCATGGTGATTGACAAGCTTACCAAAGTCGCTCACTTCCTTCCAGTCAAAGAATCAATCAATGCAGCTTAATTGGCAGAGTTGTACACTTCCAGAATTGTGTCCTTACATGGCATCCCTCAAGTTATCTCCTCAGACCGTGGAAGTTTGTTCACTTCAAAGTTCTGGGACTCCTTTCAGTCTGCCATGGGCACTAAGATCAGGTTCAGCACTGCTTTTCACCCTCAGACTAGTGGTCAAGTCGAAAGAGTGAATCAGATTCTAGAAGACATGCTCAGAGCCCATGTCATATATTTTGGCATGAAATGGGAAGATTGCCTTCCATTTGCCGAGTTCTCTTACAACAACAGCTTTCAAGCAAGTGCAGGCAAAGCTCCGTTTGAAATCCTCTATGGCAGAAAGTGCCGTACCCCTCTCAACTGGTCTGAGACTGGTGAACGTCGACTTCTTGGCAATGACTTGATCTCAGAAGCCGAAGAGATGAGCAAAGTCATACGTGAGAATCTCAAGGCCGCTCAGCCGCGTCAGAAGAGCTACTATTACGGCAAGCATCGCGATTTGGCCTTCAACATTGGGGTTCATGTCTATCTCCGTGTTTCTCCGATGAAAGGCACCCAAAGATTCGGTATCAAAGGAAAGCTTGCTCCTAGATACGTCGGGCCTTTCAAGATCCTTGGCAAAAGAGGCGATCTAGCCTATCAACTTGAGCTCCCTTCCAACTTCGCCAATGTTCATGATGTGTTTCATGTGTCTCAACTCCGCAAATGCTTCAAGACTCCTGAACGCATGATTCCGTTTGAAGAGATTGATCTTCAACAAGACTTGTCTTATCGAGAGCACCCCGTTGCTATTCTCGAAGAAACCGAGCGCAAGACCCGCAACAAGTCCATCAAATTCTTGAAAGTCAAGTGGTCACACCATACCGACCGAGAAGCTACGTGGGAATGAGAAGATCATCTTCGTTCCGAGTACCCTTCCTTTTTCCAGTCCTAGATCTCGGGACGAGATCTTTTTGTAGTGGTGGAGGGTTGTAATGCCCCGGATGTAATACTTTCCCTTTTGGGCAATATATAATATCTCTGGCTTCATCAATTCCATTCCGGGTTCTTTGTCTTTTCGGGTTTTCGTTCTTTTGTCGTGTGCGTGTGTGTTCATTCATTCATATCATGTAGTCATGTGCATCGCATTGCATTTGTGTTGTCGCTTGCATCCGGTCCCACTCGTTTCTTTCCGTTGTCCGTTTCGCGTTCCGGAGCTCTCTCACGTGTCCGTGGCGTCCCGTAGGCCTACTTTGGTGTTTGGCCGTGTAACGTTACCGGTTTAGCGCGAGACGTGTCGTGTGTTGTTGTTTTGGTGTGTGTAACCCGCCTGTCAAATCTCATCGCGTTTGGAGTTCGTTTGGTGCCCCAACAGTTATTCTCGTGGGCTAAAAGTACCTCCACTTTGAGGCCCAAGACACCCCTCCAACAGCCCACCAAACCAACCCAAAACCCTCCCTTCATCTAGGCCATCCAATTCTGATCGCGTGGCCGAAAACCACACCTCTTTTGGACAACCCTAGCTCCTGGTGCCTATATATTTGTGCAACCTTCCTCAATTTTTGCCCCAAAATAAGGAAACCCTAGTCCACCATCATCTCCTACCTCTTCTTCTTCTTCCTCCAGCCACCTCGCCGGATTTCTCGCCGGAATCCACGCCACCTCGCCGGAGATCCCGCCGGCCACCCTCCAGGCCGCGCCGCCACCTCCGCCTCCGGGCACCGCCTCCACGCCGTTAGGCGCCCCTCTAGCCGGAGCGCCCCGCCGTTGCGTCTAGGCCATCGGGGCTTCGAAGCAGCCCCCGCCGCCGGCCGATTGGTTCGAGGGGAAGCCGATCCCCCGATCCGGATCTGTGCCCCCCCCGTGGGCCTCCGCCTTCGCCCCTCCAGCTGGGCCGCAGCCGGCTGCCGCAGGCGCCAAGGCCGGCCCGTTAGCTAGGGGCCCAGTCCGCCGCCCTCAGCCTTGTTCGATCTCCCCTCGCGTTCCGCCCCCGTGGCCTCGAGCCAGTCGCCGCCACCGATCGATCGGGGGAGGAGGAGCCTCCCCGATCCGATCTGCCTACCGGGTCGCGTGCGTGGCCCGTTACCGCGGTGGATCCGGCCCGTTAGCAGCGTCCGTGCCCGACCCGCTCGCCCGCGGATCCGATCCGGCCCGCGCCGTTGACCCGCCGCCCGTTTGACCGTTGACCCAGATCTGGAGGTTGCCACTTTTTCCCTAAGTCCCCAGATATTTTGATCTCTGATGCTATTTTCAAGCGTGGATAACTTTTTGTGCGTAGCTCCGATTTGAGTGAATGATATGTCCAAATGTTCGTGGAGACATATACTACATTTCATTCCATTGTGCCATGCATGTTTGAGGTCATCTAGATGCTTAAATATCTGTTGCAAGAGTGCATCTTGTTATAAACTGCTGTTAGTTGTTGTTTTCATGCCATCTTTGCAATGTGATAACTTTTTGCATGTTCATCCAAATGAAGCAAATGAGATGTCCACGTGTTCGTCGTGATATGCTCTACATGTTGGGAGCTTTAGCTTGCATGATAGAATTAATCTTGCCATGTTTATCTCCTTTGCAAAGTGCTATGTGGCTGTTATGTCATTAGACTTGTTATGAGATGTCATTTTGAGGAGCTCATTGCTATCGTTGTGTTTGTCCGCTTGATGCATGCTTAGATGTTTTGTAATCATCATCATGTGTATTTTGCTGTGGTGCTTACCACTTGACATGTTTAGCTTTGAGGTGACTTAAACTTGCTCTCAAAGATGCCATTATGAAACTGCTGAATTTCACTAAGTCTGGAATCTGTAATTTCCAGATGCCATGTTTGCTTGTTGTTCTAGGCCAATCCATGATAGTTTTGGGGTGACTCTTGATGATTCCTTGTAGTATATATTGTTGGCTATCCATTCATGCTCTCACATACTTATTTGAGTGGCTGTAGCATATTTCACTTTTGCTCCCAAGTTGCAACAAATTACTGCTGTCAGGATTTTGTTGTCAAGTTCAATATGTCATAGCTTGTTGCTATTGATCCATGGCTCATTTGGGGATGCTCCAATGGACTTATTTTCTGTAGGATATGTCTAGTTTATGTCCATACTATTTGCCATGATGTTTGAGTGCTGTAGCTTATTTATCTATTGCTCCGAAGTTGCTATGTGTCTGTAATTTTCAGCTTTCGCATGTTTATTGTTTTGTGTGTAACTTTTAGCCCGTAGCTCCGATTTGAGCAAGTCCTATATGAAACTTGTGTGATTTTTCATGTAGATTCATAATATCCTATTATTAACATGTTTTGAAGCATTTTGCTTGATCGCATATTGTCATGCTCCTTGTGCTCCCATAGTGCATCAGTTATGCATCCAGCATATTTTGTGTGCGCATTGCATCTTGTTGATTTCGTGTCTTGTGTGTTTGTGTTTGAGTAGTGCCGGAAGCTGAGGCCGAGTACGAGTACGAGCACAAGGTTACTACCGAACTTGAGAACGAGGACCCCTCTTACGATCCCATCGACAACTCTTCAGGCAAGATGACCGAACCCCGATAACATTACTATCTTTGCCTATTTCTAGAAGTCTCGATCTATAGTTTTGCCTCAATGCCCATGTCTTTCCTGTCAGCCTCCTATTCGTAACCATGATCCTGTCTAACCACCCTACCTATGCAAACCATTGATTGGCTACACGTAGGCTTCGCTCAGCCCCTCTTATAGCATTGCTAGTTGCAGGTGAAGCTTGACGATTTTGCTTCTTGTTGAAGCTTGTTGGGATATCACACTATATTAATTATTAAATGAACTCATCTATATATTGGAAATGGGTGGAAGGCTAAGCCTTTTGCTTGGTGATTTGTTCCACTCATGCCGCTAGGAACCGTATAAACCGGTGTTATGTTCCTTGATTATGCGTTCCTCACACGGTTGGGGTTATGGGGCCCCCTCGATAAACCGCTAAGTGCTAAGTCGTTTCCAGCAAGTCCCAACATTGGTACTATTTGCCTAATAACTAAATAAACTTGCATAGGGAGTAATTAACCCTCTTTCTTAATCAACAACCCGGGCCAGTGCTCCACATGAGTGTTGGTCCAAACAGGGGGTTACGCGGGGCCACCTCAAGGAAACTCGAGGGCCGGTAAAAACCCGTGGGATCGCCCATCCGGTCGTGGCGTGAGACGAGATACGCGCGGCTACTATCAGGGTGTCGACGTGCCGGGAGGATTTGCTGGATTAGCCTTACCTTAGTCAGAGTATCTTGAGCACGGGATTCCGAGGATACTCGGGCCTTCCCACCTTGGAGTTGCGACTCCGCGGATCGTGGGCTTGTCATGGGCCAAGTTGGAACACCCCTGCAGGGTTTGAACTTTTTAAAGCCGTGCCTGCGGTTATGTGGCAGATGGGAGCTTGTTAATATCCGGTTGTAGAAAACTTGACACCATGTTCCAATACACTACCAGCGTGAGTACCGTGACTGTCATTTTCCGAAAGGGGTTTCGGGAGATGAACACAGTGGGGTTATGTTTGACTGGCTTTAGTTAGGATCACTTCGTGATCATCTCTCGACCGAGGCACCTTCCCTTCTCGCTCTCTTTTACGTAAGCTAGGCTAGTGCTGCTGCAGACTCTTGTTCTTTCTTCAGCCTTGTTCCTCACCCAAGGCTTAAATAGTCGTGTTACCCGAGAACGAGATTGCTGAGTCCTCTGTAGCTCACAGTTACTTCAACACACCAGATGTAGGTACGATGGTGAGCTACCCAGGTGATGGCACCAAGCTAGACTGGGAGTACGACGAGGAGCGTAGCCGTTACTATGTCCGTTATCCCGATGATCAGTAGTGGTTCTTCTACTAGGATTCGATTCCAGACCTGTGGTTTAATGTTATGTTTGGTATCTTGACATTTGGATTTTACCCTTAGATGGGCTGTGATGTTTATTTGAATGATGCTTGAAACATGTAATGAATTTGTGTGACATGGCGAGTGTAAGCCAACTATCTTTCAGTTTTCCATCCCCATTTTTACATGAGATGTGCAAAGGTACCAAAGTTGCAATCATTCCAGAATGGGCTTATATCTTTAAGTCGTGCCTCGACACGTAGGAGATATAGTCCCATCCTGGGCATTACAAGTTGGAAACAGAGCCTTCTCCGACCTAGAAGCCCCCACTGATTGATCGAATCGTTGACGGTCGAGTCTAGGCACACACTGAAAATATTTTGAGTCCTATATTTATATCGAAGAGTAGGATTTCTTTGCTTCTCATCCCCTTTCTCTCTGGTGAGGACTCCTGACGACTAATCTTGCCTCTTCTACTTTCAAAATTTGCACCAAATTTTTTTTAGGAATCTCGCGAGTATTGTGGGATTGTTTCGATGTTCTTGTGACGAGAATATTGTTCTCGATGCCTCCTGACATTAGGGGTTGTGGCAGTGTCCCGGGGAGTTGAGCTACGGGGTATTGTCGTCACAAGCATATCGCGATAGTACTAAATACTTAAGACGGCCGACATCGAAAATCTCTCCTATACGGTTAATGGCAAGATAACCCCGACATCACCCAGTACTGGGGAGGTAGTTCGGGAGTATTGCCATAGCTTGGTATAGTGGATGCTTTTCGAAGGTCCGAGGTAGACGGTTTCCGAGAAAGACTGGTTATGTGTTGAAGGATGGATACAGCTGGATGTAGGTTTAGAGTTGATTGCGCGGTGCTTCCCCTGTATCCCCAACACCTGATTGCAGAACTGGAAACTTTCGGAAATTAATAGGTGGGTTTATCCAGTAGATCGTAGGCATTCTTCCAACGAATGCAGGTTAGCGAGTTCGGGGTTCTACATTGAGTGAAGTGGTATTATGGCCGATGTTCCGATCGGGAGTTGCATTTTAAAGGGTCCTTGGCTATGCTGATCCGGGGATTGCAAAACCCTTTTGTAACGCGTTCATAAGCTTTCAGCACTAAGATGTTAGAACGAAGCTCCTATCTTGTGTTTGTTCTATCTGTACCTTGTGTTTTTCTTATTTTACCTTTTGTCCCCTATGTGGCTTCTCGTGAAGATTGTTGTTATCATTAAGCTGAGAATTTCATTCGTTCCTCTTGTTAGAATGATTCTTGTGAAGACTGTGTTGCATTTCAATCCGTTGTTTCAGCTTATACCTTCTTTCAATCAAATTGCTGATTTCGTGGTCATCTCTTTCAGGATGGCTCCGAAACGAGTTCCCAACGCTAACCCAGAGGGTGAAGAGGTCCCAGATCGTCCTCCTTCCCCTCCTCCTCCGTCTGAGGCTTGGAGAGCGATTATGCAAACTACAAATCAGAACACCCAGATGTTGATGCAGATGATGCAGCAGATGCAAGCTAATCAAGCTAATCAGGGTGCTCCAGGGAACCAAGGCAATTTCTTCAACCAACAGCACCATGCTACTCTCAACCAGTTCTTGGCCAATCAACCAAAAGCTTTCAGTTACTGTGTCGAACCTCTCGATGCTGAAGATTGGATAACGGATATCAAGAAGCATTTTGAGTGCAGTAACGTAAGGGAAGAGGACTATGTGAAGTTTGCAGCCTTCCAACTCAAAGACCAAGCAGCTGACTGGTGGCAGCAGTACAAAGATTCCAGAGAAGGGCGTGTGATCTCTTGGGAGGATTTCTGCAAGGACTTTCGCTCTCACTACATTCCAACAAGTGTCATCGAGGGTATGCGTGAACAATTCCGCAACCTGAAGCAGGGCTCTATGACTGTCTACCAGTATAATGTCAAGTTCCAAAATCTTGCCCGATATGCTAAGCAAGACATCCCAGATGCAAAGAGCAAGATCTATCAGTTCCGCGGAGGTCTGAAAGATGAACTTCAACTTGCTCTCACCTTGTTCGAGCCCGATGAGTTCGACAAATTCTATAACATGGTGCTCAAGCAAGAGGCAGCCCAGCTCAAGATGCAGGCTTCCAAAAAGAGGATTCGAGATGCCGTTCACTCCTCCTCATCTTCTCAAGTCGTCGCGAAACAACAGAAATTTTGGCTTCCTCCTCCTCCAATGATTCGAGCTCCTTACAACAACTCCAACAACAACAAGAACTCAAGTGGCCGTGGTTTCTCCCACCCACCCAACCCGAGCAACCAGTCGAAGAATCAGTTTCAGTCTCAAGGTTCCAAGTCAAGTGGTTCTCATTTCCATCCTCTCTCAGAGGTGGTCTGCAACAAGTGCACTCAGAAAGGTCACTATGCTAACAAGTGCCCCAACCCGAAGCGCCTTCCACCTCCTCCACTTGCAGTTCAGCGATTGTCAAGCATATTCCAAAGTCTGCAAGGGTGAATCTGATGAATGCAGCGCAAGCAGAGAATTCTTCTGATGTGATTTTGGGTAACCTTTCAGTGAACTATTTTCTTGCTAAAGTGTTGTTTGATTTGGGTGCTTCATGTTCTTTCATGTCATATCCATTTGCATCCAAGCACAACATTGTCACCAAAAGTTTGCCAAGGGAATTGTCAGTTGTTTCTCCAGGCAAACTAATGCATTCAAAGATATTTGCTCCGGATGTTTCTATTCGCATGGGTGATTATCGCTTTCTGGCTAAACCGGTGGTTCTTGGCAATTCCGACATCGACCTTATCCTCGGAATGGACTGGCTTTCCCAGCATGATGCTCAAATTGACTGTGCACAGAAGGAAGTCAAGATTACTCATTCCGATGATGATGTGATTATCTTCGCCTCCAGGGATAACACTATCAGGATTTTCTCTCTCAATGACAAGGGCGAGATGAATGCCATATCTCAAATTCCGGTGGTTAACGAATACCAAGACGTCTTTCCTGAAGAACTTCCAGGCATGCCTCCACACCGTCAAGTGGAATTCGTAATTGAACTCGAGCCTGGTACTGAGCCAGCATGCCGGCGTCCGTACAAGCTCTCTCCTAAAGAGTTGAAGGAGTTGAAGAAACAGCTTGATGAACAGGAGCGTATGGGTCTCATCAGGCCTAGTACGTCTCCTTGGGGCTGTGGTGTCTTATTTGTCAAGAAGAAGGATGGCACGGAGCGCCTCTGCGTTGATTACCGGCCACTGAACAAGAAGACAATAAAGAACAAGTATCCGCTCCCCAACATCAACGAACTGTTCGAGCAGCTCAAAGGAGCTAAAGTGTTCTCTAAGCTCGATCTCCGAATGGGCTATCACCAGATTCACATTCGAGAAGAAGATATCCCCAAGACTGCCTTCAGAATGAGCTACAGCTCATATGAGTATACAGTCATGTCCTTTGGTCTCGCCAATGCTCCACCTACCTTCTCGAGAATGATACACTACATTTTCAACCCCTACACCGGCGAGTTTGTGCTTGTGTATCTGGATGACATTTTGGTATTTTCCAAGAATGAAGAAGATCACGAAAAGCACCTCCGTCTCGTTCTCGACAGACTCCGTGAACATAAGTTCTATGCCAAGTTCTCCAAGTGCGAATTTTGGCTCGATAAGGTCTTGTATCTGGGCCATATCATCTCTGCTGACGGTATAGCGGTAAACCCCGAGAAAGTTGAAGCAATTGTCAACTGGGAAGCTCCTCAGAACGTCAAGCAACTCCGAAGCTTTCTTGGTCTTGCCAGCTATTGCAGAAGGTTCGTTGAGAACTTCTCCAAGATTGCCAAGCCTCTTTCCAACTTGCTGCAGAAGAATGTCAAGTACTACTGGTCTCCAGATTGTGAAGTGGCATTCAAAACTCTCAAAGAAAAGCTCGTCTCTGCTCCAGTTCTTACTCCTCCAGATGAGTCCAAGCCCTACGAAGTATTCTGTGATGCTTCTCTTCAAGGACTTGGTGGTGTGCTTATGCAGGACAAGAGAATTGTGGCATACACTTCTCGTCAACTGAAGCCAAGTGAGAAGAACTACCCCACACATGACCTTGAACTAGCAGCTGTGGTACATGCTTTGATTACGTGGAGACATCTGTTGTTGGGCAGAAAATTCGACATCTTCACCGATCACAAGAGGTTGAAGTACATCTTCACACAGCCGAATCTGAACCTCCGCCAGACTCGTTGGGTTGAAATGATCTAAGAGTATGATCCCAGCATCGAATACACTCCTGGCAAGGCGAATGTGATTGCAGATGCTTTGAGCAGAAAGGCATATTGCAACAGCCTTCTTATCAAGCCGTTCCAGCCTGAGCTTTGTGAAGCATTCAGGAAACTCAACTTCCAAGTTGTTCCGCAGGGTTTTCTTGCAAATCTTCAAATCGCTCCTACCTTGGAAGATCAGGTCCGCGAGGCCCAACTCAGTGATGCCATGGTGCAGAAAGTGAAACATGGTATTGCTAAAGGTACTCCTAAATACAAGTGCTATCGCGTTGATGAGAGAGATACCTTGTTCTTTGAGGACAGACTCGTTGTTCCCAAAGGTGATCTCAGGAAGCTCATAATGGAAGAAGCACATGATTCCCTCCTTTCCATTCATCCTGGCAGTTCCAAGATGTACCAAGATCTCAAACAATCTTACTGGTGGACACGCATGAAAAGGGAGATTACCCAATTCGTGAATGAATGTGATGTCTGCAGAAGAGTGAAGGCAGAGCATCAACATCCAGCCGGTCTTCTCCAACCTCTTCCTATTCCCGAGTGGAAATTTGACCACATTGAAATGGATTTCGTCACTGGCTTTCCTAAGTCCAAGAGAGGGAATGATTCTATCTTCATGGTGATTGACAAGTTTACCAAAGTCGCTCACTTCCTTCCAGTCAAAGAATCAATCAATGCAGCTCAATTGGCAGAGTTGTACACTTCCAGAATTGTGTCCTTACATGGCATCCCTCAAGTTATCTCCTCAGACCGTGGAAGTTTGTTCACTTCAAAGTTCTGGGACTCCTTTCAGTCTGCCATGGGCACTAAGATCAGATTCAGCACTGCTTTTCACCCTCAGACTAGTGGTCAAGTCGAAAGAGTGAATCAGATTCTAGAAGACATGCTCAGAGCCCGTGTCATATCTTTTGGCATGAAATGGGAAGATTGCCTTCCATTTGCCGAGTTCTCTTACAACAACAGCTTTCAAGCAAGTGCAGGCAAAGCTCCGTTTGAAATCCTTTATGGCAGAAAGTGCCGTACCCCTCTCAACTGGTCCGAGACTGGTGAACGTCAACTTCTTGGCAATGACTTGATCTCAGAAGCTGAAGAGATGTGCAAAGTCATACGTGAGAATCTCAAGGCCGCTCAGTCGCGTCAGAAGAGCTACTATGACGGCAAGCATCGTGATTTGGCCTTCAACATTGGGGATCATGTCTATCTCCGTGTTTCTCCGATGAAAAGCACCCAAAGATTCGGTATCAAAGGAAAGCTTGCTCCTAGATACGTCGGGCCTTTCAAGATCCTTGGCAAAAGAGGCGATCTAGCCTATCAACTTGAGCTCCCTTCCAACTTCGCCAATGTTCATGATGTGTTTCATGTGTCTCAACTCCGCAAATGCTTCAAGACTCCTGAACGCATGATTCCGTTTGAAGAGATTGATCTTCAACAAGACTTGTCTTATCGAGAGCACCCCGTTGCTATTCTCGAAGAAACCGAGCGCAAGACCCGCAACAAGTCCATCAAATTCTTGAAAGTCAAGTGGTCACACCATACCGACCGAGAAGCTACGTGGGAACGAGAAGATCATCTTCGTTCCGAGTACCCTTCCTTTTTCCAGTCCTAGATCTCGAGACGAGATCTTTTTGTAGTGGAGGAGGGCTGTAATGCCCCGGATGTAATACTTTCCCTTTTGGGCAATATATAATATCTCTGGCTTCATCAATTCCATTCCGGGTTCTTTTTCTTTTCGGGTTTTCATTCTTTTGTCGTGTGCGTGTGTGTTCAGTCATTCATATCATGTAGTCATGTGCATCGCATTGCATTTGTGTTGTCGCTTGCATCCGGTCCCACTCATTTCTTTCCGTTGTCCGTTTCGCGTTCCGGAGCTCTCTCACGTGTCCGTGGCGTCCCGTAGGCCTACTTTGGTGTTTGGCCGTGTAACGTTACCGGTTTGGCGCGAGACGTGTCGTGTGTTGTTGTTTTGGTGTGTGTAACCCGCCTGTCAAATCTCATCCCGTTTGGAGTTCGTTTGGTGCCCCAACAGTTATTCTCGTGGGCTAAAAGTACCTCCACTTTGAGGCCCAAGACACCCCTCCAACAGCCCACCAAACCAACCCAAACCCCTCCCTTCATCTAGGCCATCCAATTCTGATCTCGTGGCCGAAAACCACACCTCTTTTGGACAACCCTAGCTCCTTGTGCCTATATATTTGTCCAACCTTCCTCAATTTTTGCCCCAAAATAAGGAAACCCTAGTC
Organism: Secale cereale; assembly: GCA_902687465.1. NCBI lineage: Eukaryota > Viridiplantae > Streptophyta > Magnoliopsida > Poales > Poaceae > Secale > Secale cereale. The sequence goes on from LR738712.1 coordinate 428,411,636, forward strand.
CACCATCATCTCCTACCTCTTCTTCTTCTTCCTCCAGCCATCTCGCCGGATTTCTCGCCGGAATCCGCGCCACCTCACCGGAGATCCCGCCGGCCACCCTCCAGGCCGCGCCGCCACCTCCGCCTCTGGGCACCGCCTCCACGCCGCCAGGCGCCCCTCTAGCCGGAGCGCCCCACAGCTGCGTCTAGGCCACCGGGGCTTCGAAGCAGCCCCCTCCGCCGGCCGATTGGTTCGAGGGGAAGCCGATCCCCCGATCCGGATCTGTGCCCCCCATCCCGTGGGGCTCCGCCTTCGCCCCTCCAGCTGGGCCGCAGCCGGCTGCCGCAGGCGCCAAGGCCGGCCAGTTAGCCAGGGGCCCAGTCCGCCGCCCTCAGCCTTGTTCGATCTCCCCTCGCGTTCCGCCCCCGTGGTCTCGAGCCAGTCACCGCCACCGATCGATCGGGGGAGGAGGAGCCTCCCCGATCCGATCTGCCTACCGGGTCGCGGGCGTGGCCCGTTACCGCGGTGGATCCGGCCCGTTAGCAGCGTCCGTGCCCGACCCGCTCGCCCGCGGATCCGATCCAGCCCGCGCCCGTTGACCCGCCGCCCGTTTGACCGTTGACCCAGATCTAGAGGTTGCCTCTTTTTCCCTAAGTCCCCAGATATTTTGATCTCTGATGCTATTTTCAAACGTGGATAACTTTTTGTGCGTAGCTCCGATTTGAGTGAATGATATGTCCAAATGTTCGTGGAGATATGTACTACATTTCATTCCATTGTGCCATGCATGTTTGAGGTCATCTAGATGCTTAAATATCTGTTGCAAGAGTGCATCTTGTTATAAACTGATGTTAGTTGTTGTTTTCATGCCATCTTTGCAATGTGATAACTTTTTGCATGTTCATCCAAATGAAGCAAATGAGATGTCCACGTGTTCGTCGTGATATGCTCTACATGTTGGGTGCTTTAGCTTGCATGATAGAATTAATCTTGCCATGTTTATCTCCTTTGCACAGTGCTATGTGGCTGTTATGTCATTAAACTTGTTATGATATGTCATTTTGAGGAGCTCATTGCTATCGTTGTGTTTGTCCCCTTGATGCATGCTTAGATGTTTTGTAATCATCATCATGTGTATTTTGCTGTGGTGCTTACCACTTGCCATGTTTAGCTTTTAGGTGACTTAAACTTGCTCTCAAAGATGCCATGATGAAACTGCTGTTTTAACACTTAGTGAAATTTCACTAAGTCTGGAATCTGTAATTTCCAGATGACATGTTTGCTTGTTGTTCTAGGCCAATCCATGATAGTTTTGGGGTGACTCTTGATGATTCCTTGTAGTATATATTGTTGGCTATCCATTCATGCTCTCACATGCTTATTTGAGTGGCTGTAGCATATTTAACATTTGCTCCCAAGTTGCAACAAATTACTGCTGTCAGGATTTTGTTGTCAAGTTCAATATGTCATAGCTTGTTGCAATTGATCCATGGCTCCTTTGGGGATGCTCCAATGGACTTATTTTCTGTAGGATATGTCTAGTTTATGTCCATACTCTTTGCCATGATGTTTGAGTGCTGTAGCTTATTTATCTATTGCTCCGAAGTTGATATGTGGCTGTAATTTTCAGCTTTCGCATGTTTATTGTTTTGTGTGTAACTTTTAGCCCGTAGCTCCGATTTGAGCAAGTCCTATATGAAACTTGTGTGATTTTTCATGTAGATTCATAATATCCTATTATTAACATGTTTTGAAGCATTTTGCTTGATCGCATATTGTCATGCTCCTTGTGCTCCCATAGTGCATCAGTCATGCATCCAGCATATTTTGTGTGCGCATTGCATCTTGTTGATTTCGTGTCTTGTGTGTTTGTGTTTGAGTATTGCCGGAAGCTGAGGCCGAGTACGAGTACGAGCACAAGGTTACTACCGAACTTGAGAACGAGGACCCCTCTTACGATCCCATCGACAACTCTTCGGGCAAGATGACCGAACCTCGATAACATTACTATCTTTGCCTATTTCTAGAAGTGTCGATCTATAGTTTTGCCTCAATGCCCATGTCTTTCCTGTCAGCCTCCTATTCGTAACCATGATCCTGTCTAACCACCCTACCTATGCAAACCATTGATTGGCTACACGTAGGCTTCGCTCAGCCCCTCTTATAGCATTGCTAGTTGCAGGTGAAGCTTGACGATTTTGCTTCTTGTTGAAGCTTGTTGGGATATCACACTATATTAATTATTAAATGAACTCATCTATATATTGGCAATGGGTGGAAGGCTAAGACTTTTGCTTGGTGATTTGTTCCACTCATGCCGCTAGGAACCGTATAAACCGGTGTTATGTTCCTTGATTATGCGTTCCTCACACGGTTGGGGTTATGGGGCCCCCTCGATAAACCGCTAAGTGCTAAGTCTTTTCCAGCAAGTCCCAACATTGGTACTATTTGCCTAATAACTAAATAAACTTGCATAGGGAGTAATTAACCCTCTTTCTTAATCAATAACCCGGGCCAGTGCTCCACATGAGTGTTGGTCCAAACAGGGGGTTACGCGGGGCCACCTCAAGGAAACTCGAGGGCCGGTAAAAACCTGTGGGATCGCCCATCCGGTCGTGGCCTGAGACGAGATACGCGCGGCTACTATCAGGGTGTCGGCGCGCCGGGAGGATTTGCTGGATTAGCCTTACCTTAGTCAGAGTATCTTGAGCACGGGATTCCGAGGATACTCGGGCCTTCCCACCTTGGAGTTGCGACTCCGCGGATCGTGGGCTTGTCATGGGCCAAGTTGGAACACCCCTGCAGGGTTTGAACTTTCGAAAGCCGTGCCCGCGGTTATGTGACAGATGGGAGCTTGTTAATATCCGGTTGTAGAAAACTTGACACCATGTTCCAATACACTACCAGCGTGAGTACCGTGACTGTCATTTTCCGAAAGGGGTTTCGGGAGATGAACACGGTGGGGTTATGTTTGACTGGCTTTAGTTAGGATCACTTCGTGATCATCTCTCGACTGAGGCACCTTCCCTTCTCGCTCTCTTTTACGTAAGCTAGGCTAGTGCTGCTGCAGACTCTTGTTCTTTCTTCAGCCTTGTTCCTCACCCAAGGCTTTAATAGTCGTGTTACCCGGGAACGGGATTGCTGAGTCCTCTGTGGCTCACAGTTACTTCAACACACCAGATGCAGGTACGATGGTGAGCTGCCCAGGTGATGGCACCAAGCTAGACTGGGAGTACGACGAGGAGTGTAGCCGTTACTATGTCCGTTATCCCGATGATCAGTAGTGGTTCTTCTACTAGGATTCGATTCCAGACCTGTGGTTTAATGTTATGTTTGGTATCTTGACATTTGGATTTTACCCTTAGATGGGTTGTGATGTTTATTTGAATGATGCTTGAAACATGTAATGAATTTGTGTGACGTGGCGAGTGTAAGCCAACTATCTTTCAGTTTTCCATCCCCATTTTTACATGAGATGTGCAAAGGTACCAAACTTGCGATCATTCCAGAATGGGCTTATATCTTTAAGTCGTGCCTCGACACGTAGGATATATAGTCCCATCCTGGGCATTACATAGAAGCAAAGGAGGGCTGTATCCTCTTCCACTCGGACGAGCCTCGCATACGTCCGAGCGTCAAGTGTCGTCCAGCGTCCGTGTCTCTTCATCTCAGTGGCATCAGCGTCTCGGTCATCCGTCTAAAAACGTCGTCAGTTCCATTGTTAGGAATAATGATCTCGAATGTTCAACCTTAGATACTTCTGCTTTAGTTTGTGATGCTTGTCAATGTGGTAAAAGTCGTCAACTATCCTATACTGCTTCCGCTCGCGTGTCTACTGTGCCCCTTGAATTAGTTCATACTGATGTTTGGGGCCCTGCTCGTGCTTCCTCTGGGGGGTACAAGTACTATGTGAGTTTTATTGCCGACTACTCCCGTTTTTGCTGGATCTATCTACTAAAACATAAGTCCGATGTTGAACAGGTGTTCTGTGCTTTTCAAGCACATGTTGAGTGCCTTTTGGATTCTAAGCTTAAAGCTGTCCAATCTGACTGGGGTGGTGAGTACCATAAGTTGCACCGTTATTTCCTTCGTACGGGCATCTCTCATCAAGTTTCTTGTCCTCACACCTCCCAACAGAACGGAATTGCCGAGCGCAAACACCGACACCTGGTTGAAACTGGTCTTGCTTTGTTGGCTCACTCGTCTCTCCCTTTACGTTATTGGGATGAAGCTTTTCTCACTGCGTGTTACCTCATTAACCGCATGCCCACCCCTATGCTCGGTCATGATACTCCTATTCATCGCCTTCAGAAAATTACACCCGACTACTCCTTTCTTCGCACTTTCGGATGTGCTTGTTGGCCTAGTTTGCGGAAGTATAACTCACACAAACTAGAATTTCGGTCCAAGATGTGTGTTTTTATTGGATATAGTCCTATGCATAAGGGGTACAAGTGTCTTGATCGATCTGTGGGCCGTATATACATCTCACGTGATGTTATCTTTGACGAGTCTGTCTTTCCGTTTGCTACTCCCGGTGTCATCGTTGATGTATCTACACTTGACGCGGCTATCTCCTTTCCATCCACGGAACCGGCTACGAGTGCTCATATGCGTAATTATGACCTAACCTACTTGGCTACAAATCCTTCTAGCCTAGCCAGTTTTTCTCCTGTGCAGGATTTTTCACCCTCCAGTGATGCTCCGCGCCTGGCCACGAACGACGTTCGCGCCATGCCAGTCGACGTGCATGGCGGCTCGGCTCCCCAGGCTGGGGTCTCGCCTGCTCATGCTGGGCCTACACCGCCCGGTGCTACGACTGGTTCCCCAGGCGCCTCGCCGGCCCGCGACCCGGCCTCCCCAGCACCTGATGCCGCGGCTGGTTCCGCTTGTGCCTCATCGGCCCATGAGCCGGCCCATGAGCCAGCATCGCTGGCTTCTCCGACATCATCGCCGAGTCCAGCGTCATCATCGTCCTCGCCTGCGCCTCCGCCCGTCGAGCACCGTCATCCCATGGTGACTCGTACCCGTGATGCTACTCGTCGTGTGAGAGAACTTACTGATGGGACGGTGCGGTATAATCCTCTTCGTCGTGCCTTCTTTGCGACACCGGTGTCACATCGCGACGCCCTCCGTGAGACGGTGTGGCGTGATGCTATGGTTGCTGAGTTTGCAGCGCTTCGACACAATGGCACATGGGTCTTGGTTCCTCGACCCTCTGGCGTTAACATTGTTGGCAGTAAATGGGTTTTCAAGACGAAGCACCTCGCAGATGGATCTGTTGACAAGCACAAGGCTCGCCTCGTTGCTCGTGGTTTTACTCAATAACAAGGTCTTGACTATGGTGATACTTTCAGTCCTGTGGTAAAGCTGACGACTATTCGTTTGGTTCTTTCGCTTGTTGTTTCTCGAGGATGGAGTTTGAGGCAAATTGATGTCAGCAATGCTTTTCTTCATGGTTTTCCTTCCGAGAATGTTTATATGCAGCAACCACCAGGCTTTGAGGATGCTCGATTTCCTTCGCATGTGTGCAAGTTACAACGGGCTCTCTATGGTCTCAAACAGTCGCCACGTGCTTGGTATGCTCGCCTCAGTGCTCGTCTTCTTGAGCTTGGTTTTGTCCCTTCCAAGGCGGACGCATCTCTGTTCATCTTTGCTGCGCATGGGGTCCAGATATACATGCTTGTGTATGTTGACGATATTGTCATTGCTGGTTGCACTCCGGCTGCGGTTGATCGACTGGTACGATCTCTCTCTGACAGTTTTCCTATTAAGGATCTTGGTTCTCTCTAGTATTTTTTGGGGCTTGAAGTGTCCTACAATTCAGGGGGCATGACGCTGACTCAAAGAAAGTATGCACTTGATCTTCTTCATCGTGTGAGTATGGAGAATTGTAGGCCTACCTCTACACCATCATCTGCCACTGAGCATCTGGCTCGTGAAGTCGGCACTCCCTTGGGTGTTGAGGATGCCACTCGATATCGCAGCATTGTTGGAGGCCTTCAGTATTTAACACACACTCGTCCCGACTTGTCCTTTGCAGTCAACAAAGTTTGCCAGTATTTATCACAGCCGACTAATGATCATTGGGAAGCTGTCAAGCGTATATTGCGTTATGTCAAAGGGACTTTGAGTACGGGATTGAGGATTCGTAAATCTCCCTCCACTGGTGTCAATATTTTCACGGATGCTGATTGGGCCGGATGCATTGATGACCGCCGTTCCACTAGTGGTTTTGCTGTGTTCGTTGGATCAAATCTTGTCTCATGGAGTTCCAAGAAACAGCCAACTGTCTCTAGATCGAGTACGGAGGCAGAATATAAAGCTTTAGCAAATGGAGCAGCTGAAGCAATCTGGGTAGAGATCTTACTCAAGGAGCTTGGCGTTTTCAAGCAGCGTACCGCCATTCTATGGTGTGATAATCTTGGGGCTACATACCTGACGACAAATCCAGTCTTTCACGCAAGAACCAAGCACATAGAGATAGATTTTCACTTTGTGTGTGAGCGCGTTGCTTCTGGTGTTTTAGATGTCAGGTTCATCTCGACAAATGACCAACTGGCTGATGTATTTACTAAACCAGCCACACGACAGATGTTAGAACGTTTCCGGTCCAATCTGAACCTTGTATGTAGTAGTAGTTCAGATTGAGGGGGTGTGTTGTAAACGGTTTCGTATATCTGTCGTATTGTAACCTAACTCTGTATTGTTGGTCCTATATATATACGAGATATGTGGAGGCTATGCCCCACCAACCCTAATCTAACTGGTTGAGTTACATTTTAGGTGGAGATGTTGGTGCTGTTGAACAAGCCCACTAGGTTTGCCGTTTTCAAGGTTCTGAATGAGGGCAAGCTCGACAAGATCAAGGTGAGTGCTCACCGTCACCTGAGCTCTTGGTTTTGTTTGGATTACTCACATTGATCTATGTCTGTTTCCTGGACCAACAAAGCTTTGTGTTCATCTTTGTCCGTAGGATCTTTGGAAGGAGTTCACCACATCGGACTTGGTGAGAAAGGTTTGTGCTTCACTTTTTATTCTTTGGACGACAAAATAACTTCTCTTTTTGAAACACTTAGTGATCTATCTATCACATTATAATAGAGGAAGTCAACAAAATCCCTTTATTTGAATGAGCAAGAATCTGTGGTGTGCTCCTGAGCTATATGTCCCTTTTCCAAATATTAGACATGTTATCTTAAATTAGTTGTCGCATAGAACTTGGTTTGGGAAATTAGACTCATTTGATGTTTTCATGACTTCTTTGAACTGCAAGGAACACTCCACAACTGAACTCACTTAAGCAGGCTTATAGATGGCAAGTGACATCCATGACTGCACTTACTTTTTGTGAGCCTATTTGCTCAAACTAATAAGAGGCTGAGAGGTTAGTTAGACACCGAACCGCTTTTTACTAGTGATATCCACTAATTTTTGTTAGGGATATATAAAGTTCTTGATAAGCAGTTGAGATAATTCATATGCCTCCCAGTCATATTTCTTATATTATGTATACCTTTTTTACTGTCTCAATGTAACTCACACAATATAACTCTAAGCAAATAGGTTCAAAGTTCAGCTCCAAGGAATAAGAAGGTCAGCGGACATGCATCCGCTGACCTCCTTATTCCTTGTCCAAGCTTGATGGATCTGACAATGCACATCACAACTGGTTCATTCCGTGTAACCATATGTGATGCAAGTCACCTCACACTCCAGCGGCTCAAGCGTATCTCATCACACATGATCATGTTTTGGCTATTATCGCACACATCGCACACACTTGCCCGCTAACCTGGTGTGATGAGGGGTGTTAATAGTCTTGCTCTGTAGTGGTGTGAAGATCTGGAGGACACAGGCCATGGCCTCCTCCAGTCTGCTGGTCCAAGATCTGTCTCACCTTTTATTCATGTGTCTGCCTTTTTTCATTTTGAAATCCGTGTGGGTTTTAATCTCAAAGCTGTGAGAATTTTTCTGTAATTTGCAAGGATTTTTTTTGGAAGTTGTGAGAATTTCCTAAAAGGTTTGCAAAGATTTCTGAATGTTGTGTCCAAATTTATGTAAGTTGTTCAGTTTCTGAAGCCATGTGTAATTTCCGAAACTTGATATGAACCTTTGCTTTTATGATTTTTCTCCTAACTTTGGAAGTTCACAAAATTAATTACTAGAAGTCATATTTTTTTAAAGTGTAACGCATGCGCCAACATCCTTCTGGTGTTTATCCGGAATTAGCTGCCAGGCTCCTCCTCGGTGGGTAACCTAGATAGCTATGCCCATCTGTTTGGTTTGCAACATCTTACAGTTTCTTAAACAATAAATGTGGTCCACTCTAACCACGATGATGGCATACATGATATACGTGTGTCCCAAATGACAGCATGACGTGCATATTAAAGAAAAGCATATCAAGACTTGCGATTTGAATATCTGATATGAAGTCCTTTAGTTTGTGCAGTATTCTAATCACAGGTCATCAGGAAAACTTATTTTGGTTGCCTTACCATTTAAAAATACAACAACCCTGTTTTCATTGCCTAAAAAGAAAAACATACGCCATAATCTATTAACATATACTCCCGAAAAAACAAAATAGCTCTCGCTACCAGGTCTGAAAATGACATAATTGACCTAAGCATCATCTAGCCATTAGTTTTTTTATAGTTGTACCTAAACATCATCAAGTCATTAATTTGTTAGATTATTATATTGGTTGTGTAGCGCCGAACTCTGGAACTTGAAAGCTTCTGCCTCGAATTTGCAATTTTACTGTCGCAAAGTTAGAATATAGTTGTTCCTTGATTGATTTGTTCCTTTAGAATTACCAGTTCCGCTTACAAGTATGGTGTGCGTGTTATTTGGAAAACTTTTAGGTGATCTATAGTACTTTTATGAAATCTATCTTGTTTTTTCTTAGATTGCCTCTTTAGCTTGTCTCCATAGGTACATTACTAAATTGCTACATGCAATATTCAGTTCCAGTTTTTGCCTGACTGTCTACTGCCTCAAGGATTAGAGGAATAAGAAACAGATAATGTGTTCACTTCTTTCCAGCATGCTTATAAAATTATATTAAATGAGGTAGGATCACACAACTTAGAATTCAACGATGCTGCCTAATTGAGGCTTAGAATTCAGCATCGCTGCCTGTTTGTTCTCTTCTAGCTAGCTTGTGAAGTTAAGTAATATCCTTGGAATACAAGAGGCTCAACTAAAGTTCAGACCTAAAGCTTGGTCATAGCCTAAATATCTTATGATGTCCATAAACTGGTTCTATATACTTTTGACAAAGTTTCCTTTTTCTGACATGCCTACCATGTCATCCTTCACTATAACAAATCATAGAATGCAGACAAGTACTGCAATGAACAATTGCGTATGAGTATTATCTCGATGATAAAGAAGGACCACAAGATGATGCAGACGAAAATGCTTGCTGCAGGTATTGGCTTTTTATTTCACAAATCTGATATGGCTTGCCTATTTTTCATGGGAAAACAAAGGGTACCTTATTTACTATTTAGTTGTTTAACATAGATTAGTTTGACTGCATGCTTCCTGAGGTGCTTTCTGTTTTGGAATAGTTGTAGACAACAATTTCTTGATTTTCTTTGGTAGCATATATCGCACATACAACTGAAATCTTCTTATGTTCCAATCTATTTCCGCCACCCTATATTCCCTCAGTATGACTATTTATATATATAATGTCATATGGCAAATGTTAAGTTTGAGATTATTGACTGAAACTCAAGGAATTTTCAGGTGATTATGCACTAACAGTTCATTTTATTTCTGTGATCCCCTCATGAACACAACGACAGTGCAGGCTCATGAACACAACGATAGTGCAGGCTCATGAACACAACCAAGTTGTCGTTTATCTTTGCATATTCCTTTATGTTGGGGCTACTACCTATCCAGATCACTAAATGATACAAATGTGTCTTCCCTACCTTTGTTTCTATATTCCTTTATGTTGGGGCTGGTGTTAGGTTCCACTGGATCAAATGTAGCTCTTGTTTCTTGTGTTATAGCGAAGTTAGAGGAGTGATTAATGTGCTTTGTTTTTCAAATGAGGGTGTGTTGATGCATACATATAGTAGAGGAGCAATTAACATCGTCTATTTTTTGTAAGTATATGTGGATGCACATCAAGTGTTCTCTGTTTTTGTAAGAGAACCTGCTGCCGTGTAACTTCAGTTTAATCTGTCAATAATACCTCTTTGTTATTAGATACATGCTTAGGAACATGCCGATGAGTATATACTTAGTGTATGTTTGGCCAGGTTGTTTAACTTATGTTATTCCTATGCTTCAGGAGACCGCAACTGACATGCTGGACAGGAATAAACCAAAAAGTTTAAAGAATCTGGTCGTAGAGACATTCAGGGAGAAGCTTAGGTTGGTATTTTGATACACTATGTCCATTGTGCATTGTAATGATTATCATCTGATTGATTTTCTATCTTTACTGTGCAGTCGATGCATTCAGCTCTTTGTTAGTGTGCACGAGGATAACCTGATTAATGATGAGCTGACCCGTCGTGTCGACAATCTCCTTAAAATTGCGGAAATGACGTACATGGATTAAATAAGGTTTAGATAACTGTGCACACACCTATCATTGATCGATTAAAATGTTAAAACCGTGTGTTCTTTTATCTCTGGCTAGTGTATAATGTATGCTAAATATTTATGTGGCACCTATCATCCTAACCTCTGTCTGAATAAGATACTCCTTCCTATCAAAATTAATTGACACTGCTCAAGTATATATTTTCAAAGATAATTTCTCCTTATTTTTTCATCTAAATGGGTTTGAATTGCTCTCCTAAGTGGTCGCTATAACTTTATTTTAATAATTTAAAATACTCTTGGTGTGACATGATCTTTGCCCCATTTGGCACAACAGGTAAAATCTGTTTGCAAACAACAAGCCTTTGTTTGTTCTATTTATACAAAGGGGTTAGAATGCTACTATCAGAGTAAAAAAAATGTTTACATCTATTTGTAAACAACAAAGACTCTGTTTATTTTTTATACGAAGGGATTAGAATTGTTACCATATGTGCTTGGCAACAACTAAACCTATTAATGCATGTATTTTTTTCAAAGCACAAATTGTGTGGGTCTCTGTGCCATTTTGCGCAACCGGTCACCTTACTAAATTAGTTATAAAAACAACAAATTAACAAATGACCGATAGAAGAATTGAAGCCATAAGCCTCTGATGTAAAAATTCTTAGAAACTGTCTACTGTACAAAGTTGCCAGTATTTATATTCAAATATCATATATGAGTGTAGTATGCTTAAAAATTTCATGTGTTACCTGATTAGTTAGTGTAGTCATGAGAGGCCTGCACCATTTATTCCATTTTAGCTCTCGAGGATCACATGAGACTGAATTCCCCTTCAATAATAACTTAGTAGAATAATACTAAATCAACTCATCTAACAAAGCCTTATCACAGAACAAAATTATGCAGTCTTCAAAGGGAACATTCATGGTGATTTCTCAGTGAGGCGATGCACCTGGTGATGAACCAAATTTACCGGGAGGAGTGGGCGGCGGGGTCGGAGAAAGAGACTTACCTGGATTCGGACGATCGCATGGGAGAGGAAGGAGAAGCACATGGTGGCGACGGCGAGGGCATTAGGAGGAGGGATATGATATTTTGCTGAAGGATATGATAGGATATTTTCACACACACACACACACACACACACATACACACACCATTTTTTGGCTAAAGGATAAGATATTTCATTTATTGTCATACGTGCTTGCCCATTTGTTTTAAATAACACTATGTACTATTAAGTTAAAATTCGTATACTCATATCATGGTACACAAAAAATCCACCATATTTTCTATTAGAGGGGATTAAATCATGGATTTTTTCCTTCACGTGCGTGGCTTTAGCATGCCTCTACGCCATTTGGCGCATGTCCACTAGTATACTAGAAGATAAGACATTTAATGAAACTAAGAATGCTTGAGAACATCTAGGAAATGTAGCAATTGTTGGACCAAACTGTTAAATGAACATTACATTTCAGAATATCATATTGCATATTAACATTACAGAGGAAAAATCACTAGAAGGCACGGGCGGTTGCCTCGAGAAAACACCACGAACTGTATTTTAAAGTAGACAACTGTGTGGTGGCACCGACGGTGGCCTCGAAGACGAGGTGCTCCTCCAAGATTTGGCAGTCGGCACACATGGCAGCCATCACAACCTCATCGGCACGTGCGGCCGCGATTTTCTTCTCTGCTGCCAGATGCTCCCGAGCTCCTCTCTATACTGCGTGCAAAATGGCTATGGGTGGCGCTTAATTGGAGGACGGGGTAGTGATTTGGGCGGAAGGTGTCACGCCATCGGTCGGGGCATGTGGGATGGAGAAGGAGGAGGATGATAGGGGTGTGGTGTGGATTACCTGACCATATCGACGAGGCTGCACAACAAGAAGAAGGGTCGCCGACAAAGAGGCGGCGCTGCCAGTAAGCAGTAGTGAAGGTTTGAACTTGGAAAGCAAGGAGGAGCAGTGGTAATGTGGCTTTTCGTCAGGAGGGAGGAGCTAGATATTTCCGCGGTGGCAGAAAAATTTCGCTCGGTGCCGCGAGAAACTGGCACGCAAGTGTGGTTCAAGCGCGGACGATGGACTGTAAACGATGAAGCTTCCGGTGTAAGCCAAACAGGGTGCGCCAAGATATTTTATATCACATCCCACACGATTCTTGCTAATAAACTTTTTATGGTGCACCTGATTTTTTCCATTATGATTTGAAAGACAAAATGGTGTTACAGAGGGAGAGAACGGTGTTTGAGTTGCTAGAACATTTATCTGCAGTGAACATGCAACTATATGAGTGTCGTGTTAAAATTTGGAATTATTCCCGGTTCGTTTGGCCTTTTTTTATACACTAGTTGAGTTCTAGGCATTTAATGTGCATAATTCAAATTTGAACTACAAGCACATGCTCAAGTGTAGCAAAGTTTGTTGAAAAATCACATGTGTGTCTTTGGGTGAATTTATAGGTCCCATGCAAGAAATGGGAATGAAATTCAAACATCTGGGCGTCGTGGCTTGGCCGGAAACATTGAGAAACTTGGTTTTTAAATTCCTGTAAATTCATAACTCGCCTGAAAATCATGAAACTTAGCATGGTGTCATGACATGGCACCAACATGTTGTGGTAAACAATTTGGTCGACTTAGGACAAGTTTTGGTATAAGCTTCTTGCAAACCGTAGATTCTCTCAAGAAGGCTCGTGGTTTCAAGAGGGAACATGCCACCTTTTCGTGCAAAACGACATACGCTGCCTCCCCCCTTGATTTTTTACAGAGGCAACATAGAACTATATGAATGCCGTGTTAAAATTTGGAATTATTCCATATTCGTTTGGCCTTTTTATACATTAATTGAGTTTCTAGGCATTTAATGTGCATAATTCAAATTTGAACTATAAGCACATGCTCCAGTGCACCGAAGTTGGTTGAAAAATCACACGTGTGTCCTGGTAAATTTCTAGGTCCCTTGCAAGAAATGGGTGTTGGAGATATGCCCTAGAGGCAATCATGTATGATGATATTTCCTACGTGTTTATGAATAAAGATAATCCTCGGATGTAATCAAGGATGCTTGTTGTTAAGTACGTGACTTGTCAATGAGATCTTGTGTTGTATGATACATCCTAAATGGGCCCTAGTCGTAAGTGATGTGTGGATGCACGTCAGACTAGACTAGCATATGACACGGTGGATGGCTCAGTCTCACTAGCCATGGAGCATTAGATGCTAACCGGATAATATGGACTTGGAAAGGTCTGGTCGGATTCGACATAGTTGGATCCGAGTCGAGATAAGGTCTGAGTCGGACAGACCCAACTATGAGACGCAGTGAAATGTCATCTGTGAGTCTCTAGTGCAACATACGTTGTATGTTCTAAGACCTGAGCTGACACATGTACTCGGGATGGTGACAGACTTGCTTTGGGCCGACCAAATGCTACTCCGTGACTGGGTAGTTACAAAGGTAGGGTTCGGGCTTATCCAGACCCATGCTGCGAGACGTGGTCAAGCAAGATGGGATTTGCCCCTCCGATCAGGAGAGATATATCTGGGCCCCTCGTGTGATCCGACCAGGATAAGCATGGCCATGCGACAAGGATTATGAGATAATCCGGTTTGGGTCGGCATGACTGGAACGAGAAAGAGGTCGGGCTAGCACAAGGATGATAGACTCGCCTTGAGCCCGACAACATATATTGTGTGGCAAAAGGAATGGAAGTGTGATGTACAGGTTCGCCTAACCAGCTACATAGTCTGCTTGGTGGTCGGCACGCCTTGCTAGAGGCCGCTACCAACCGTGCAGGTCGGAGGTGATCCGACCTGCGACCAAGTCGACTTGAACCTAAGGGGTCGCGCGCTTAAGGGAAGGAACCCGTGAGGTTGGATCCAACTCCACGAGTCAGACTTGGTCCTACTCGGACTCGGATACAGACCAAACAAACTTTGGGCTTTAGGGTCCGTGCGAGGCCCAAGTGTTGAGCCCGCTACGGATGCCTGTAAATAGTGGAGGTGCGGCACATTCATTCGGTTGATCACTTCGGCGCCGTCATTAAGGTTTGCATGTGTTGCGAATAGCCACCTCCACTCGCCGCGGGTTGTGTGATCGGACCTAGAAGTCCGACGAACGACATTCCTCCCGCACGCGCAGATACCGTTAGAGGCGGTGCACTTGCGCCGCTCCGGCGAACCTGTTCGTGGGATCCGATCGGCTACACGGGAGACCGACGAGGAGGAGACGACTCCGGAGACGCGCTGCCCCAACTCTACTTCCGCAGCATGGCGCTGCGTGTCTAGTGGTAACGATCTGTGATCCATCTCCCTAGCATGTTCCTGGATGTTCTGCGCGTAGGAAAAATTTAATTTGCAATCGAAGCACCCTACGGTAGAACCCAACAATGGGAATGAAATTCAAACATCTCAGCGTCGTGGCTCGGTCGGAAACATTAAAAAACTTGGTTTTTAAATTAATGTAAATCTAAAACTCGCCTGAAAATCATGAAACATGGTATGGTGTCATGAAATGGTACCAATATGTTGTGGTAAAAAATTTCACCAAATTGGGACAAGTTTTGGTATAAGCTTCTTGCAAACCGGAGCTTCTCTCAATAAGGCTCATGGTTTTGAGAGGGAACATGTCACCTTTGTGTGTGAAACGACATACGCTGCCTTCCCCCCAATTATTTTTACAGAGACATCATATAACTATATGAGTGTCGTGTCAAAATTTGCAATTATTCGGGTTAATTTGGCCTTTTTATACATTAATTGAGTTTCCAGGCATTTTATGTGCATAATTCAAATTTGAGGTACAAGCACATGCTCCAGTGCACCAAAGTTGGTTGAAAAATCACATGTGTGTCCTTGGGTGAAATTCTAGGTCCCATGCAAGAAATTGTAATGAAATTCAAACATTTGGGCATCGTGGCTTGGCCAAAAACTTTGAGAAACGTGGTTTTTAAATTCTTGTAAATCCAAAACACACATGAAAATCATGAAACTTGGCATGGTGTCATGGTAAATTTTTGTCTGATTTGAGAAGGCGCATACATTAACAACCAACAAAGTCATTTTGGAACAACAGTTGTCACGTTACAATCGGAACAAGTATTATTGAAACCATGGGCATTGTACTAACCATTTACGTACCGCTACGCATCCCTTTTTTATTGGTTATGAGGCGCCGCGAGGGGTAGCTATTTCAGTACAGGAGGTGTGCGAATAGACCGCTGCCCATGTTTATTGGGAGGTGAGACCTTTGACCTCCATCCGCCGCGCACCTATCTCCCAACTTCTCCATTAAAGGCACCTGAGCCCCTGATTAATTTAGAAGCACTTATTGGTGTGGCTATGTCTCACTTGACTGAGATTTAAGAGAAAAAAAGAAATCTAACAAGAAAAATTTGCATGGATCTTGATATGAGATATGACGGACATATATAGTTTCGACTGAGACTTAGCAAGACTGATATAAATATAATGACGGTGGTAATGGATAATAATTTTTTAATTGTGTTACATATTTAGGAAGAAAAATAAAAATGCCACATGCGTCAACGCCTCAAAGACACAAGGGCAAAATAATAAGGAAGACACCCCCGCCAAAAAAGAAGAATAAGGAAGACGTAGACTAGTTCTCAGTCTTTCATGCGTGACGTGGATCATGGCATTCTCGTCCGTAAGTTTCTTGACAATGACACCCGTCTTATTCAACAAGGCAGTGGTCTCCTCCTCTTGCTCCGCCCTTCCTACGATGTTCTCCCTCGGCAGGTTGAGCTCGGTGCAGAGCATGGCATTCTCATCCCTATGTCCCAGATGACGATGATAGCACTATCAAACAAGGCATTCATCTCCTCCTGCAGCCTCGCCCAATATGAGATATGATGCATCAACGTATCTATCATCGCATGCATGCGCTTGTGAGAGTCCTCGCCTGCCCACGTTTAATATTCCCAGGACATCGCTGCGCGGGAGGACCTCTCTGCAGGCGCGATGGGACATATCTGCTGCTTCCGCGATGCAGCCGGTCCAGTCCACTGCTTCGACGGTGCAACGGGACCTCTGTGCTGCTTAAACGGTGTGACGGGACCTCTGTGCCTCTTCGGCAGCGCGACGGGACCTCTGTGCTGCTACGACGACGCGATGGGGCATGTTGGCAGCATTCTCTATGAGGCGGGACATCTCTCTTGCTTCCGCTTCCATGCTCGCCTCTCTCCCTGGTAATTTCTCGACCCATAACTCATGCGGGCCACAACAGAGGCAAGGAAGGACAAAGAAAGACTTGTTCATCTGGTGAAGAGGAGGGCGAGGAGGAATGTGTAGTCATCCCGGAGTAGGTACTATTTATAACCTAGTAGTATGCTACTAAGTGGGAAACCGTTTATGTTTTGATCGGTGTAAATTGGTTTTGATCAGCGTGAACAGTAATTGGGAATGTGACGGGAAGCAAGCTCAAAATTTATTGATGGTTCACATTTCGAAGTGTTGTACAATTCCCCGACGGCGTAAAGTGGGCACATGTTCTTGGATGCGTACATGGCATTTGCACCATACGACGCACTGCAATCGGCAATGTCAACATACGGCTTGTTCCATCAACTATGCGCGCTCGTTATTACCATCGTGCATGCTTCTTTTAATTGGAATGTGTGTTCGTATAATGCACACACCATGATTTGTCTGACCGTTTCTATTAGTCATGGCTAATCCCAAACAGTTCACCCGTGTGAAGTGTATGCCTTATATTGCACAAAGCTTGACCTGGCTGACCTTCTATTGTTGTGCTCATTGTAGAACTGTATGCCACACATTGCACGCACAACTATAATATGAAACGTGTTTGTTGTCTCCGCTATCGCAAATGTTCTGTATCCTTTTGGACGGTTTTATTACATCGCCGTTTGCGGTTAATGCATCACACACAGTTTCGTCGAAGGGTCTCTGATTGTAGTGTCACATTTGGACCATCCTACAGTAGTGGAGCCTTAAGAGGCGAAAAGATGGAAGGAGAATTGGGTCACAAGGGCCCAAAGGGAGGCGCCCCCTTCTCCTCATGGTAAAGAGGGAACGAGGCCGAATTGGAGGGGGGGTTTACCCCTCCTCTTGGCCTACTCTACCCTCTCCAACCTATATATACTAGAGGATTTGGACCTTTTGAAAACATAAATTTTGGAGCCTCCTCTAATTCATCTAGTTCTAGTTGGCCCTGGTTGACTAGTTAGAGCTAAACCTAGTTCCTATAATCCTCATAATTAGAAGCCTAGTGTGGTTCTAATATCCTCCCTCTAATTCTCTGATGACGATTAGCTTTGGACGGCGAAACGCTGCCGGAACGGTTTGAGGGACTCCAAGTACAATCTACACCAACTCGTCTACTTCCCCTCCAACTTTGGAGTCGGTAATGATCATTCATCCAAACTCTATATGCATTTTCATATTGTTTGTGGGTGATCGTAGGGCCATTTTTTTTGTTTTCTACTACGTTTACCTATAGTGGCATCATGATCTGTTCTACGAGTAGATGTATGTTTCGATCTAGTTCACATGTGGATTTGAGGGTTCAATTTCTTGCTATGCTTCCCTCGAGTGTTGCTCCAGTTCAGTTCATTGATGGCTTGACGTCGCTTTTACAAGGTTCTGACAATCGATTGGCTCTGGCTGTTGACGATCTACTAACATTTCCTTGGGCTTTGTCATAGTCGAGAATAATGAATTGTCACATACACAAGAGGGCGGAGAATATGAACGATCTTCTAGGGGGTCATGCATATTAGACGAAGTTTAGTGTGGGGCTAGAGATTTTCTATTAAATCTTCTCCCTCACACACCCCGAAAGTTAATCTAGAGACAAGAATTATCGCATTGTTTGTGCACGTAGGTAGTTAGCATTATCCAGAAACCCTATCAACCATGTAATTAAAATTTGCCAAACAAATTAGAGAAAGTCTAACTTGGTGTTGCCGGTTTGCATATGATGTGGTATTACCTTCGTCATGATGATGTGTTTATGTATGACATGGTTATATGTTGTAATGTTAAGTTGTCGGTGCAACAGACCGTGGGCCCGTTGCACCAAACTATGCACATGCTCGAGGGCCAATTTGCAGCATCAAGCACTAGACAAAGACACGAAGAGATCAGCTCCTTGATGAATCAGCAGGTTGGTCAAGGAGATCAAGACAACCAAGGAGTGATACACCACCAGAAGGGAAACCATCCTTGCCGGGTATGCGAGTGTGGGGACCCCAACTCATAAGTCGTGATCACCGGATGCACGTGTATAGTGATCCCAGAGATCAATGCTCACTTGACACACATAAGCTAATTAACAAGAGTCTTACATCCATACATATCGTATTACACAAGTATGCCCATGATGGCCATGTCTTGACTATATTATCGCAGCGGAAATCTTCGTTGACAACTTGGACCCATGCCATTTGCCTTAACCCTACTGGCATTCTGACTAGGAAGCATCCTAGCTCGCATGTTCGTCTCCAAGAAATCTTGATCATATCCTGTTCTTTCATGCCTGGCCAATAAAATAACTAGTGGCAAGCCAATGAGTACTTTGAATGTACTCGCAAGCAACCCAAGTGTGATGACAGAATAATTATGCAGGGCTCTAGTACTAAATTGGCATTTTTGCGTAAAGCTAGTTTTTCATATGCAAGTAGGATCAAAATATATCAAGGACATGCATGTGTCTACAAAAAGTATTAGGAGGTTACATACATTAAAATCGAGAAAGAGTTATAAACAACTCATGCTCAAGTTCATCGTGACTTCCTCAAGAATCACATCATCAATATCACCGAACCGTGTTGTTTTCCTCAGACACACACCAGGTTTCGCAAACATTGGACGTAGCCCTAGAGCGGTCACCCAACTATCCTTGACCGTGGAAACGATTATTCGAATAGTTTTACACTCTATAGAGGTTGCATACTTTACCCACAAGATCCGGGGAACTTCCGTGTCATCCACGACCTGCGGTACCTCAAGTACCCGGGGTAAGCACCCGATCACTATCTTTCCGTAGACGACACTAACATAGAGTCCACTCGATTGGTAGCAACCCCAGTGCCCAACATTTCACATCTTAAAATTGTGGAGCCCCGCTCCCATATTCATCACATACCACTGGCACGAGGTACCAACGGTGTGTCCGTTGCCCTATAAATACAGTCATGGCCGCTGATCCAAGCATGGCCCTATTCTGAGAGTGACCTCGTGTCACCCCCGTCACTAGTAATGCGGGAACCATGCTAGTATCAGCCTAGGTAATCAATATTTCCCTTTCCCATATAAGGGTAGAGTGGTTGCACATGTAAGGTTCAAATAACGGTCGCAACTTAAACCAATCCGTTTTGAAAACAACACACGCATTTTCCTCGGTACACCACTTTGTCATCAAGTGGTTACCCAACTCATCATCTCCCTCGGGCATAAGTGGCACCTGACAGGGTTTTCAAAAAGTCTTTTAAAAGTACTCTGCCTCCATCACCATGCATATCCCCGTCCCATTTGCGTAGCTACTACTATAGCATCCTATCTACTCCCACCCGCATAACCCTCATAGGAAGGTAGGGTCATGCTTGATGCAAGTTTCATTAGGAAAGTAACAAAGGCAACAACCAAAATGGTCACCACCTCAACATGATTTCGACGCATTGATAATGAGGTGCAATATGAGAGGCATAAAAAGGTTTCTCGAACATGGTCAAAGGGCTGCTTACCTTGTTCATCAGAGTCTTCAAAGCTTCTGGCCCATCTCCAAGTTCTCTGAATACTTCGTCAACTAACGTCGGAAACAATCACAATAAGCAACACAACAAGGTAAAAATAAAAATGCTTTAAAAATGCGAGTTGGACTTTTCTAGGAAACCTTTGGTCATATGAGGAATGACCAAAGTGATTTCATTGGGATTTGATCAATGGATATCTCTGAACATTTCAATATGATGGAATCAATGGATTTGTGGATTTGCAAGAAGTGTACAGAATAATTATTTTTAAAAATGAGCAAAAGCACCCATTTAATAGGCAATGATTTTAGAAGCATCTAGGTGTTGGTTTCACTGGATTTGGAGTTCAAATGATTTTCCTATGAATTTGCAAAGTTGGCAATACATGGAGAAATGGACCAATATTCCATGTGGCATAGAAAGTGTTGGTAAATTTTTTCAAAAACTAAGGTTTGATCTTATAAGTATCTAGGAACTTGAATCATGGCATTTGGATCAACTTTGAGCTCTTTGTGATTTTCCAAAGTTTATCACAGATATGGAAAATGTGCAACTAGCACCATGTGATAGAGCATGAATTTATGCACTCACAGAAATTTGAATCATCTTTGGACTTGTAATGAATTGATTATAGATTTTATAAAATTCTAGAAAAAGAAAAAGAATAAGGAGTTACCCTTATTACATGCACCGGGCGAGGCTTAGCTAAATGGCAGCCACTTGGCTCAGCTTAGTAGCTCAGCCCTGCGCGCGAGGGACGTGACGTCGATGGCGCATTCTGTCATAGCACCTTCCCAAGGCGGAGGCGGATTGAGCGAAACCCGCCTCCACTTAACCCGGATGGGTCCGTCTGGCCACGATGGCTGAGGCTGGCTGGTGGGGCTGTCGGTCCCACCGGCCGGCCTTCTTCTTCCCCGCGCGGCCTCCCCATGCCGCAGGAACAGAGGAGCGAGGCCAGGTTCATCCCAGCGAGCAGGGGCACTGCTGCGGGCACCGGGAGTACCGACGAGCTCGGGGGAGAGGGTCGCGACCACATGTATGGGTCCTAGGCCCTAGGAAGGTCGAGATCACGAGCGACGTTGGCCATGGCGGAAGATGGCGACGACGATGATGGGTTCGATGCTACGGCCACTGGGAGGAGCGAATGGAGCTCGGGAGAGAAGTGTGGTGAGGTTGTAGGTGCCCTAGTGGAGTCTAAAAGGGGATGGGGAGGCCACATGGCATGAATTTAGGAGGAGGCCGACGGCGACACGTCGGTCATGGAGGTGGACAGAGGGCACTATGGGACGAGGGGGCGTGTCCGAGAGCTTGATGGGAGAAAGGGAGAGCCAGTGGAGTCTAGAGAAGGGCTCGAGAGGGCCTCTATATAGGGGGGCCACGGTGCACCATGTGTAGCGTCCACGGAGGCGCTCCGGTGAGCTCGCGGAGGGAGAAGGAGGACAAGGGAGGATAGGGCCGATAGGGTTGCGTGTCACGGACGTCGAGGCCACCTCAGGAGACACGGTCCAGGCGCCCAAGGTTGTCGAACTCGCTTGGAATGGGTGAGCTACAGTGCGGGGCAGCACTGTAGCATGCTCCAGAGCACGTGCTCTGCATGCCATGGCATAAATAAAGTGTCCCGGGCATGTCCTCTTGTGTCTGGGGGCTCTAGGGAGGTGTAAAGAATGGGGAAGATGCATTGGATGCTCTGGGAATCCTTTGGAGGGAAGGAGGGCTTGAGAGAGAGGGTCAATGGTGCTGTCCAGAGGGGCAAAGTGAGGGTTTTCACTCCTCAATCATTGAGCTTTGGAAGAGGGGGAGCTACTGGAGGTTGCTGGTGATCAGTTGCAGCTGTGGTAAAAAAATTAGGCAAGGGAGAATAGTGGAAGAGGTCAAAATGGTGTTTTTAGAAATATGGCAGAAGGAGTTTGTTGCTAGTTTGGGCAAGGAAAATAATTCCACTTGGCATGAGACTTAACAGGATGTAATTGCACATAGAAATATGGTGTTCCACCAAGTTTGAGCTCATTTGGGCAAAGTTGCCAATGTAACTTTGGCAAACCCTAGAAATCAACAGAAAAATGGCTTTTCCAAGATTTAGTCATGCAAATCATCCCTCCTTGATGCACCACTTGGTGTAGTGTCATCATTTGGATATGGGAGCATGTACACAAAATTTAAGGTCACAAGTAAAAAGTTGGTAATGTAGAGTTGTTCAAATTTGGATCTGGTCAGAAAGGGTTTTGGGGCACTTTGGTCAAGTTATCCTTCTCCAAAACGTGTGCCATCTGGTCTAGATGCATAATCGGACCATTTTATCACGTGCACCAAGTTCGAGAGCATTTGGACATGTTTGGCAATGTAAGGTTGCTCAAACTGCAAAATGGACGGAAATGGTTTTGAGGGGGTTTGATGATGCTTTCTTAATCTTTAAGGCATGAGGCTTTGCAAGATCATCAAATATGCCATATCTGACATGCAAGAATTTCCTTGGAATTAATGAAGAAAAATTCCTTTGTAAATATTTCAAAAGCTTGAAATATCCAGAAAGGGTTTTTGAGGGATTTGCCCAATATTTTGAACATGACCATGTGTTGAAACTCATATATATGGATAATATATGTCCACTGAGCTTACCTAAATTTTCTAAAATATTTTTGGAACAATAAAATAATTTTAACCTATTAAAGACCATTTCTAGTATTAAGAAAAAACCTTTAAATAAAATAGGAAAATAACTTTTAAAATTATACTTTTGTGGTTTATGGGAGTCCTATACCTAATAGGATTCAAATACAAATTTTTAAAGATTTTTCACACCCTTAATTAAGTACTTGTAGGGCAACCTCAATTGAGGGGTTTTTGGAAAACTAAATTTAGAAAATACTTTTTGGCCAAAATATTTTTGTAAGAAAATACTATTATGTTCTATACACATGGCATGATTATTGGGAAAAAGGTTTGGATCAAGGAGAGGGAGTATAAGAGTAGGAGGATTTATTTTATTTTTAGAGCACTTGCAAACAACAACCAAAAATTCAATCAAACAAAGACCAAGACACTCAAAAGTTTTTGTCAAACCATATTTTAGCATGATTATTAGCTTAAGTGTTGTGGCATGAAAATCAGGATGTGACAGACCTACCTCCCTTACAAGAATCTCGTCCCCGAGATTCCCAGACTAGGAGTGGAAAGGAATATAGAAACTTGGGTCTGGGGTAGTCTTCACGTGCTCATACTGCTTATGCTTATGAGTGGTGCTCTATTGATTTTTAAGTGGTCGATGGTGTGGCTTTCTGCATGAAGTTCTGCTTGATCAAGACAAAGACCAAGACACTCAAACAAAGACCAAGACAATAAAACAAAGACCAAGACACTCAAAAGTTTTTTGTCAAACCATATTTTAACACGATTATTAGCTTAAGTGTTGTGGCATGAAAATCAGGATGTGACAGACCTACCGCCCTTACAAGAATCTCGTCCCCGAGATTCCCAGACTAGGAGTGGAAAGGAATACGGAAACTTGGGTCTGGGGTAGTCTTCACGTGCTCATACTGCTTATGCTTATGAGTGGTGCTCCATTGATTATTTAAGTGGTCGATGGTGTGGCTTTCTGCATGAAGTTCTGCTTGATCCTGGTTGCTAATGGGTCTCTCACGTAAGTTATAATGATATGGAGGTCGATGGCTTGGTGATCGATGTCCTCGCAAAGACTGGTCTAGTTAGGAAGTTGGAAATGTTTTCGGAGTGGAATCATGTGGAAAGACGTTGTGCGGAGTGGGTAAATCAGGCGGTAACTCCAACTGGTAACCGTCTACTCTTTGTCTTGCAGTGATCTTGGAGGAGGCCGATAAATCTTGGTGTGAGCTTCTCTTCGACATGGGAATGCTTGGTTCCTTCGAGAGGGGTGGCTTGCAGATACATCTGGTCTTCGACGCGGAGGTTTACTTCTTGATGACGGTGGTTGGTGTAGTTCTTCCGTCTTGACATGGCGGTCTTCAAATGTCTTTTAACCAGCTGCACGGCTCTTCTTCCGTCTTCGGGTAGACTAGTATGTCATCAAAACAAGGATGACGACTGACTTGCCCAAGTACTCTATGAAGTCTATGGGGTACGTAAGGTGGGCTGGGGGTATTAGTGGTGGTCTCGGTTGAGTATTAGCAAGGGTCTTCTTGACCTAGAGTGAAGCCCGTGGTCACGATCCGTCCATGTTGTGGTTTGGTGGGGCTTAAGAGTTTCAAGGATTCTAGTGTGTGAGTGAACGTTTATCATCTTATCCTTTAGCACAATTTCTGAGATGCTAATAGTTCTACCTAGTCCTTCAAACAAATAACCTTATACCACCGAAAGCATCATCTCTAGTAGGTGAACTCCAATCATCAGCCATGCTATTCGTATCTACATGACTCCCGAGAGGAGGCCTAAGAAATCATACCTGTCAACGATCCCCAAAATCATATGTATGGCTATCCCTAAAAATCCATGGGTAGAGCATACAAGCTTCCAAGCCGGAATTAAACATGACAATCCAAGTGCTCAGCCTATTATTCCAAGGCCCAGGGTAGTGCATCTCTATCCTAAGGAAACACATCGTAAGCCACTCCAAGGTCCTGTTTCCTTCCTATGAATCAACTCCAAAAATCACTACATAATCCATTAATTCTACAAATCCAATGCCTACCGTGTTCCACACGATCTCCCAGAGTCCCTATAATCCCCAAATACTTGAAAGGCTATCTCTACTATAATAAGTCCACCAATTTCCATTGTCATGGTCAAGTATACTCCAAGGTCATGCTTATATAGATACCTAAATCAACTCCGACATTTAATCCAATCTCCTAGTTTGTCATCCACCGAGAAACATGGCATAATGATCGAATTCATCAGTCTAAATCCAATTTACTACGAACCATGTAGACATACTCAGTATCTATACTCAACTAGAATCACCTACTTGAATCCAAATCTTATGTCCAACGAGAATGTTTCCCCACAAGTCATTATCGTAATGCCAACTATCTTCTATCAATATCCCCTGGCTAGGTCAAATCCTTATACCTCCAAGAGTTTCATCCTGCGATCATGATTGCCCTGCAAATTCAAGTTACTCCAGGGGTAATGAAAGCTATGCTACTCTATTAATCATGATCCCACCAAGTTCATCTGTTAACATGAAAGCCTCATAATCCAGCAAATAGTCTCAGATATTTCCTCAAGGTTTCTGATATAAACTCATCAAGTTATGTGTCCTCTATTCCTATATCCTCAAATTGGTCTTCCCTATGGCATCGTCAGTTTTTGTGCTATCTTAAGATGATAATGAGTTCATTCACTATGTCCCCTAGTTCATAATGAACCCAATATTGTGCAAGGTTGCGGAGGCTCAATTGGTTCTCGTGCAATTCTGTGGGTTACACACATGATTAAGGATTCGAGCTGGGGTATCTCGTGAAGTCTCGAAAGATCTAGGAATGGCTTTCTGGTCTGGAGGGTTAATCATAACTCTATGGGGTTGCACCTGGTCGTGGAGGTTGTTAGCAAAAGTCTTCATTGCTAGTTGGTTGACGAAGTAGAATCATTGGTGTATCTATTCGGTCTTCAGTTGAGGAGAGGGATGAGAGGGAAAAGTAGCATAGAAGAGGGGAGTGCCTAAAGGGGGTTCTATAGTGCAAGTGCAAACAAACAGGTGCAAAAAGGACCAAACAAAAGAAACAAGGTAAGGAAGGTGATATATTCGCGTACTTGTTGGCTAGGGCAAAAAGGGCAATAGATATCAAAACACAAACAATAAAAACAAACAACTCACAATCATGGTTCTATTCGAACCATCATGCAGACTCGACTTCACATAGGGGGTACACGACTCATCCTACCCTAGGGGTTCTCGGACTGGTTAGTCGTGCCTTGCTTCGTTCCCGGTGCAGTCTTCTGAGTTTTCCTCAGGTGTTGCTACGTCTCTTATAGTTGTTTGACGAAACGATCCGGGTTGAGCTTGAAGAATCTTCAACAGCTTCTCGCCTGATGAGGTGATGGGGTGAAGGTAGCTCCTCGTAGCTGGCATTGACTTGGTCTTCTGTTTTCTTCATTATCATGACGATCCCTTTTGCCTTCTAAAGCGTTGACGGTACCAGGTAAGTAATCCTTTATGCAATGACATTTACAAGGCATAGTAGAGGTCCAATCCGTCGGACACATTGTTGACAATATCGTCATCGAGAGCGGGGGATGAAGAGAACCGTTTTCCTGGTCACCATAGTGAGGCAGACCAAATGGCAAGGTTCTCATCCACTGGTGGTTGCTGATACAATAATGGCAAGGACAGGGTTGCTCTATTAGTATTGTATATCATGATCTTGCATATCCTATGCCCTGATCATCGCAGGCAAAGGTTGCATCATCTTGGGATAATGTCGAAGGTGTCACAATCCTCTGGGTCTTCATGTCCTCATTCCTTGAGGATGCATCTTCTGTTGGTATCGTCTTGTTGTGGTGTTGCCAATCTTGTGTTCAGAACAGGTGGGTGTTTGGCAAGGTGTACTCCTTCTAGGCTACCCACGAGGATTACAAGGAATCCAGTGGTCAGGGGCATAAGGGTTCTAGCGACCTAAAGTTTTGAAGGGGAAGAGATCAATAAGGAAAGTATACCCTAGTTTTCGAAAAACTAAGAAGTGAAGAGAAGTATAGTTAGTTTTGAAAACTAGTAATAGTTTTGGAAATAGTTTTACCCTAACTAACGACCAGGCTAACTAAGGCTTCCTACAGTCAGGATGGATCTGATGCCAGCTCTGTGGGGACCCCGACTCATAAGTCATGTTCACCGAATGCACGTGTACAGTGATACCATAGATCAATGCTCACTGGACACACAAAAGCTGATTAACAAGAGTCTTACATCCATACATACCGTATTACACAAGTAGGACCATTATGGCCGTGTCTTGAGTATATTATCGCAGCGGAAATCTTCGTTGACAACTTGGACACATGCCATCTGCCTTAACTCTACAGGCATTCTGACTGGGAAGCATCCTAGCTCGCATGCTCGTCTCCAAGAAATCTTCATCATATCCTGTTCTTTCATGCCTGGCCAATAAAATAACAAGTGACAAGCCAATGAGTACTTTGAATGTACTTGCAAGCAACCCAAGTGTGATGACAAAATAATTATGCAGGGCTCTACTACAAAATTGGAATTTTTGCGTAAAGCTAGTTTTTCATATGCAAGTAGGATCAAAATATATCAAGGACATGCATGCGTCTGCAAAAAGTATTAGGAGGTTACAAACATCAATATCGAGAAAGAGTTATAAACAACTCATGCTTAAGTTCATCGTGACTTCCTCAAGAATCACATCATCAATATCATCGAACCGTGTTGTTTTCCTCAGTCACACGCAAGGTTTCGCAAACATTGGACGTAGCCCAAGAGCGGTTACCCAACTGTCCTTGACCGTGGACACGGCTATTCGAATAGTTTTACACTCTGCAGAGGTTTCACACTTTACCCACAAGATCCGGGGAACTTCCATATCATCCACGACCCGTGGTACCTCAAGTACCCAGGGTAAGCACCCGATCACTATCTTTCCGTAGACGACACTAACGTAGAGTCCACTCGATTGGTAGCAACCCCCGTGCCCAACATTTCACATCTTAAAATTGTGGAGCCTCGCTCCCATATTCATCACATACCACCTGCACGGGGTACCAACGATGTGTCCGGTGCCCTGTAAAAACAGTCATGGCCGCCAATCCAAGCACTACCCCGTCCCAAGAGCGACCTCGTGTCACCCCCGTCACTAGTAATGCGGGCACCATGCTAGTATAATCCTAGGTAATCAATAATGCCCTTTCCCATATAAGGGTAGAGTGGTTGCGCATGTAAGGTTGGAATAACGGTCGCAACTTAAACCAATCCGTTTTGTAAACAACACACACACTTGCCTCGGTACACCACTTTGTCATCAAGTGGTTACCCAACTCATCATTTCCCTCGGGCATAAGTGGCACCCGACAGAGTTTTCGAAAAGTCTTCTAAAAGTACTCTGCCTCCATCACCATGCATATCCCGTCCCATTTGCGTAGCTACTACTATAGCATCCTATCTATTCCCACCCGCATAACCCTCATAAGAAGGTAGGGTCATGCTTGATGCTAGTTTCAATAGGAAAGTAACAAAGGCAACAACCAAAATGGTAACCACCTCAACATGATTTAGATGCATTGATAATAAGGTGCAATATGAGAGGCATAAAAAGGTTTCTCGAACACGGTCAAAGGGCTGCTTGCCTTGTTCATCAGAGTCTTCAAAGCTTCTGGCCCATCTCCAAGTACTCCGAATACTTCGTCAACTAACGTTGGAAACAATCACAATAAGCAACACAACAAGGCAAAAATAAAAGTGCTCTAAAAATGTGAGTTGGACTTTTCTAGGATACCTTTGGTCATATGAGGAATGACCAAAGTGGTTTCACTGGGATTTGATTAATGGATATCTTTGAACATTTCAATATGATGGAATCAAGGGATTTGTGGATTTGCAAGAAGTGTACAGAAGAATTATTTTTAAAAATGAGCAAAAGCACCCATTTGATAGGCAATGATTTTAGAAGCATCTAGGTGTTGGTTCACTGGATTTGGAGTTCAAATGATTTTCCTATGAATTTGCAAAGTTGGCAATACATGGAGAAATGGACCAATATTTCAAGTGGCATAAAATGTTCAAAAACTAAGGTTTGATCTTATAAGTTTCTAGGAACTTGAATCATGGCATTTTGATCAACTTTGAGCTCTCTGTGATTTTCCAAAGTTTATCACAGAAATGGAAAATGTACAACTAGCACCATGTGATGGAGCATGAATTTATGGACTCACAGAAATTTGAATCATCAAATTTGGACTTGTAATGAATTGATTATAGATTTTACAAAATTCTGGAAAAAGAAAAAGAATAAGGAGTTACCCATATTACATGCACCGGGCGAGGCTTAGCTAATTGACGGCCACTGGGCTCAGCCCTGCGCGCGAGGGAGGTGACATCGATGGCTCATTTAGTCATAGCGCCTTCCCAAGACGGAGGCGGATTGAGCGGAACCCGCCTCCACTTAACCTGGGAGGGTCCGGCTGGCCACGTCAGTTGAGGCTGACTAGTGGGGCCGTCGGTCCCACCGGCTGGCCTTCTTCTTCCCCGTGCAGCCTCCCCATGCTGCAGGAACAGAGGAGCGAGGCCATGCTCGTCCCGACGAGCGAGGGCACCGCTGCGGGCACCCGGAGTACCGACGAGCTCGGGGGAGAGGGTCGCAACCACCTGGATGGGTCCTAGGCCCTGGGGAGGTGGAGGTCATGAGTGGCGTCGGCCATGGCCGAAGATGGCGACGACGATGATGGGTTCGATGCTACGACCACTGGGAGGAGCAAATAGAGCTTGGGAGAGACCTGTGGTGAGGTTGTAGGTGCCCTAGTGGAGTCTAAAAGGGAAGGGGGAGGCCACAGGGCGCGAATTTAGGAGGAGGCCGACGGCGACACGTTGGTCATGGAGGTGGACAGAGGGCACTAGGGGACGAGGGGGCGTGTCCGAGAGCTTGATGGGAGAGAGGGAGAGCGAGTGGAGTCCAGAGAAGGGCTCGAGAGGACCACGGTGCACCATGGGCAGCGTCCACGGACGCGCTCCGGTTAGCTCACGGAGGGAGAAGGAGGGCAAGGGAGGATAGGGCCGACAGGGTTGCGTGTCATGGATGTCAAGGCCACCTCGAGAGACACGGTCCCGGTGCCCAAGGTTGTCGCACTCGCTTGGAATGGGTGAGCTACAGTGCGGGGGAGCACTGTAGCATGCTCCAGAGCGCGTGCTTTGCACGCCATGGCATAAAAAAAGTGTCCTGGGCATGTCCTCTTATGTCTGGAGGCTCTGGGAATCCTCTAGAGGGAAGGAGCGGTTGAGAGAGAGGGTGAATGGTGCTGTCCAGAGGGGTAAAGTGAGGGTTTTCACTCCTCAATCATTGAGCTTTGGAAGAGGGGGAGCTACTGGAGGTTGCTGGTGACCAGTTGCAGCTGTGATAACAAAAATTAGGCAAGGGAGAATAGTGGAAGAGGTCAAAATGGTGTTTTTAGAAAAATGGCAGAAGGTGTTTGTTGCTGGTTTGGGCAAGGAAAATAATTCCATTTGGCATGAGACTTAATAGGATGTAACGACACATAGAAATATGGTGTTCCACCAAGTTTGAGCCCAGTTGGGCAAAGTTGCCAATGTAACTTTGGCAAACCCTAGAAATCAGCAGAAGTGGCTTTTCCTAGATTTAGTCATGCAAATAATCCCTCCTTGATTCACCACTTGGTGTAGTGTCATCATTTGGATATGTGAGCATGTACACAAAATTTATGGTCACAAGTAAAAAGTTGGTAATGTAGAGTTGATCAAATTGGGATCTGGTGAGAAAGGTTTTTGGGGCACTTTGGTCAAGTTATCCTTCTCCTAAACTTGTGCCATTCGGTCTAGATACATAATTGGACTATTTTAGCATGTGAACCAAGTTTGAGAGCATTTGGACATGTTTGGCAATGTAAAGTTGCTCAAACTTCAAAATGGACAAAAATGGTTTTGAGGGGGTTTGATGATGTTTTCTTGATCTTTAAGGCACGAGGCTTTGCAACATCATCAAATATGCCATATATAACATGCAGGAATTTCCTTGGAATTAATGAAGAAAATTTCGTTTGTAAATATTTCAAAAGCTTGAAATATCCAGAAAGGGTTTTTGAGGGATTTGCCCAATATTTTGAACATGACCATGTGTTGAAACTCATATATATGGATAATATATGTCCACTCAGCTTCCCTAAATTTTCTAAAATATTTTTGGAATAATAAAATAATTTTAGCCTATTAAAATCCATTTCTGGTCTAGCCTTTAAATAAAATAGGAAAATAACTTTTAAAATTAAAGTTTTATGGTTTATGGGAGTCCTATACCTAATAGGATTCAAATACAATTTTTTTAAAGATTTTTCACACCCTTAATTAAGTACTTGTAGTGCAACCTCAATTCAGGGTTTTTGGAAAACTAAATTTAGAAAATACTTTTTGGCCAAAATATTTTTGTAAGAAAATACTATTATGTTCTATACACATGGCATGATTATTGGGCAAAAGGTTTGGATCAAGGAGAGGGAGTATACGAGTAGGAGGATTTATTTTATTTTTAGAGCACTTGCAAACAACAACCAAAAATTCAATCAAACAAAGACAAAGACACTCCAATATTTTTTGTCAAACCATATTTTAGCATGATTATTAGCTTAAGTGTTGTGGCATGAAAATCAGGATGTGACAACGAGCCTGGCGGGGAGCCGGATTCGCCCGGCAGCAAGTCACTAGGATCACCCCGGTACGCTTGCTGGGGCATGCAGAGGTAAAACTCCACCTCACAGCAACGCCCATCGCCAATCGGTGTGGTGTCAAGCTTTAAGGTGGCTTTGTGGCCGCCTCTGGATACGTGGCAGCTATTTCCTACAACAAGAACCACCAAATGACACCCTTCCAGAGAGGTGTCAAGCAAACAGGAACGCAGCTGGCAAAACAAGCCGGCAAGGCTTGCCGGACGAGATGTGATGTGACACTAAGCGGTGCATTTAATGCACTCTGTCAGCTGCAGAGTTAGGTATGATAGCATTTTTTGCTATCTAATCAGCTTGGAAAGACTGATTTGCCACTGTGGTGACCCCTTATATAACATATAAAAGGAGGCCCATGGCAACCGTAGAAAGGATTCGGCGATTCGAACCCGTACACACTCATACGCGCGACCACTCTCACCCCTAGGCGACCTTGCTGGGCAAGAGTGGCTTGTCCATTTTCCACCTTTCCATCATCAATCCACCAAAGCAGGAGTAGGGTTTTACGCCTTGTGGCGGCCCGAACCTGGGTACAACTGCCTGTGTGATCCCCGATGTGCTGCTCGGCGCTAGTCTGCTCTTTGTGCAACGTGACCTTCCCCTTGCCGAACCGAAAGGGTCCTCAGTCCCATAGGTGGCCATGGTTATCCCGCGATATTTTTGACACGCCAGGTAGGGGGATCACTTGCGCGAACCTGAGAGCGTTAACAACGTGTTATCTTCATCGCCAGCTTCGTCTTCTTCGGCTCCATCAACCATGGCGCCCAAGAAGAAGTCCGGTGCTGCGGCCCATCCATCCTCCTCAAGGGCCCCGCCGCCCGCGTCCGCTGATGCTGCGGAGCGTGAGGAGAGGCATGGAAACACAGACGTGGCGGGAGACGCAGTCGGCATCGGCACCACCTCTCCCGTGGCCGAAGTGGGAGCCGGAAACGTCGTAGAAGAACAACACCAGCTACTCCCCGGCGACGACATCCCGCGAGGTACGGGTGAAGAAGCCCTCCCTTTTGGGCTTCCTCGTCCAACCGACGGGCACATCATCGGCGTTGCTGCTCGCTCTAGGGCGAATCACCACTCCTCGTCTGCCCCCATTGCGGGTGCGACCTTGGAGCGTGCGCCACCCCCAGGACGGGCGGACCCGGCTGCTGTGCCCAATGGGACCACCGGCCCTCGAGCGCCTCCACATTGTCACCATGCTGTCGAAGCGGTTGGATCCTAGCGACTAGGGTATGGCGCGACAGCCGCTTGCACAACCAGGAGCCAAGTGACCTTACGGTCCACATCATCATCACTCCCAAGCACTGTGTTGGAGGCTATTGCACGGGCTCAACTGCTATTGAAATTCCCGCCAGTAACCGATCAGATGGATGAGTGGCGAGCCACCATCCAAAGTCTGATTGATTTCGCCGACGCGGACAGATCACGGCAGGCTGGGCCGCCTCGGCCTCCCCAAGCGGCGACGACGGCCCACGCTGCTGGCCGTGTCGAAGGTGCCACTCCCATGGTGCAGTCTCCACTACTATCGCCAGCGCGGGGGCTACGCGCCCAGGAGCCCGACGACGTCTCGATGGCTTCGTCAGATTCACGAGTGTATCAAGACCAACAACGAGCCCCGGAGGGCAAGCAGAGGGAGCATGCATGCGTCACCGTCGACCAACGCCATGGCGACCACTGCCAGCCCGCGCTCCAACGTCGATGAGCCCGCGCTCGACAGGGGTGGGTACTTGCCTTTCGAGGCGGGGTGCCTGTCGGTGTCAAAACCGGCAGATCTCGGGTAGGGGGTCCTGAACTATGCGTCTGAGAATCAATGGTAACAGGAGTCTGGGGACACGATGTTTACCCAGGTTCAGGGCCTCTCGATCGAGGAAATACCCAACTTCCTGCTTGATTGATCTTGATGAATATAGGTTTACAAGAGTTGATCTACCTCGAGATCGTAATGGCTAAAACCCTAGGAGTCTAGCCTATGCAATTGTGATTGTGTCTCTATGGACTAAACCCTGCGGTTTATATATGCACCGGAGGGACCTAGGGTTGTACATGACCATCTTGCAGAGGAAGGGAAATATTACACCCGGACTCTAAACTTGCTATTTTACACATATGGGAGTCCTATCCGGCTACGGGATATAGTCTTCAGCAATAATCTTGTCGGCCCACCAGTTCGGCCCATAACAAGTATTCTGGCCACATGTGGACCCCTTAATCCAGGACTCCCTCAGTAGCCCCTGAACCAGTAGTCGACGATGATGAGTTAGGCTCGCGTACTGTCTTTGGCACTGCAAGGCGGGTTCCTCCTTCCAAACACACTGAAGTATTATTCCCTGCACAAGGGAACTATGTCCGGCTCTGCATGATGAGTACAACCCTTAGCCTCGAAGGCAAAGTATCAAAAAACGGACACTGTGTCTTTACTGACAACTTTTCAATGAAACGTCACGTTTGACCCTTTAATATTTCGAACTGTTTTCTTGGCTCCAATTTCGTGTTTCGAGGCATAGCCCCATTGGCACGTCTTGTCGAAGCAGAGATAGTGCCCGCTTATCACGAGATCCTTACCAATATGACGTGGGCAGCCCAACCGTGCCTTACACATGACTACATTGGGAACCGGCGAGGTTTACGGCTGGAGTGGGGGGACATTTCGCATTCACTGCTTTAAAAAGGATACAAATCCTTCCCCTTTAACCCCACGCTCTCCTCAAGCCCTAGCTTTCCAATCTCCTCAGCCCAAGCGCCCACAACTCATGTGCCCAGAACTCTCAACTCCTCCATCATCGCCTCCCTTCCAAGCGATGGCCGGGTCTGGTTCCAAGGGCAAGTGAGAGGTCTCCGTGGTCATGGAGAAGACCATGAAGAGTCTTTGGAGTGTGGCTACCTTGCTGATGACATAGCGCACCGGGTTCCTGATAAGAACCAGGTGATCCCCGTCCCTAAGCCGAGTGAGAGGGTGGTCTTCCTCTATCACATTATCCGGGGGCTGGGATTTCCTCTCCACCCCTTTGTCCGAGGCCTCTTATTCTTCTATGGGCTGGATTTCCATGATCTAGCCCCGAACTCTATCCTGCACATATCAGCTTTCATAGTTGTATGTGAGGCATTCCTCCGCGTCCCCCCACACTTCGGCTTATGGCTCAAGATATTTAATATGAAGCTAAAGGTGCTCAACGGGCAACACGCGGATTGCGGGGAGCCATGGTGAGCAAGCTCCCCAACGCCACTTGGCCCAAAGGGACTTTTGTGGAAACAAACAAGATCTGGTAGCAGGAGTGGTTCTAGATCACTAAACCCTACGATGTCAAGTGGGCGGCAGCGCCCGCATTCACATCTGGACCCCCAGAGAGGCTAACCTCATGGACTACCAAGAGTACAGATTGGGGGTCTCAGGCGGAGGTGCAAACCCTCCAAAATCGCATCTCCAGTACGATGACGAAGGGCACCCTCCTCACCAACGTGATTTAGGTGATGCTCTTCCGCCGCATTCTCCCCTACCAACGTCGGGACTCCCACTTATGGGAGTTCAATCCAGAAGAGCCCCGGCCCTTAAGGCACCTCTTCGGCACCACACATGATGATATCTGGAAACAACTCTTCAAGGATCAAAAGGGGTGGCCGGCAGAGACCGAGGACAAGGGCTTCAGTAGCGTGTTCTCGGCTTCAGAGGTAATTGGAACTTCTGCCGAATACATACCCAGTCCATATTTCAATTACAACAAGAGTTAGAATTTTTACGTTCTATTCAGGCCTGGACAAAAAGGCGGAGCGGATCAAGTGTCAGGCTCCTCTGCCCGAAGACCCAGAGACGCCTCAACTAACGGCGATGCTGGTTTCGGCGCCGTACAAGGCACCGGAGAAGAAGGCCAAGAAGAAGAGCAAGGAGGTCAAGAGCAACCTCCGCCCTAAGGGTCCCGTAGACACAATGTCCGGGGAAACCAACGCCCACTCCTCCCACGATGAAGAAGAGGAGGAGGAGGAGGAGGAAGAAGAAGACGACTCCCCCGTCAAGGCAAACGGGAGGAAAAGAGGCCCCCCCGCTGACGCGGGCAAGGTGGCACCCAGGAAGAAGCTGAACATTCCGGACAGTTCAGACTCAATGTCCGAACACAGTTTCCGAGTTCAGCCCGGGATTAAGCCCCTGGCTGAATCGTAAGTACCAAGTTGGTCGCTGCTTATGTTTGGTTCAACATAGTATTCCGTGTTTTAAGTAATTTCATTCTGTTTTTATACAGTCCTCCACACGCACTCCCCGATGCTTCACTGTCAACGGGGAATTCTCTAACGCCAGAGATGGTGGAGAGCGACACACCTCCACGGGGCTCGTCGCCCGTCTTAGGGGACACTAAGGTGTCCTATCTGCGGGCTTCCCCTGCGCGAGCAGGTGGGAGCGGGGCGGATGAGAAGGCGCCCGAAGCCAATCCCTCGGCCGCTGCCAGACAAGGGGGAGCGATGCCCATGGCGACCGATGATGGGGGCCCAAGCAATCTGGGCCTCCGCCGAACACCGTTCCAGAGCCTAGTGCGTCCCCAGAATCGGGAAGTGAGCCCCCCGTGATGGGGGAAGGAGGAACTGCTCCAACGGCGCCCGCCGTCAATTCCGAGGCGCCGAACACTCTGGAGGAAGCATTGCGAGGTGCTTCCATCATAGTGGAACACCACACTCTAATGAGTGCGGTCATGTAGAAGATTCAGTCCGTCGAAGGCGGACTGAACGAACCCTTCAACAGCCTACTGACAGGCTTCGAGGTATGCGATGTAATGTTCTAAAAAGAACTCCTTCATTATATATATATATATATATATATATATATATATATATATATATATATATAGGTTATACCACCTAGTATACAAATAGTAGCCCCTGATGCTTTGTTTGATTCTGAACAGAATCGGACGAAGGATCTGTGTTATAGCATCTAACAGAGCAGAACTGGGTACTATGTTTGAACAGGCTTCGCTAGTAGCAGCATTTGTCCAGGCCGCAGAGGTTTCTGAGCTCAATCGGAAGCTTAAACTAGCCGACGAGCAGCTCGACCTCTTCAACAAGCGTTTTGATGAAACACAAGGTATACGGATTTTCAAAAAATTGATATGTCAAAACACTATTTGTTTGATCTGTGTTAGTATGAGCTTCATTGTGTGATATGATTTGTGTAACAGTTGACACAACTAAGGTTGAGGCCCTTAAGGGCAAGCTCGTGAAGGCCAAGGAGGAGGCCAAGTTGAGCAAAGCAGCCGCTGACAAAGCGGCTGCCGACCTGAGGGCCGAACAGGTCATGCGTCCACATCATGAGTCGCGGGTGACCGAAGTCAAGGAAGAACTGCGAGATGCCATTCGCAAGTGCGAGGTGTTGGAGCAGAAGACTTCGGAGCAAGCATCCACACTCAATAAGGCAGTCAATGATGCCAAGGAGGCGCGCAGTGAGTCACGCAGCGCTCATGAGGAGATCAAACAAGCACGACAGATAGCAGCTGGTAAGAATTTTCTCTTGCAGAGTATCTTCGGAGGTCAGAGGTATCTTGCGCTGACGCGATTATGGAGTTCTCTAGGCGCGTTTTGTGTATCTCCCAAGGAGCATCGCCGCCGCTGCCCAATACTTCCGAGCCCAGGAGGGAAACATCACAAAGAAGTTGTTCTGGTCGCAATTCCTTGCGCCCGAACGTCCAGTGCCCCTCAACGAAAAGATGAAGCAGCTGGCCGAGCTGCATAATACGGTGGGTACGACCATGAAGGAGTTGATACTCCACATATGGCCCGCTGATCCAATCCCAAGTAGGTACTTTGGGTTCGTGAAGCGACTCGTCGACGCGAGTCGACGCTGCTAAGCGTTCGGCCTGCATAGAAGGTGCACGAATGTCCTTCGCCCGCGTTGTCGGATTCAGGGCTCCGCAAAACCCGTTAAGTTCGAACACAGGGGCGTGAACGAATATCTCTCCCACTCACGTCTACCTAGCGCCTCGCTCTCGTCTCGGCAGAAGGATTCAAGCAAACAACGATCAAACAGACAAGAGTTTATCTAGGTTCGGGCCACCGCGAGGTGTAATACCCTACTTCCTGCTTTGGTGGATTGGCTCCGGGTGAGCTAGAGTCTGAACTGGTACAAGGGTTCCTGAGCTCAGGAGGCGACATCAGGAGGGTCAGGAGGCTAGTGTACTTGCTCCTTGTGCGGTGGTCAAGTGAGTGAGTCTCTCCCCCTCCCAGTGGGGATCCTAGCTACTTATATAGGTGGCCACGGTCCTCTTCCCCCGAAATGTCTAGGCGGGAAGGGATTCCACAACAGCCATATTTGGGCAGGAACACAAGGACGTTCCTACCCTAACAAAAGCAGTCTCCGCCTGCAAAAGGACCAGGCGGTGACACGGTGGTGGGCTCGATGATGACATCCTCCTAATCGTCCTTGCGGTCTTCGGTCTTGTTGCACCAAAGAGGAAACCTTTGCCCCGCTCCTTGGGAACCAACGGCTACGCTGTCTCCTTTGCACCGAAATGGCAACTATGTCGCTGGCGGGCGCTGGCACTCGCTGGCGCGGTGCGTCACTGCTGACATCACTTCCTCCTCCTGAGGCAGGCTTGGCCTTGGATTCTCCGCCCCTCCGGAACGCCTGGCCGAGGCTGCTCCCGAGGAGGTCATGGCGTCGTTCTCCTCGGGAGGCCTGGCCCCTCGCGAGGGTCTTGAGCAGCTGGTCGAGTAGCTGGGCCGTACCAGGCCGCTTGTAGGAGTGTGTCGCGGCCCGCAGACAGGCAAGTCTGGGTACCCTGGTTCCCAGTACGCCGACAATAGCCCCCGGGCCCAAGGCGCGCGCCGAGTTGGCTTCGGGGCGAAGCCTTAGGCGAGGACGAAGGGCCGCGGGCCCTAAAAAGGCTGCGGGCCAGGCCGGCGCATGATTTGTTGGGTGGGACGTTGCAGCTCCACTTCCCACGCAACCTTGGCGATCGTGCGACTTGACATCTCCTTGGCGCGGGTGACGAGGGATTAATGGCTGCGACACCATTGGTCGGCGGTTGGGCTCCTCCGCCCTATAAATGGGGCTAGGGGGGGGAAGCCCCCCAGGCCATTTTCAAGCCAACGCTGTCTTCTCATTGCTTGTCCTTCACTCTCCCTCACCATCGCAAGATCTTCCTGGTGCCGCCGAGGAAACCATCCGCCGCGGAGAAGGGGAAGACCCCGAAGAATCCAGTCCCGCTGCCGCCGAAGAGGGGTCACGGCCGTCGCCGCAAGCATGCCGCCGCACCCGCAGCGTCTTCTCGGGGAGGCGGGCGCGGCCCTTTGAGCTCTGTTGTGGCCGCTGGTGGGCAGCACCGGGCGTCCTTCCGTGGCGAAGGTGGTCGCGGCCGTGGAAGAAGAGGGGGCATGCAAAGGTGCCTGCTGGTTGCGCGCCCTCCGCGCCCACCGTTTCATTCCTTCGATGTCTCGTCAGAGTTCATGGTGTGGGCGGAGAAGCCCAGTGGCCCGTGGCTCAGGCTTCCCCGCTCATTTGGTGACGTGCTTCCGGCTGGAGGCCTTAGGGGCATATGGCTGCAGGCCGACGGCCGTTGCAGCGGCGCATCCTGGGCGGAGGTCGAGGTGGCTCCCTCGGGCGATGTGTTCTTGGAGCGCGGCTGGCAGTCGTTTGCCTGCGCGCGCCGGCTGCAGGGGAGATGTGCGCTCCACTTGAGGTACGATGGCGTCTCCATGCTGTTCATCATGGTATTCTTAGAGGAAGGGAGGCGCCTTGGGTGTTCTCCCGAGGCTGACGAGGAGGAGGGTGAAGACGTCCAGAGGAGCAGTTCCTCCTCCAAAGATGGCCTCAGTCCTAGGCGCCATGAGGCCCCCCTCTGTGGCAGCAATAGCTCCTCCAACAGTGGCGGCCGCGACGAACCACCATGCCGCCGAGCTCGGTACGGCGTGGGGAGGGGATTGCCGCGCCACTGCGGCTCGGTGAAGCCGGAGGAGTCGGAGGATTCCGACTGAGCGGGAGCGGCTTCTGCTTCTTCTCCCTTCTTTTCCTTCACGTTTTTTTTTCTGCATCGAAGTTTCAAGTTGCCTTGAGGAGGCGTGTAATGGGTTGTGATGTATGTAAGAAGCGGGAACTCGTTGTCATGATTTTGTTGCTTTGAATGAAGTCACTTAGCTTTTATACGTCCTGCCATCCTGAGGCAGAGTCCTCCCGACTCTGGCGTCATGAGCCTCTTCGTGAGGAGGTGGTCGGGTACGACTTGTACAGCCCCCGAGCGGGGTCAATCGCTGAAATTTGCTGAGAGTGCCGAGCGCGGGTTAGAGCACCAAAGCCTGAGCGACTCGGTAGGTAGGTTGCGCAGACTGAGCAGCCCGGCGCCAGAGCCTGAGCAGGCTTGATCAGGTGAGGTCACAGGGCCACGACGGACGAGGTCCGGTGACCGACCGTGCCTCAGCCCCCACGCGCAAGGCGCGTGAAGAAGAGCGAGTGGTATAGTTGAACTTAAAGCCGGTGAAAAATACCCAAACACAGAACTCTCAACGAAACGCAAGAAGCGCGAGAAACACGTGAACTTCATAGCATGGGGTAGAGGAAGGGCTGATAGCCAAGGAAGTAGAAAAGGCTGACAGCCAAACACCAAGCGAAAAAAGGAAAAAGGTCGCGTCCGACCCCTACACTACGTCTTCTTCCAAGCGCGGAGCTAAGGACTGCCACTGGGGCGTGGGTGGGAGCCCCGTCTGAGGGCCCGTAGGCAATGCACAGGAGACTCCGAGGCGTGTACAACCCCAACTCATTATTATGTGAGAGTGTCACGGGCGGAGACCTTCACGGGCACGGAGCCTTGATTATGTATAGAACCTCCTGAGGTACTCGATGTTCCAGTAATTCTGGATGGGTATCCCATCCTGCGTCTCCAGGCGCACAACACCATGCCTAGAGACACGGGCGATTCTGAACGGGCCCTCCCACATGGGCGAGAGCTTGTGCAGCCCTTCACGGGAGAGGACCCGCCTCAGAACCAAGTCACCAACTTCAAGTGTTCTCGTGCGGACGCTGCGGTCGTGGTACCGCCGCAGCGCCTACTGGTAACGCGCCGTCCTGAGGGCAGCCCGGCGGCGACCCTCCTCGCCGAGCACGAGGTCCATCCGCTAGGCGGCGTCCTGGCATTCCTCATCGAAAGCCAAGACCCGTGGGGAGCGATGCTTGACCTCATGAGGGAGGACCGCCTCCGCCCCATAGACGAGAAAGAAGGGAGTCTCCCCCATAGGTTTGGTGGCAGTGGTTCGGATTGACCACAACACGGACTGGAGTTTATCGATCCAGCCCCTGCCGCAAGCCTCGAGTTTCTTCTTGAAGCTGCGCGTCTTGAGGCCACACAAGACTTCCGCGTTGGCACGCTCAGCCTGACCGTTGCTCCTGGGGTGGGCCACCGAAGCGTAGCAGATCTGTGTTCCAAGGTTAGCGCAATATGACCTAAAGAGATTGCTTGTGAACTGTGAACCGTTATCCATGATGATGCGGTTGGGGACCCCGAATCGCCTCACGAGGCCTTGGATGAACTTGACAGCGGACCCGGCTGGGATTGTGCGAACAGGCTCCCCTTCTGCCCACTTGGTGAATTTGTCGATCGCGACATACAGGAAGCGGTAGCCCCCCACGGCCTGAGGGAAAGGACCTAGGATGTCCAATCCCCAGACTGCGAAGGGCCAGGAGAGCGATATCGTCTGGAGGCCTTGCGCCGGCTGGTGGATTTGCTTGGCATGAAACTGGCACGCCTCGCAGGCTCGCACGAGCTCCGTGGCGTCGTTGAGCGCCGTGGGCCAATAGAAGCCGCTGCGGAAGGCCTTGCCCACGAGGGTGCGTGACGATGAGTGGTGACCATAGTCCCCACCATGGATGTCAGCTAGCAGCTTGCGCCCCTGCTTCCTCGAGATGCACCTTAGTGAGACGTCGTTGGGGCGCCTCCTGTAGAGTTCACCATCTTGGATGCAGTAGGCAGAGGCTTGTCGAACCACGCGTTTTGCTTCTTCTTCCTTGTCTGGTAGGGCGTCGTGTTGTAGGAACATCTTGAGTTCTTGGGTCCAGCACCCCTCTTCAGGCTCCGCAACGTGTAACAGGCGAGCTCCGGACGGTGGTCCGCTGGGCAGGGCACCGTCCGGAGGCGCTGTTGGTAGCCCCTGCCGAGGGGAGGCCGGCTCGGGTACTGATGGTGTTGCTGATGGATTGAGTAGTCGCTCCTCGAAGATGCCTGGCCTTTGGGGCTCCCGCCTAGAGGCTCGCTTGGCGATGTCGTCCGCTTCTTTGTTGGTGCCTCGCCGCATGTGCTGCACTTCCAGCCCTTGGAATTGCTTCTCCATCCTGCGCACTTCCTCCAGTTATGCCCCCATGTGCTCATCCTTGGGCTTGTACTTCTTGTTGGAGAAATCAACGAGGAGCTGCGAATCGCCCTTGATGGTGAGACGCTTGACCCCTAGCGCAGCAGCGGCCTTGAGCCCGGCAATCAGGCCCTCGTACTCGGCAATGTTGTCGGAGACCTTCTCGCCCTGCTGGAAGCAGAGCTGCACATCGTAGTACAACTTATCCTAAGTGGGGGATACCAGCACGGCGCCAGCCCCCGCGCCGAGGCGTGAGAAGGCACCGTCAAAGTACACCACCCATCCGTCTGGGGCTTCATCACCGGGTGCCAGCGAACGGTCTTCGCTGGCCCCCCCGCTCGGGCGCATCAGTCCATTCCGCCACGAAGTCTGCCAGAGCTGCTCCTTTGATCACCCGCGTGGTGCTGAATTCTAGCTGGAACACTTGAAGCTCGATGTTCCACTCGGCGACCCTCCCGGCGACATTCGGGCCCCGCAACACCTTTTGAGAGGGTACGATGAGACGACCTTGATGGGGTGACCTTGGAAGTAGTGGCACAGCTTCCTGGAGGCGACAAGGAGCACCAAAAGCAGCTTCTGGGGCATTGGGTAGCGCGAACGCGCGTCGCGCAGTACTGTGCTGATGAAGTATACTGGGTGCTCCACGAGGGTCGGCGCATCAAGGTCCGCTGGCGCCTTTGGAGCCTCAGGAGCCTCTTGGTGAGCGGTGGGCCGTCGGTGCCCGTGGACAAGTCTACCTCTAAGGCCGTGTCAGGGGGCGGCACAGGCCCTGAGGGTGCTGAGCCGCCTGGTGGTCTTGGGATCCGGAGTATTTCCTCGTGCTCCACGACCAGCCCTGAGCTGGCGGAATGAGGCGTTGCGGCGAGGTAGAGCGTTATGGGCTCCAGGGGTCGTGGTGCTACCATGACCGGTGAGCTGGTGAGGTACTTCTTGAGGTCTTGGAAGGCGGCGTCGGCTTCCAGAGTCCACTCAAAAGGCCCCTTCTTCTTCATGAGCTTGAAGAACGGGAGGGCGCGCTCTGCGAGCTTAGATTTGAAGCGCCCCAGGGATGTCACATACCCGGCGAGCTTCTGCATTTCCTTCAGGTTTGTGGGCGGCTTCATCTTCTCGATGGCCTTGATCTTCTCCGGGTTGGCCTCG
The DNA here is from genome assembly GCA_902687465.1 of Secale cereale. Lineage (NCBI taxonomy): Eukaryota > Viridiplantae > Streptophyta > Magnoliopsida > Poales > Poaceae > Secale > Secale cereale. The sequence continues at coordinate 428,454,755 of LR738712.1, forward strand.
ATGCCTCGGTGCGAAACTAGGAACCCTAGCAACTTGCCGGAGGGCACGCCGAACACGCACTTCTCCGGGTTGAGGCACAGCTTCACCTTGCCCATGTTGGCGAATGTTTCTTCTAAGTCCTGGATGAGGGTCGTGGACTCCTTGGTTTTTTCCACTATGTCATCGACGTAGGCCTCCGCATTCCTCCCGAGCTGAGGGCCGAGAGTGATGTGCATCAGGCGCTGGAAGGTAGCGCCCGCGTTCCTCAGCCCGAAGGGCATGCAGGTGTAGCAGTAGACCCCGCATGGGGTCAGGAATGCCGTCTTCTCCACGTCTTCCACCGCCATCTTGATTTGGTGGTAGCCCGAGAATGCGTCAAGGAAGCAAAGTAGGTCGCACTCAGCCGTCGAATCCACGATTTGGTCGATGCACGGAAGAGGGAAGGGGTCTTGAGGGCAGAACTTGTTGAGGCTCGTGAAGTCGACGCACATGCATTCTTTGCCTCCTTTCTTCGGGACGATAACGGGGTTGGCCAGCCACTCCGGGTGCCGTACCTCCCATACGACACCAGCCTCCTCGAGCTTCCTGGCCTCCTGGACGATGAAGGCCTGCTTCTCTGGGGCTTGTCTACGTGCCTTCTGCTTGATGGGACGCACATTGGGGCACATCGTGAGGTGATGCTCAATGACATGCCTTGGTACCCCGACCAAATCCGCGGCCTTCCAGGCGAACACGTCCTTGTTGGCCCTGAGGAAGCCAACCAGCGCCGCCTCTTGTTCTGGATCCATGCCCGTGCCGATGGTGAAGGTGGCTCCTTAGCCTTCTTCGTCGGCAGGCACTTGGTTCGTCTCGGTGGGGTCCTGAGAAAAGAGCTGCTTCTTCTTGGTAGGCGCGGCATCCGGAGGCTTCAGAGCCCCCTTCGCCGTTGAGTGAGCGGCGGCAGCGGCGGCCTTGTACGCGCGCCCGAGGATCTGAAGGGCGGCCTTAGGGTCCCCTTTGACGGTGATGACGCCGCTGCTCCCGGGCATCTTGACGGCGTTGTAGCCCGGGTGAGTTGGCGCCATGAACTTTGCTAGGGCAGGGAAGCCGAGGATGGCATTGTACGATAGGCGGATGGGCGCGACGTCAAAGTCGATGAGCTCAGTCCGGTAGTTAGCCAGTGTACCAAAGGTGATCGGGAGGCGGATCTGGCCGAGCGGGACGGCCGAGCCCGCGGCCCCCGAGAAGGGCTTGGTGGGAAGGATCTGCCTGTAGGACAGGGGCAGGTGACCGAAGGCTTCAGGAGAGAGGATGTTGAGGCCGGCGCCGCCGTCGATGAGGGTTCTTGTCACAGCCACGCCACAGATGGTAGGCATGCATACCGTGGGGAGAGCACCAGTGCCGCCCGCCTCGGGGGCGAGGTTGCCGGGGCCAAAGGTGATGGCGAGCCCAGGCCCGTCCTGCGCCCGCAAGGCCTCTCGCGGCTGGGCGGCAGCTCCAACTTGCCGAAGGTGCGACTTGGCGTGCTAAGCAGACGCCGGTGCTTGGGACCCACCAAGGATGCAGGCGACTCCGCAGCAAGGCTGCCTCTCGCAGCTGACGCCCCACGGCTCACAGCTGCGGGCCGTTCGCGTGGTGCAGGTCTCGGCGGGCGGCCGGTACTGGACCCGCCGCCGCCCCACCAAGAGCGAGACCGTCGAGGCCACGGGAAGCGGGAGTGGTGGTGCAGGCCGTTCTCCAGTGGCCTGGCCGGTAGAAGCATCGAGGAAGAAGGAGGAGGGGCGCACATTGGTGGCGCGGTCCGCTGATGCTGCCGGGTCGGCGAGGGAGGAGCCAGCCCCCGCACGGTTGTGGCTGGCCGCAGCCATCTTAGAGACGCCGCACCGGAGAGGGGAAGCGAGGTCGTCGGAGAGGCGAGATTTTGACACGCCCCCTACCTGGCGCGCCAAATGTCGGATTCAGGGCTCCGCAAAACCCGTTAAGTTCGAACACAAGGGCGTGAACGAAGATCTCTCCCACTCACGTCTACCTAGCGCCTCGCTCTCGTCTTGGCGGAAGGATTCAAGCAAACAACAATCAAACACACAAGAGTTTATCCAGGTTCGGGCCACCGCGAGGTGTAATACCCTACTTCATGCTTTGGTGGATTGGCTCCGGGTGAGCTAGAGTATGAACTGGTACAAGGGTTCCTGAGCTCAGGAGGCGAGCTCAGGAGGGTCAGGAGGCTAATGTTCTTACTCCTTGTGCGGTGGTCAAGTGAGTGAGTCTCTCCCCCTCTCAGTGGGGATCCTAGCTACTTATATAGGCGGCCACAGTCCTCTTCCCCCGAAATGTCTAGGCGGGAAGGGATTCCACAACGGCCATATTTGGGCGGGAACACAAGGACGTTTCTACCCTGACAAAAGAAGTCTTCGCCTGCAAAAGGACCAGGCGGTGACACGGTGGTGGGCTCGACGGTGACATCCTCCTTATCGTCCTTGCGGTCTTCGGTCTTGTTGCACCAAAGAGGAAACCTTTGCCCTGCTCCTTGGGAACCAACGACCGCGCTGTCTCCTTTGCACCGAAATGGCAACTGTGCCACTGGCGGATGCTAGCTCTCGCTGGCGCGGTGCGCCACTGCTGACATCACTGCCTCCTCCCGAGGCAGGCTTGGCCTTGTATTCTCCGCCCCTCTGGAACGCCTTGCCGAGGCTGCTCCCTAGGAGGTCTTGGTGTCGTTCTCCTCGCGAGGCCTAGCCCCTCACGAGGGTCTTGAGCAGCTGGTCGAGTAGCCGGGCCGTACTAGGCCGCTTGTAGGAGCGCGTCGCGGCCCGCAGACAGGCAAGTCTGGGTACCCTGGTTCCCAGTACGCCGACACGCGTCAAGGTGCTCTGGGCAAAGATGAAGGCCGCTGAGATAGCGACTGCTGGCCCGCCAGACGACAAGGATCATTGGAAGACGGAAAGGTACTTCGGTGATGTCCTAGAAGGATCCCGCCTTGTAGAGCGCCAGTGCTCAAAGGATGTAATCTTTGAATGATTGTATTCATATTGTAAGGACTAAGCTTACGTACCGATGTATATAATTTTGCGCTCTTGTATTGCAAGCGACTATTCCTCCCGTGTGGCTGCTTATTTAAACTTGAAAGTTTCCAGTCGCCGGCTTCAGCACCCATGTAGATACTACAGGGGTGTTCGGTAATGCGCGTGAACACTCTTTATCCAACGTCTTGGTCCATAAAGGAGGTGTCCGTGGAGCGAACTAGGCAATCAGACTATGTGGCTTTAATGCTTTCACTTAGCCATAGGAGCTTGAATTTTGGGGCTAAGTACTAGCCCCTGGTGCGTGCACGGCTTTTGAAACTATGGTGCCCACTGTATGCGGCTGGGCAAAGACCAGCCCCTCGTATAACACGGGGTAGATCACTATCGATCGTAGTATAACACCAGGTCACCGAATCGCTAACTAGATCTCGCCTCATCATGACAGTCAGTTTCCGGCTTTCTCTCCTGAGGTACTTGACCGGATGAACCAGAAGTATAATCGCAGTAGTTCTCCCTTTACTGCCTTAGCCGAACAATGCGAAACGTAAGGTGGTACGAACAGGAGCCGGGCAACCCAACTATAGACCCAAGACATGATTCAGAGCCGATGCATATAATGCAATATCTGGGACGCCGAACAATTCCATATAGGTGTTCGGACTTGGAGGTGTGCCAGGCCGAATACAACCCGTAGTGTTAAGTCCAGGTATTAAGGCACATGTGGAAATCTGACATGGGGAGAGAACACATGTGGTAATAAAATGAACTCCAAGCGAATTGGAACCAAACTGCTTATTTTACACCCCGTTTAATACGGCGAGCTGTGTGATTACAGATAATGCGAATAACATCTTTGGGCATTTTACATGCAAGCAGAAGAAAAGAAAACTAAAAAAAAGAGAAAGGGTTTACACAGAGCCTGAATCTAAAAAGAAATTTCAACGGGGGGCCCCGCTGCACGTTTGTGCTGTTTTCTCCTTTGTAATGTGTCCTTGAATAGGGGAGTCATGATGGCTGCCTGTAAAAAGGAGAGAGAATTCTAGAAAAAAATGTCCTGCATAGCCATAAGTACGGTTGGTTCATTTAATGAACCTTAAAAAGAAAATGTACTTTAGAGTCCGAATATGGTCCAGCTGAACTATGAACTATATGTGATAGTGTGCCCCTGACGCCGCCCAAGGTATTTTAAGGGCGTAATTGTGTACACGAGGTACATAAGCTACTACCTTGTGGGGCAGTAGACAGGGGCGTAACTGCTAATCGAGCTCAGGTTCTTCTGAGCTGCCGCATTGTAATGCTGGCCGAACACGTCTAGCAGTACCCGTGGTCTTGACGACCGATGAACTGTTTCGCTAGAATAAGCTGCTTTGGACCTCGGCTGCTAAGGCCGCAATGTGTTCAACTGTACGGAGGGAGCGCTCCATGTTTCCATTGACCGTGATTACGCCATGTGGTCCAGGCATTTTGAGCTTTAAGTAAGCATAATGCGGGACCGCGTTAAGGCGGGCGAAGGCCGTTCTTCCGAGTAGTGCGTGATAGCCACTCCGGAAATGAGCGATGTCGGAGATTAACTCCTCGCTTTGAAAGTTATCAGGGGAGCTGAATACGACCTCCAATGTTAATGAGCCCGTGCAGCGGGCCTCTACGCCTGGTATCACTCCTTTAAAGGTAGTGCTACTCGGCTTAATCCTTGACGGGTCTATCCCCATCTTGCGGACAGTGTCTTGATATATCAAATTATACTGCTGCCACCGTCTATAAGCACTCGAGCAAGATGATATCCATTATCGGATCGCGTACTAGGGCCGCCGAGCCTCCGTGATAGATACTGGTTGGGTGATCCCTGCGATCAAAGGTGATCGGGCAAGCCGACCATGGGTTGAACTTGGGGGCGACATGCTCTACGGCATAAACGTCCCTGAGTGGGCGCTTGCGCTCCCTCTTTGGGATATGGGTGGCCTAGATCATATTCACTATTTTTACCTCTGGTGGGAAATTCTTCTGTCCCCCAGTGTTCGGCTGGCGAGGTTCATCCTTGTCTTTGCTTTGAGGTCCTTTCCCCTTGTGTTCGGCATTTAGCTTGCCGGCCTGCTTGAAGACCCAACAGTTTCGGTTGGTGTGATTTGCAAGTTTATCAGGGGTGCCGTTAGTCTAGCAAGGCCTTTCTAGTATTTTGTCCAAGCTAGATGGACTATCTCTGTTGCCTTTGAATGGCTTCTTCCGTTGACCGAGTCTGTAGCCACCGAATCCAGTGTTTACTGCCGTGTCATCTGTGCTTCCGGTATTGTTTCGACACTTGTTCTTATTGCGTCGTGGCTTGCCATTGCCATCCCTGACTTCGGAAGTGCCAGGGTCGCTGGTGCTATTGCTGCTACGAGCTAACCAGCTGTCTTTGCCCACACAAAAGTGGATCATGAGTGTAGTAAGGTCTGCCATTGTCCTCCGCTTCTCTTGCCCGATGTGTCTTGCTAGCCACTCATCCCGGACACTATGCTTGAATGCCGCTAAGGCTTCGGCGTCCGGATAGTCTACGATGTGGTTGTTTTTAGTTAAGATCCGATCCCAAAGCTTTCGGGCTGACTCCCTGGGTTGCTGGATTATGTGACTTAGATCATCAGCATCCGCGGGCCGGACATAAGTCCCCTGAAAGTTGGCCCGAAAAGCATCCTCCAAATCTTCCTAGCTTCCGATGGAGTTCTCTAGGAGGCTGTTCAACTAGTGCCGAGCTGGCCCTTTCAGCTTGAGAGGTAAGTATTTGATGGCGTGGAAGTCATCTCCGTGAGCCATGTGGATGTGAAGAATAAAGTCTTCTATCCATACAACGGGGTTCGTCGTTCCATCATATGCCTCGATGTTTATGGGTTTAAACCCTTCTGGAAATTGATGATCCATCACCTCATCGATGAAGCACAGAGGATGTGTGGCACCCCTGTATCGGGCAATATTGTGGCGTAATTCGGACGTTGTCTGTGTTCGGTGTTTGTTCCGAACTTTATTATGCCCGGCGTGTTTGGCTTGATAACCGCCGTCTCGTATGTAGTACGTTCTCTTGATCTGTAGATTGATCTGGCCTGACCAACTTTTTTATTCAGGTCCTGACATAGATCGTACTTATGGCCCTGAGCCGCTGTATCATTTCCTTTATGGTGGGGAGGTGCGGGCTGGTGTACGGCATTGCTCTCCGCTTTGTCACGTCCACAGGGTGGTCTGTCCGGTTGATCGACCTGATCGTACATCGGCGGAATTGGTGCAAGGGCCTCGTTGTCGAATTGGGACGGAAATTTGCCCTTGGGATAACTCTTTGTTTGGCGCTCATGGGCGTATCTTTCTTCAACGTCTAGCACTTCGTTCCATCTGTTATTGAGCGTATCTTGTTCGGCTCTAAGCCATTGCTACTGTTTTTACAAGCTCCTTGCTGTAGAAATGAGCTGTTGCTGAAAGTGTTTTTGTTCAAGGGGTTCTTCTGGGATGATAAATTCTTTGTCTCCCAGGCTAACGTCCTCTTCAGAGACATGTTGATAATTCCTGTCTTCGGCATCGCTGTGATCGGCGCGCGGTTCGGGCTATGTTCGCCATCTTCCCATTCGTCCAGCTCCACCGCTGGCTCCACGGGGTCATCGGCTTCCTCCGGATTTCATCGTTTCCGATGACAGTGTTACTTTCCGTCCCTTTGCGTGATTGCGAGCTACGTTTCTGACATTGGCGTTTAGGAGGTTCATCGACGGGCTTATCCTAATCATGATTTTTATCGCCATCGTCTCCCCTCTCATTGGGTGTATCCACCATGTATACATCGTATGTAGAAGTAGCCGTCCATCGCCCGTTTACTGGCAGATTTGCACTTAGATCAACTTCGGCATCGTGGTCCATCCCATCGATGTCTTCGGAAGTATAATCTAGTAGATCGGTTAAGTCTTCGACCGTGGCTAACAAGTGGGTGGTGGGTGGGAAGCAAAATTTCCTGTGTTCAGCCCCCAGTTCAAACTGGGCATAGTTTGGCTGGGAATCCTCTGTCAGGGTGAGAGATTGTAGTAAGTCCAACCCCTCGTTTAAAAGTGAGTGCTGGATATATGTTCGGGAATCTGCAGGGCAGAGTTCAGTGACAACTGCTTTATTGGGCCCGAAAAGTGCGGATCCCGAATGTCCGAAGCTCGTAATCGGGGACGAGTTCGGTGCTCCAGCGGCGGGGGGAGTCCCGCTCATTACTGGGTTTGTGAGCGGCTCGAACGCCGCTAAATCTGCGGTTTCTATGGCGGGGTTGATCTTCCCATCCTCGGACGAAATGACCTGCTCTAGATCTAAGGCCAGAGTTGTCGCAGGAGTTGACCCCTGGACGGGATCCGATGACAGATCTAAAACGTCTTCACCTTGGAGGCAGGGGCAGCCGCCATGGGTGCGAATCCCTCGAAGATCAAATCTCCACGAGCGCCAACAACATAGTTCAAGCTTCCAAATCTGATCTGATGACCAGGGGCATAGCTGTCAACCTGCTCGAGGTGGCCTTCCGTGTTGGCACAAAGCACGAAGCCGTCGAACACAAAAAAGCTGGCCGGGGAGGAAAATTCCCTCAGTGGTGGCGCCATCGTTGATGATGAAGCAATCCATTAATCCTTCTGTTGACGACACAGTGGAACTCTCACTGAAAGCACCAATGTCGGTGTCAAAACTGGCAGATCTCAGGTAGGGGTTCCCGAACTATGCATTTGAGGATCGATGGTAATAGGAGACTTGGGACACGATGTTTACCTAGGTTTAGGCCCTCTCAATCGAGGTAATACCCTACTTCCTGGTTGATTGACCTTGATGAATATAGGGTTACAAGAGTTGATCTACCTCGAGATCGTAATGGCTAAAACCCTAGGAGTCTAGCCTATGCAATTGTGATTGTGTCTCTACGGACTAAACCCTCCGTTTTATATATGCACCGGAGGGACCTAGGGTTGTACTTGACCATCTTGCAGAGGAAGTAAAATATTACACCCAGACTCTAAACTTGCTATTTTACACATATGAGAGTCCTATCCGGAGATAGTCTTCAGCAATAATCTTCCTGACCCACCAGTTCGGCCCGTAACGAGTAATCTGGCCACCTGTGGACCCCTTAATCCAGGACTCCCTCAGTGCCCTGCATTCATCCGTGAGTTGCGGCAAGTCCGTTGGCCATCGTTTCACACATTCACGCGTGAGATCCCTGAGAAGTACGATGGAAAGCTGAACCCGGCAGAATTCTTGAGCATCTACACCATCGCTATTCAAGATGCCGGAGGAAGAGATGAGAAGGTATTTGCCAACTATTTTCCATTAGCACTTAACCCTAATGTGAGGTCTTGGCTAATGCATCTGCCGGAGAACTCCATCTCGTCTTGGGCTGACCTGTGCCATGAGTTCATTGGCGCCTTCATCGGCGGCCACCAAGAATCGGGGCGGCCCAGCGATTTGCAGTTACTGCCGCAGAAGGAAGGGGAGACTCTGTGGAAGTACATGCAGAGGTTTAGTAGAGTCCACAGAAACATACCAGACATCCACCCGGCAGCAGTGATAGCAGTTTTCCAGTCCAACGCGCGCAATCACCGGATACATTCAAAGTTGAACGTCCGGCTGCCCAAGACTTTGAAGGAGCTTTACACCTTGGTGGAGAAGTGTGCTCGGGTGGAGGAGGGGAGGAAACTCCCTGGAGAAGAGGATATGGTGTCAGCATCGATTCAGAGGATGACGACGAAACCACTAGTCAGAAGAAGTAGAACAAGAAGCGTAGTAAGAAGCACAAAGATAAGGTAGTAATGACAGTTGAAGGATCAAGCACACCTAGTACTAGTAAGAAGGAAAAGGTTGAGGCCCCCGGCAAGGAGATTGCCTCATGCAATGATTGCCGGGAGGCTGCAACCATAGACAAGGTTGGGACGAGCGATGGCCCTTACTGCAAAATCTACTGGACTAAGGGCCATGATCTACAAGAATGCCATCAAGTAGAACAGCTTGCCAAGAGGCAGAGAGCTGAATATGAGAAAAGAGAAAAGAGAAAAGGACAAAGGTCAGAGTGGCACTGGCGGAAATGGCCAGAGCCGTGAAGCAAACCGCCCCGACAAGGGTTTTAGGAATAAAGGGAAACCCCCAGGGGCCGCGAGGATTGGAATGAGGAAAGTAATGAAGGGGATGAAGAGGAAACCAGTGACCATGAGTTCCAAAAGGCCACTGATGCTCTGTGCATTGAAGGAGGTGCATCTCTGTATTCCTCTCACCGCCAACTCAAGCAGTGGGCATGTGAAGTCAATGCCATGGAACCAGCAACAGAGTTTTGGAAGCCGCTCAAGTGGTCCCACACGCCCATCATATTTGACGAGGAGGATCACCCTGGACGCACTACCGCGGTAGGGTGCTTGCCCTTGTTGGTCTCACCAACAATTCACAACCTCAAAGTGACAAAGATGTTGGTTGACGGCGGGGCCAGGTTGAATCTGATTTCCCCAAAGGTCATCAGCAGACTCCAGATTAGGGATGGCAACGGGGCCCCATACCCGCCAAACCCATGGGGATTTCATCTATTAGGGGGTGGGGATGGGCGAAAAACATCCCCATGGGGATATTTACCAAACTAATTTATTCCCCGTAGGGTACAATGGGGATGGGGACGATATCCTATTCCCCAGACCCAATACCCATCGAGGACCCGGTTAGTAATTGTGACACTGCGGTCAACCTTAAAATATTCATAAAAATACTTGCGAAAACAAAAAAAGCTCTGGAAAATAACCTTAACCCTATCTGATGTCCTCATCTCAGATGCCACCATGACCAAGAAGTTAGTACGACCTAGATATGCATTAGCAGGACAAGGACAACATCATTTATGTATGTTGATTATAGGGTGTCATATTATGTATATGAGTATTTGTTTATGGGTATGGGGACCCTAATGGGGCCCCGTTCCCCAGTGGGGCATGGGTATGGGAAAATTTCATCCCCAGTCATGTAAACGGGGACGGGGATGGGATGATAGGGAATAGATGGGGATGGGGATGTTGTAGGTATCCCCATATGGGATTGTCCCCATTGCCATCCCTACTCCAGATATCAGAGGAAGAGCTTGAGGTTACCGACACGTTTCAAGGAGTTAATCCCGGCAGGAGCCGTCCCAAGGGAAAGATTATGTTGCCGGTAATGTTTGGGGGAGAATTGAATTACAGGACAGAGAAGGTTGTGTTTGATGTGGTGGACCTCCCCCTACCATACAATAAAATCCTTGGACGACCATCTCTGGCTAAGTTCATGGCCGCATCTCACTATGCATATAACATCTTGAAGATGCCAGTGCCCATGGGAGTCCTATCCATTCCATCAGACGAGAAGGGCGCAATTGCTTTCGTATATAAGATGTACAGGGATGCCGTTGCGGAAGAGGCCACAGAGATCACTAGTCCCGCCAAGGAGAGCAAGAAAAAGAAGGAAGCTGTTCAAAGCCCCGGCAAGGGACCTAGGAAGCCAACCTTTTTGAGATATGTTTTGCATGCGGATGATTTGCCGGAGAGCTCCAACAATAAGAGGTCCAGGGTTGCTGCACCTACTGTGAAAAGGGTCCCGACAGGGCTGGATGGTGCTGATGGTACCTTCACCATCAGTGCCACCCTCGATGATAAATAGGAAATCGCGCTCGTTGCCTTCCTACGGGAGAATGTCGATGTGCTTGCCTGGTAACCATCTGACATCCCCGGTGTTCCCAGGAAGGTAATTGAGCACCACCTTGCTGTCTGCTCACATGCCCGACCCGTCAAGCAAAAGGTCCGGAAGCAAGCTTTGAAACAGCAACAGTTCATTGCCGAGGAGATTAAGAAACTTGAAGCAGCTGGTCCGGTCAGAGGATTTCTACACCCAACATGGTTGGCAAACCGAGTGGTTGTGCGCAACGCCAATGGAAAGTGGAAGTTATGCATAGATTTCACTGATCTAAACAAGGCCTGCCCTAAGGATCCATTTCCCTTGCCGCGCATCGACCAGATAGTGGACTCCACCTCAGGTTGTGATCTGATCTCTTTTTCTAGACGCATATTCTGGATATCATCAGACCTTCATGTCCAAGGAAGATGAAGAGAAGACCTCATTTGTCACCCCATGTGGTACTTACTACTTTGTGCGTATGCCTTTTGCGTTAAAGAGTACTGGGTCTACCTTTGCAAGAGCTATCCAGATTGGTTTTGAGCCACAACTGCACATGGATATTGAAGCATATATGGATGACACTGTGGTCAAAACTAAGTACAAATCCACCCCCATCCAAGATTTAGAAGAGACATTTGCCAATTTGCGCAGGATCAACTTGAAGCTAAACTCGGAGAAGTGCGTGTTTGGAGCTCCCTCCAGCAAGCTGCTCGGTTTCTTTGTATCCCACCATGGTATAGAGGCCAACCCAGACAAGATCAAAGCCATTAAACATATCTAGGCACCAAAGATGGTGAAGGATGTCACGCATTTAACTGGGTGCATTGCCGCACTGAGCAGATTCATCTCCAATTCAGCCGAGCATGCCATGCCGTTCTTTAAGGTCTTGAAGAAGGCAGGACCCTTGAAGTGGAACCCAGAAGCAGATTTAGCACTACAAGAGTTGAAGACCTACTTGTCTTCTGTGCCTACCTTGGTTGCGACCAAACCACAAGAGCCATTGCTGCTATATCTAGCGGCAACTACTCAAGTGGTTAGTGCAGTCTTGGTAGCGCATCGGGAAATAGAGGAAGCAACAACCTTAACTGTTGTTCCTTCCGAGGACAAAGATGAGCACCGCTTGGCAAAGTCAGTTCTGAATCAGGATAAGGATGAGCACGGTAGCAGTAGCGACCCCAAGGATATGGGAAGGAAGAAAGTGGTGCAGCGCCAAGTGTACTTCGTCAGCTCTCTGTTGTAGGGGGCTAGATCCAGGTACTCTGGTGTGCAAAAACTGATTTTTGGCCTAGTCATGGCTTCAAGGAAATTCGCCACTACTTCCAAGCTCATGAGATAATGATTTTCACACGCTTCCCGTTGCAAAGGATACTCTGGAACCCAGAGGCTACCGGTAGGATAGTGGGGTGGGCTTTGGAGTTATCTAGCTTTGGTTTGAAGTTTGAGAGCACATCCACTATACAGAGCAGGGCATTGGCAGAGTTTATTGCTGAATGGACGCCAACCCCTGATGAGGAAAAGCTAGAGATAGATATCCCCGGTAAGGAATCACCCCAAGAATGGATCATGTATTTTGATGGTTCCTTCTCCTTGCAGGGCGCTGGAGTTGGCGTGTTTCTCATCGCCCCCATTGGGGAACACTTGAAGTACGTCATCCAGATGCACTTTCCATGGGAGGAGGCTACCAACAATACAACAGAATATGAAGGGCTCCTTGCCGGGCTTAGGATTGCCACCGAACTTGGAATCAAGAAGCTGATCATCCGAGGAGATTCGTAGTTGGTACTGAGGCAAGTCAATAAAGATTATCAAAGACCATTGATGGAGGCATACGTTGAGGAAGTGAGAAGATTGGACGAGCATTTTGATGGATTGCAAACAAAGCACATACCCCGTGCGGAAAATGCGCTCCGCAAAAGCTTCCTATGGGACCAGGAACTTCTGTTCTCCACCTTACTCAACCCTTTGTATCCCCATCAACGATGGCGAGAAAAAGGAGGAAATTGGACTCCAGTAAGCCTTTGCCGGTCGAGCTCTTTGGGGCACCTAGTAGGGACCCTGCCGGAAACAACTCCCATTTCCTTGCCGGGCCGCATCCGCCTGCCGGACCCCTGGTCCCCGCAGTGGAAGATCCCCC
>LR738712.1:428467543-428518820 GCA_902687465.1 Secale cereale
AAACCCCCCCCCCCCCCCCGTGAATGCAGAGGTGCCATTAGTCCTTGTTGCCGAGCCCCAGGCTCCAACTTCGGCAAGGCACATTGTCCATTTCCTCCAAACAGGAGAACTTCCTAAAGAGCAAGATGAGGCTGAAAGAGTAGCCCGGAGGCCCAATATGTACCAGTTTGTCGATGACACTCTATACAGAAGGATGCTCAATGGTGTGAAATTGAAGTGCATTTGCCGGGAAGAAAGAAAGGAACTACTAGCAGAGATTCACAAAGGCATGTGTGGCTCCCACATTGGATGAAGGGAATTAGTTGGGAAAGCATTCCAGGAAGGATTCTATTGGCCCACAACCCTCCGAGATGCGGTCGAGCTCATCACGAAATGTGATGCCTGTCAGTTCCATTCCGAGAACATCCATCTGCATGCCCAAGATCTTCAGACAATCCCTTTGTCATGGCCATTTTGGTCTGGGGCCTCAATATCCTCGGCCATTTCCCTGAGTTGTCGGGGGCTTTGAATTCTTGTTCGTTGCTATTGACAAGTTTATAAAGTGGTCGAAAGTAGCTGCTGTGAGAAAGGTGACTGCTCAATCAGCTATCAAGTTCTTGAAAGAATTGGTGTGTCGTTTCGGGGTCTCGGCACGGATCATCACTGACAACGGCACCCAATTCATGAGCCGAGCCTTCATGCAATATGTTCATGCCCTCGGAAGCAAGACCTCGTTTGCTTCTGTTGCACATCCGAGAAGCAACGGACAAGCTGATAGGGCAAACACTGAAGTGCTTCGAGGTCTCAAGAAAAGAACCATTAATAAGCTGCAGAAGTGCGGCATGCGATGGATTGATGAGCTCCCGGTAGTTCTTTGGTCCCTTAGAACGACACTAAACTGAGCTATTGGCCAGACTCCCTTCTCCCTAGTCTATGGGGCAGAAGCAGTTATCCCCATGAAACTCATTTACCGGTCTCCTTGAGTGCTTGCCTACAATGAAGAAGTGCAAGATCAACACTGGCATGACGACGCTGTGCTACTCGAGGAGAACCGTCTCTGGGCCGCTACGCGTGCTGCACGCTATCAACAAGCCATGCGTCGCTATCATATCGGCATGGTTCATGCCCAGTGTTTTGAGGAAGGCGGACTTGTCCTTCGGCACGTTTAGTCGGCCAAGGGTACCAACAAGTTAATCCCGAAGTGGGAAGGTCCTTACCGGGTGGTACGAGTTACCAGACCTGGCGCGGTCCGTATGGAGACCGGAGATGGCATTCAGTTGCAAAACTCATGGAACATTAAGCATCTCCGTAAGTACTACCCGTAAGGCGTGGCTGTCGGGCCCTTCCCGACAGCACCCTTTTGTCCAGGCCTTGCCTCAGTTGCATGTAGCCCCTTGTACAAAGCCAGGCACATACCCTAAGCAACAGATAAAAGATCGAAGCGCTGTATAGGGGGCCCCCAATAAGGTTGCATGCATGCATGATCATATTATGAGTCTTGCATACTCATATAGATTAGATTGCATTTGGCATCATTTCATCTGCATAAACCACATGTTCCTATGATGGACTTGGTTCCCCCAAGAGGAGATGTAAGGATAAGCCAACCCTGCAATCTTCGGCGAGCCAGACAGATACGTTCTTTCCATTATCCATACACGTTCTGTAAATACTTGTGCATAAGGAGACCTCCCTTCCCTTTCGAGACTTAGGTGCTCCCATCCTTTTGACTCGAACGATGCTTCAGTCAGGATGGTTGCAGTGGCCTTTGACAAGAAAGGTTTGGCGGGGGGCTGGTCCCTTTCTATGGTTTATGCCCGGTAGGATTAATCCCCGGTAGAAAATCTGAGGGTGCCAGCAAGGTAGCTTACCGAGGAAACTTGTGTACTTGGATATAAAGAGACATTTCACCTATGCGTGGTCGTATAACACGCACAATCCATGACAAGGTTTATCTTTTCCATTAATATGCTGATCAACAAGTACAAATCTTACAGAACATTACATGGATAAGGAAAGTTACATTTATTTAAGCTAAAAGTTTGGCGTTAGCCTACAAGTTTAAGATTGAAAAAAGGTAAGTGCGTCATAACCCTCCCTCTTTTCATTTCCCCTCTACTAGGTGAAACAAAGGAGAGAGGACGGGGCTAATGAAGCACCCAAGCAGGAGCCCATCCCGGTCTCGTCACGGACTGCCAGGCGCAGCCTGACAAGATCGGGAGTGGCGAGGCTGCAAAGGAGGCGTGCAGGGAGCGGCTCGATAGGGGCCTGGTCACCACCTTCGGGACTGACCGGAAGCCCCAGCTTGAGCAGCGGTGGGGCCTACCATCGAAGCTCAGCTGGAAGACTGCTGGAGGGGAGCCGAAGGCACCAAGTGGACATCCCTCCTCGGCCACCACCCAGAGAAGCTGGTGACGATGGTGCCAGGGAGGGAAGAGAGGAGCGGAAAGACGAGGCGGCACGTCCCCAGAAGGAGACGAATGAGTCGGGGTCACCATACTCTGACCCGACCCCACGCCATCCGCCTTCTTCGTCCTCCCTTGCTTTCTCTTCATCACTTCCGCCCTGGGGAGACGCCAGACCCCCAGCCCGGTTCCCCCGCAGAGAATGAACCAGCGGCCAGGACGCGCGGGGGGGGGGGGGGGGGGGGGGGGGGTCAAGATACGCCCTCCTCCCCTCCCGACTAGCGAGAAGGTGATCCCTTCTTGAGCAACAACCCCGGCTCCACTGGAAGGAGCAATGCTGGGGACGCCCGCATCCCCGAGCACTGCACCCTGCTGTAAGAGCATATTTCTCCCTATGTGGTTTTGGTGATTGATGACATTACTATTGCGGACTGATAACCCACAAGTATAGGGTATCACAACAGTCTTAAAGGGTAGAGTACTCAACCCAAATTTATAGATTCGACACAAGGGGAGCCAAAGAATATTTGTAAGTATTAGCAGCTGAGTTGTTAATTCAACCACACCTAGAGATTAATTATATGCAGCAAGTGATCAGTAGCACAGTAATATGATAGGTTTGATAGTAGTGGTGGCAACAATAGTAATGGTAACAGTGATAGCAGTAATTTTGTAGAAAGTGCAACAGTAAAGATAGCAGTAGTAACTTAGCAGAAACAATATAGGATAAATTCGTAGGCATTTGATCGGTAATTTGTTGGATGATATTCATCATGTGATAGTCATAACCTAGGGCGATACGGCACTACACTACAAAAAAATACACTTCCGTGATGATACGTGTTTGTCAAAGTAGGTCACATTTTCTGTCATGCATGTACATCCATGACAAATTTATGACAGAATCAAGATAGTCATACCTGTGCTGTCGTAGAAGTGTTCCATGACATTACCAAAATTATCATCACGGAAGTGTCCACTTCCATGACGATAAATCGCGCGTCACAGAAGTGCTTTCGTCAAGGGTGACCGACACGTGGCATCCACCGTAACGGAACGCCGTTAAGCTACCGGGTCCGGTTTTGGATCCGATAACCTGTTAACAGCCCCGACCAATGGGGATTTTCCACGTGTAAAATCATCATTGGCTGGAGGAAACACGTGTTGGCTCACCGTTGGGACATATGTCATCCACTCATTGGACATAAAGCGCCTATGATACGTCAACACGTGGCACGACCCAACAAAGGCCCATTCCTGTGAAAAGGCCGGCCCGTTCGACTTGGTCAAAAGGTGGCGGGCCGGCCCACGGCAATCCCGTTAACAGCCTATTCACATATAGCTCATTTATAGCCCGCTAACCCAGGGCCTGTTTACGGCCTATCCGAATTAGCCCCAGTAGCGTCATCTGGGCCGTCCAATATAATTCCTGCCCGTTTTAACTTCGGCCCATGTATGGCCCATGACGTCTTTTGGCCTATGATACGTCGACACATGGCACGACCCAACAGAGGCCCATATAGGTTAAAAAGGCCGGCCTAGTCAAAGGCCCATAGTACTTACTCAGGTACTAGTGGGCCTGCCCAATAATGACCTGCTTAATAAAGGCCCATTTACGGCCCGAAGCCAGATCTGGCCCATTAATTGTCCGCCGAATATTTGGGCACATTTACGGCCCGAAGCTAGATCTGGCCCGTTATTTGTTCACCGAATATTTGGGCCCAATTACAGCCCAGTGACTTTCAGCCTGTTAGAGGCCCGATGTAGACATGGGCCCATTTCAGCCCGGTGTGACTTTCGGCCTGGGAATGGCCCGTGCTGCCCATGGGCCATATAAGGTCCGACAGGACATCGGGCCCACTAATGGCCCGTGATAAAGGTGGCAACAATTAAGCCCAACGTGACTTTGGGCCTCTTAAAGGCCCATGATATCAGTGGGCCAACTAAGGCCCGAGATATGTTTTGGCCTCGTAACTGCCCATGATATAACTGGGCCCAAAAAGGCCCCGTCTACATTTCAACCTGCGCAAGGCCCGTCGACGACTTGTGAAAGTTGAGGCCCAATATGCATTTCAGCCTGCTAAAGGCCCACGGTTTCATCTGGGCCATAACAGGCCATTATAATATTCAGCCTGTTAATGGTCCAACGCTACCTGGGCCAAACTAAGCGCTGGGTCCACAAAAGGCCCAACTAAAATATAGGTTGGTGTAAGTTGTGGGCCTCGCGCAAAGTGTGAAGGCGGGCCCAAGAAAGATGCAGGCCGGCCCAATTGTGGCCCGCTAAACACTAGGCCCGTTAGAGGCGAATGTTTCGACCCGATCGACTACATCTGATTTTTTTTTCAGATAGCGAATGATGGCAGGAACTAGTAAGAATTAAGAACAAACCTACACTATACAATAAAGGATTTATGGTATATTACATCCACTTGGCATCGAAGTTCGCCACCAGTGATCATAACATGCAACGAAGAAGCAGATTACAAAAACTGGGCACCATTGCAGGGTAACAAAACAATACTGAACCGAGACCACTTCCAAGACAGTTCAAGAAAGGTTAGCCTTGCGCGGGAATTGCTGCGCAAGCTGCTGAGCAAGGCTGTGAGACCGGCCTAGCATGTCGGTCATAGCTTCGAGGTGTAGCTGTTTAGCGATGAGGTTCTCATTGATGTTCTCCGCAATCTTTCTTAGAGATAGGACTTCAAGTCGAAGTTGAGTTGCAGAATGCCTTTCTGCTAGAACTTGGGACTGAAGAAGTCGAACTGATTCAGACAACGAATTATGTGAGCTTGTCTGACTACTAGTCTCAAGTAACTTGAACACTGCATCAAGACAATACTTTGGGGTTTTCTCGCTATCTTCAAGATGTTTTGCCTTCTTTGCTGCAATATATGTTGGGTTTGTCTCACAGCCTTCAGCAGATTTGTGCATGCCATCAGGCATATCACCCTGAAACAAAGCAAAGAGATGACATGTTTTGCACGTGTATAAACAAAGATGATAACAATGCTGTCAATTCCATCCAATTTCAAATTAGAAAATAAAGAGTAAGTTCAAAATATCAATAGCATAATTTGGAATTGTTCATAATGCGGGGAGCTTCACCACACTACTGGATTACCATGTCAACATAACAAGCATAGATGAAGGGCAGAGAAAATCATTGTATCTATTATGGTTAATGTGCATGGCATGTTGTTCATATCATCAACCACATTAGTAAGATAAAACAGGAGATGACAAGGTGCAAACGTGGGCTGCTTCACCACACACTGGAATATAGATCCATAAAAACAAGCATACATATAGGGAGTATTGAGTAATGTGCATGGTATAACTAAGGAATTTGGTTTTACAAGTAAAACTTAGAACTTACGGTTCTTGCGAACATGCATTTTGGTAGAAACAACAAACTAAACTTCAGTAAACGATAGGGAGTATGAGCAAATTAAACAGCAGTTGAGGATAAAGGCTTTAGAAGGACTGACTTACATTAACAGTTAACACCAGCTTTATAATGCCCTTCTCCATGTCAAGGGAAGGATAACTCAAGAATTTTAGTACAAAATCTTCTTCATAAGCATTGCATGTACTCTACATTTTGTAGAGAGTAATTATAGATATGATAATACTGGAAGGGATAGAGGATAATGAAGATAAGATGCAGATTGATGCTACATAATCAACTACCAATCCCTGGAAGTACAAGCATTACATGACAAAATGTACCGACAAGAGCAATGGGCTACACTTCTGCACTAGCATTGTCTGTGTATTCTACTTTTTGGTAAGATTAAATATAGATCTGATCTTTTTTAGTAAATGGTGGGCGAGGGAGATAAGACGCAGAATGCTACACAACGAACCAATCCCTCTTCCCATAATACAAGAGTGTTTTGAACACTTGTGTACTATACAAAACGTTCTTATATTATGGGACGGAGGGAGTAGCTGTTAATGTAAGTACATTGATAGACGACGTTCAATCCTTACAAGAGGACTGCAGAGCTAAACATCTTCAAAAGCATTGGGTTGATTCTAAATTTATGTAAGAGTCCATACGGATCTTATAATGTCCACCAAATGGACGATAACGAGGCTAACATGTGCAGTGATGCTACATAATCAAACATCTATGAAAGTAAGTATGGTCATACACGGCAAGAGGTACTCACAAGAGCAATGCAGTGTGTAGTATAGTTGCGAGATTCTATGGTCCCTTGAGAATGAATGTTCTTCTGCTAATAGTTTTTGTACAAGTGAGATGTTAAGGCAAATGCAGAATTGTAGTTCAAATTGTGATGTGATATCATAGATAGTACTTACGCTGCAGCCGAGACCAATGTGTAACAAGATTATTCCAGTCACCGTCGAATAAATGTAGCACCGGAGACTTTACAGAAATTTCATTTAGAGGCTTGCCATTGAAGTGCGCTTGCCTCAGGTAGGAACGATACTTCATCAAGGAGTGCTTGAAAAGCGCAACCAACCCTTGCTCGTCTTCACAATCCAGTTTGGTCCTCGCCTATTTAAAAGAATGAAATCTTGAGTCTTCTGTCAGTAGAAACATATGCAACAATGACCATGAATAACATTAGTACATTACTTACGCGTAAGTTGCGGAGGAAGATTGGAAATTGTTCTGTGTCTGCAGTATAATCTTTCCATGAAGGAAAGATGCGACAAAGTTCATGACAACAATATAAGCTTTGTCTTCTAAACAGGGAAGAAATGGAACGTGGGTCTTATTTGCTGCAATTGGGGCTCTGTCTGGTTCGAAAAGGGATTTGGCAACTGGATTTGGTGTACTCTTTGCTGGAATGGTGGTTTTGCGTCGTAGAGCTGGTGCTATGTCAACTGGCATAATCATAATGTTTGCTGCGGTTGGGGTTTGCTGAGTTGGGGAATCAGAAATGACCAGTGTAGTAGGGCTAGAGTCTGCTAGAGTTGGGGTGTTTTGTGGGTCAGGTTATACTGCAGCTACACCTAATGGGCTATTTGATTTATTAGGTGCCACTAACTTTTCCAAATACTTTGCTTGTGCTCCTCCACGATCAGCAATCGCCCTCTTCCTTTTGAACGTCTGATACACAAGAACACCATAAAAATGGATAAATATGGTATGATGACAGATGGAATATATACTGAAAATGGATAGGCAGGGCGTATCCACATACACGATGTGTAAACTAAGCTAATGGAAGTTCAACAAAGTAGAAGCAATGCAAAGCATCAGTTACAAGATATGTGCGACAAATATAACCTTGGAAAGTTAGAGCAAGTACCTTGATGGGTGAATAAGATAGGGCATGTTCCTCTGACTCCTCCACTAGGGAGCTTGTAATGCCCAGGATGGGACTATATCTCCTACGTGTCGAGGCACGACTTAAAGATATAAGCCCATTCTGGAATGATCGCAAGTTTGGTACCTTTGCACATCTCATGTAAAAATAGGGATGTAAAACTGAAAAGGTAGTTGGCTTACACTCGCCACGTCACACAAATACATTACATGTTCAAACATCATTCAAATAAACATCACAGCCCATCTAAGGGTAAGATCCAAATGAAAGATACCAAACATAACATTAAACCACAGGTCTAGATCGAATCCTAGTAGAAGCTCTACGGATCAACCAGATAGTTCACATAGTAACGGCTACGCTCCTCGTCGAACTCCCAGTCTAGGTCAGTGCCATCGCCTGTGTAGCTCACCATCGTACCTGCATATGAGGTGTGAAGTAACTGTGAGCCACAGAGGACTCAGCAATCCCGTTCCCGGGTAACACGACTATCCCAGCCTTGGGTGTGGAACAAGGCTGAAGAAAGAATAAGAGGTTGCAGCAGCACCAGCCTAGCTTACGTAAAAGAGAGCGAGAAGAGAAGGTGCCTCGGTCGAGAGATGATCACGAAGTGATCCTAACTAAAGCAAGTCAAACATAACCCCACCGTGTTCATCTCCCGAATCCCTTTCGGAAAATGACCGTCACGGTACTCACGCTGGTAGTGTATTCGAACATGGTGTCAAGTTTTCTACAACCGGATATTAACAAATTCCCATCTGCCACATAACCGCGGGCACGGCTTTTGAAAGTTCATAACCCTGCAGGGGTGTTCCAACTTGGCCCATGACAAGCCCACGATCCGCGGAGTCACAACTCCAAAGTGGGAAGGCCCGAGTATCCTCGGAATCCCGTGCTCAAGATACTCCGACTAAGGTAAGGCTAATCCAGCAAATCCTCCCGGCGTGCCGACACCCTGACAATAGCCGCGCGTATCTAGTCTCAGGCCATGACCGGATGGGCGATCCCACAGGTTTTTACCAGACCTTGAGTTCCCTCGAGGTGGCCCCGCGTAACCCCCAGTTTGGACCAACACTCATGTGGAGCACTGGCACGGGTTGTTGATTAAGAAGAGGGTTAATTACTCCCTATGCAAGTTTTAGTTATTAGGCAAATAGTACCAATGTTGGGACTTGCTGGAAAAGACTTAGCACTTAACGGTTTATCGAGGGGGTCCCATAACCCGAACCGTGTGAGGAACGCATAATCAAGGAACATAACACCGGTTTATTCGGTTCCTAAGGCGACATGAGTGGAACAAATCACCAAGCAAAAGGCTTAGCCTTCCACCCATTACCAATATATAGATGATTTCATTTAATAATTAATATAGTGTGATATCCCAACAAGCTTCAACAAGAAGCAAGAATCTTCAATCTTCTCCTGCAATTAACAATGCTATAAGAGGGGCTGAGCGAAGCCTACGTATAGCCAATCAATGGTTTGCATAGGTAGGGTGGTTAAACAGGTTCATGGTTACAATAGGAGGCTGACAGGAAAACATGGGCATCGAGGCAAAACTATAGATCGAGACTTCTAGCAATAGGCAAAGATAGTAATGTTATCGGGGTTCGGTCATCTTGCCTGAAGAGTTGTCGATGCGATCGTAAGAGGGGTCCTCGTTCTCAACCTCGGTAGTAACCTCGTGCTCGTACTCGTACTCGGTCTCAGCTTCCGGCTCTACTCAAACACAAGAACACAAGGCAACGAATCAAACAAGATGCAATGCGCAGAAAAATTACTGGATGCATGACTGATGCACTATGGAAGCAAAACAGATGCACTAAGGAAGCACGGAAATTCTACTTAGGAAGCACAGTGTTACAACACAAGGAGCATGGCAATATGCAATCAAGCAAAATACATCAATACATGATAACAATAGGATAATATGAATCTACATGCAAAAACACACAAGTTACATATAGGACTTGCTCAAAACGGAGCAATGGGCTAAAAGTTACACCCGAAACAATAAACAAGCACAAGCTGAAAATAACAGCCACATAGCAACTTCGGGGCAAGAGATAAATGGCCTACATCACTCAAACATCATGGCAAGGAGCATGGACATAAACTAGACATATCCTACAACAAACAATTCCATTGGAGCATCTCCAAAGGAGCCATGGATCAATAGCAACAAGCTATGACATATTGAACTTGACAACAAAATCCTGACAGCAGTATTTTGTTGCAACTTGGGAGCAAGAGTTAAATGTGCTACAGCCACTCAAATAAGCATGTGAGAGCATGAATGGATAGCCAACAATATATACAACAAGGAATCATCAAGAGTTACCCCAAAACTATCATGGATTTGCCTAGAACAACAAGCAAACATGGCATCTGGAAATTACAGATTCCAGACTTAGTGAAATTTCACTAAGTGTTAAAACAGTAGTAACATCATGGCATCTTTGAGAGCAAGTTTAAGTCACCGCAAAGCTAAACACGGCAAGTGGTAAGCACCACAGGAAACTACACATGATGGTGAATCCAAAACATCTAAGCATGCTTCAAGGGGACAAACACATCAATAGCAACGAGCTCCTCAACTAGGCATCTCGTAACAAGTTTGACAACATAACAGCCACATAGCACTTTGCAAAGGAGATAAACATGGCAAGATGATATCTATCATGCAAGCTAAAGCAATCAACATGTAGAGCATCTCAAGACGAACATGTGGACATAACATTTGCATCATTTGGATAAACATGCACCAAGTTATCACATTGCAAAGAAGGCATGAAAACATCTACTAACAACAGTTTATAACAAGTAGCACTCTTCTCATGAAGATTAAGACATCTAGATGACCTCAAACATGCATGGCACAATGGAACAAAACGTAGTACAAGTCTCCACGATCATTTTGACATATCATTTGCTCAAATCGGACCATCACACAAAAAGTTATCCATATTGCAAAACAGCATCAGACATGTACAAACGTCAAGGACTTAGTGAAAAAAGAAGGAAACCTCGGTCAACGGGCGGATCTGCGGTCAAACGGGCTGGCGGGCAGGCGGGTTGCGGGTCGCGGGCTGGATCCGGGCGGCTAACGGGTAAACGGGCCCCGGCCCGTTAGGGTGGAGGCGAGGGAGATCGGATCGGGGGGTTTCCCCGATCGATCCCGGGCGGTGGCGGCGGTAGAGCTCCGAGGGGCGGCGGCCGGAGGGCGCGGGTTGCGGCGCGGCCCGGCGGTGAGGAGGGGAGGGCCGGCCGCGGCGGCGCCGGCCGGCGGGAGGGCGGCGGTGGCGACCGGAGGCGCGGGGTGGAGGAGGCCAGAGGGAGCTTGGCCGGCGGCGAGTGCGGGGTGGAGGAGGCCGGCGGCGGTGCTCCTCGCGGCGGCGGTGAATTAGCTCCAGCGAGCAGGAGGTTGAAGAAGACCCCGCGGGGCCCACTTGTCGGACGGAAGCACGGCCACGACACTATGGAAGCACGGCCGCGGCTCGGAAAGCACGGGTCGCTGGGACGTCGGAAGCACGGATTTCAACGGTGGAAGCACCGGCGGCGAACTGTGGAAGCATTAGGGTTTCAGACGCGAAAATTGGGGGGAGATGGATGTTTATATAGGCACAAGGAGCTAGGGTTGTCCAAATGAGGTGAGGTTTTCAGCCACATGATCACAATTAGATGGCCTAGATGAAGGGAGGGGTTTGGGTTGGTTTGGTGGGCTGTTGGAGGGGTGTCTTGGGCCTCAAAGAGGAGGTACTTTCAGCCCACGAGAATAACTGTTGGAGTAGCAAACAAACTCCAAACGCGACGAGATTCGACAGGCGGGTTACACACACCAAAACAACATCGCACGACAAGTCTCACGCCAAACCGGAAACGTTACACGACCAAACACCAAGTAGGCCTCGGGGATGCCACGGACACGTGAGAGGGCTCCGGAACTCGAAACGGACAATGGAAAGAAATGAGTGGGACCGGATGCAAACGACAACACAAATGCAATGCAATGGACATGACAACATGATATGGATGAAAGCACACACGCAACACGACAAAACGACAAAAACCCGAAAAGACGAAGAACCCGGAATGGAATAGATGAAGCCAAAGATATATATATTGCCCAAAAGGGAAAGTATTACATCCGGGGCATTACAACTCTCCTTTAATACAAAAAGATCTCGTCCCGAGATCTAGGACTGGAAAAAGGAAGGGTACTCGGAACGAAGGTGATCTTCTCGTTCCCACGTAGCTTCTCGGTCGGTATGGTGTGACCACTTGACTTTCAAGAATTTGATGGACTTGTTGCGGGTCTTGCGCTCGGTTTCTTCGAGAATAGCAACGGGATGCTCTCGGTAAGACAAGTCTTGTTGAAGATCAATCTCCTCAAACGGAATGGTGCGTTCCGGTGTCTTGAAGCACTTGCGGAGTTGAGACACATGAAACACATCATGAACATTGGCGAAGTTTGAAGGGAGCTCAAGTTGATAGGCTAGATCGCCTCTTTTGCCAAGGATCTTGAAAGGCCCGACGTATCTAGGAGCAAGCTTTCCTTTGATACCGAATCATTGGGTGCCTTTCATAGGAGAAACACAGAGATAGACATGATCCCCAATGTTGAAAGCGAAATCACGATGCTTGCCATCATAGTAGCTCTTCTGACGCGACTGAGCGGCCTTGAGATTCTCACGTATGACTTTGCACATTTCTTCGGCTTCTGAGATCAAGTCATTGCCAAGAAGTTGACGTTCACCAGTCTCGGACCAGTTGAGAGGGGTACGACATTTTCTGCCATAGAGGATTTCAAACGGAGCTTTACCGGCACTTGCTTGAAAGCTGCTGTTGTAAGAGAGCTCGGCAAATGGAAGGCAATCTTCCCATTTCATGCCAAAAGATATGACACAGGCTCTGAGCATGTCTTCTAGAATCTGATTCACTCTCTCGACTTGACCACTAGTCTGAGGGTGAAAAGAAGTGCTGAACCTGATCTTCGTGCCCATGGAAGACTGAAAGGAGTCCCAGAACTTGGAAGTGAACAAACTTCCACGGTCTGAGGAGATAACTTGAGGAATGCCATGTAAAGACACAATTCTGGAAGTGTACAATTCTGCCAGTTGAGCTGCATTGATGGATTATTTGCCTGGAAGGAAGTGAGTGACTTTGGTAAGCTTGTCAATCACCACAAAGATAGAATCATTCCCTCTCTTGGACTTAGGAAAGCCAGTGACGAAATCCATTTCAATGTGGTCGAATTTCCACGGAAGAGGTTGGAGAAGACCGGCTGGACGTTGATGCTCTGCCTTCACTCTTCTGCAGACATCACATTCATTCACGAATTGGGCAATCTCCCTCTTCATGCGTGTCCACCAGTAAGATTGCTTGAGGTATTGATACATCTTGGAACTGCCAGGATGAATGGAAAGGAGGGAATCATGTGCTTCTTCCATTATGAGCTTCCTGAGATCACCTTTGGGAACCACGAGTATGTCCTCGAAGAACAAGGTATCTCTCTCATCAACGCGATAGCACTTGTATTTGGGAGTACCCTTTGCAATACCATGTTTCACTTTCTGCACCATAGCATCACTGAGTTGGGCCTCACGGATCCAATCTTCCAAGGTAGGAGCAACTTGAAGATTTGCAAGAAAACCTTGCGGAACAACTTGGAGGTTGAGCTTCCTGAATGCTTCACAAAGCTCAGGCTGGAACGGCTTGATAAGAAGGCTGTTGCAATATGCCTTTCTGCTCAAAGCATCTGCAATCACATTCGCCTTGCCAGGAGTGTATTCGATACTAGGATCATACTCTTGGATCATTTCGACCCAACGAGTCTGCCGGAGGTTCAGATTCGGCTGTGTGAAGATGTACTTCAAGCTCTTGTGATCGGTGAAGACGTCGACTTTTCTGCCCAACAGAAGGTGTCTCCACGTAATCAAAGCATGTACCACAGCTCCTAGTTCAAGATCATGTGTGGGGTAGTTCTTCTCACTTGGCTTCAGTTGACGAGAAGTGTATGCCACAATTCTCTTGTCCTGCATAAGCACACCACCAAGTCCTTGAAGAGAAGCATCATAGAAAACTTCGTAGGGCTTGGACTCATCTGGAGGAGTAAGAACTGGAGCAGATACGAGCTTTTCTTTGAGAGTTTTGAATGCCATTTCACAATCTGGAGACCAGTAGTACTTGACATTCTTCTGCAGCAAGTTGGAAAGAGGCTTGGCAATCTTGGAGAAGTTCTCAACGAACCTTCTGCAATAGCTGGCAAGACCAAGAAAGCTTCTGAGTTGCTTGACGTTCTGAGGAGGTTCCCATTTGACAATTGCTTCCACTTTCTCGGGGTTTACCGCAATACCGTCAGCGGAGATGATATGGCCCAGATACAAGACCTTATCGAGCCCAAATTCGCACTTGGAGAACTTGGCATAGAACTTATGTTCACGGAGTCTGTCGAGAACCAGACGGAGGTGCTTTTCGTGATCTTCTTCATTTTTGGAGAAAACCAAAATATCATCCAGATACACAAGCACAAACTCGCCGGTGTAGGGGTTGAAAATGTAGTGCATTATTCTCAAGAAGGTAGGTGGAGCATTAGCGAGACCAAAAGACATGACTGTATACTCATATGAGCCGTAGCTCGTTCTGAAGGCAGTCTTGGGGATATCCTCTTCACGAATGCGAATCTGGTGATAGCCCATTCGGAGATCGAGCTTTGAGAACACTTTAGCTCCTTTGAGCTGCTCGAACAGTTCATTGATGTTGGGGAGCGGATACTTATTCTTTATTGTCTTCTTGTTCAAAGGTCGGTAATCAACGCAGAGGCGCTCCGTGCCAGCCTTCTTCTTGACAAATAAGATACCACAGCCCCAAGGAGACGTACTAGGCCTGATCAGACCCATACGCTCCTGTTCATCAAGTTGTTTCTTCAACTCCTTCAACTCTTTAGGAGAGGGCTTGTACGGACGCCGGCATGCTGTCTCAGTACCAGGCTCGAGTTCAATGACGAATTCCACTTGACGGTGTGGAGGCATGCCTGGAAGTTCTTCAGGAAAGACGTCTTCGTATTCGTTAACCACCGGAATTTGAGATATGGCATTAATCTCGCCCTTGTCATTGAGAGAGAAAAGCCTGATTATGTTATCCCTGGAGGCGAAGATAATCACATCTTCATCAGGATGAGTAATCTTGACTTCCTTATTTGCACAATCAATGTGAGCATCATGCTGAGAAAGCCAATCCATCCCGAGGATGAGGTCAATGTCGGAATTGCCGAGAACCACCTGTTTAGCCAGAAAACGATAATCACCCATGCGAATAGATACATCCGGAGCAAATATCTTTGAATGCATTAGTTTGCCCGGAGAAACAACTGACAATTCCCTTGGCAAACTTTTGGTGACAATGTTGTGCTTGGATGCAAATGGATATGACATGAAAGAACATGAAGCACCCGAATCGAACAACACTTTAGCAGGAAAAGAGTTAACAGGAAGGTTACCCAAAATGACATCAGAAGAATTCTCCGCTTGCGCTGCATTCATCAGATTCACCCTTGCAGACTTTGGATTATGCTTGACAATAGCTGTACTGACAGGTGGAGGAGGCGGAAGGCGCCTTGGGTTTGGGCACTTGTTAGCATAGTGACCTTTCTGAGTGCACTTGTTGCAGACCACTTCTGAGAGAGGACGGTAATGAGTAGCACTTGACTTGGAACCTTGAGACTGAAACTTTGACTGGTTGCTTGGGTTGGGTGGGTGGGAGAAACCACGTCCACCAGAGTTCTTGCTGCTGTTGTAGGGAGCTCGGATCACTGGAGGAGGTGGAAGCCAAAATTTCGGTTGCTTCGCGACCACTTGAGAAGATGAAGAGGAGTGAACGGCATCTCAGATCCTCTTTTTGGAAGCCTCCATCTTGAGCTGGGCTGCCTCTTGCTTAAGCGCCATGTTATAGAATTTGTCAAACTCATCAGGCTCGAACAAGGTGAGAGCAAGTTGAAGTTCATCCTTGAGACCTCCAGGGAACTGATACATCTTGCTCTTGGCATCTGGTATGTCTTGCTTGGCATAGCGGGCGAGGTTTTGGAACTTGACGTTATACTGGTAGACAGTCATAGAGCCCTGCTTCAGGTTGCGGAATTGCTCACGCATACCCTCGATGACACTTGTTGGAATGTGGTGAGAGCGAAAGTCCTTGCAGAAATCATCCCAAGAGATCACACGCCCTTCTCTGGAGTCTTTGTACTGCTGCCACCAGTCAGCTGCTTGGTCCTTGAGTTGGAAGGCTGCAAATTTCACATAGTCCTCGGGCCTTACGTTGCTGCACTCAAAATGCTTCTTGATATCAGTAATCCAATCTTGAGCATCAAGACGGTCGACACAATAACTGAAAGCCTTTGGTTGATTAGCCAAGAACTGGTTCAGCGTAGCATGGTGCTGTTGGTTGAAGAAATTGCCTTGGTTCCCTGGAGCACCCTGATTTGCTTGATTTGCTTGCATCTGCTGCATCATCTGCATCAACACCTGGGTGTTCTAATTTGTAGTTTGCATAATCGCTCTCCAGGCCTCAGACGGAGGAGGAGGGGAAGGAGGACGGTCAGGAACCTCTTCACCCTCTGGGTTAGCGTTGGGAACCCGTTTCGGAGCCATCCTGAAAGAGATGACCACCAATCAGCAATTTGATTGAAAGAAGATATAAGATGAAACAACGGCTACAATTGCAACATAGTCTTCACAAGAATCATTCGAACAAGAGGAACGAATGAAATTCTCAGCTTAATGATAACAACAATCTTCACGACAAGCCACTGGGAGACAACAGGTAAATAAGAAAAACAACAAGGTACAGATGGAACAAACACAAGATAGGAGCTTCGTTCGACATCTTTGTGCTGAAAGCTTATGGAACGTGTTACGAAAGGGTTTTGCAATCCCCGGATCAGCATAGCCAAGGATCCTTTAAGATGCAACTCCCGATCGGAACATCGGCCATAAAACCACTTCACTCAATGTAGAACCCCGAACTCGCTAACCTCCATTCGTTGGAAGAATGCCTACGCTCTACTGGATAAACCCACCTATTAATTTACGAAAGTTTCCAGTTATGCAATCAGGTGTTGGGGATACAGGGGAAGCATCGCACACTCAACTCTAATCCTACATCCAGCTGTATCCATCCTTCAGCACATAACCAGTCTTTCTCGGAAACCGTCTACGTCTGACCTTCGAAAAGCATCCACTGTACAAAGCTATGGCAATACTCCCGAACTACCTCCCTAGTACTGGGTGATGTCGGGGTTATCTTGCCACCAACAGTATAGGAGAGTTTTCGATGTCGGCCGTCTTAAGTATTCTAGTACTGTCGCGATATGCTTGTGACGACAATACCCCGAAGCTCAACTCCCCGGGACACTGCCACAACCCCTAATGTCAGGAGGCATCGAGAACAATATTCTCGTCACAAAGACGTCGAAACAATCCAAACAATACTCGCGAGATTCCTAAAAAAAATTTGGTGCAATTTTTGAAAGTAGAAGAGGCAAGAGTAATCGTCAGGAGTCCTCACCAGAGTGAAAAGAGATGAGGAGCAAAGAAATCCTACTCTCCAATATAAATATAGGACTCAAAACATTTTCAGTGTGTGCCTAGACTCGACCGTCAACGATTCGATCAAACAGTGGGGCTTCTAGGTCGGAGAAGGCTCTGAATACCAACTTGTAATGCCCAGGATGGGACTATATCTCCTACGTGTCGAGGCACGACTTAAAGATATAAGCCCATTCTGGAATGATCGCACGTTTGGTACCTTTGCACATCTCATGTAAAAATAGGGATGGAAAACTGAAAAGGTAGTTGGCTTACACTCGCCACGTCACACAAATACATTACATGTTCAAACATCATTCAAATAAACATCACAGCCCATCTAAGGGTAAGATCCAAATGAAAGATACCAAACATAACATTAAACCACAGGTCTAGATCGAATCCTAGTAGAAGCTCTACGGATCAACCGGATAGTTCACATAGTAACGGCTACACTCCTCGTCGAACTCCCAGTCTAGGTCATTGCCATCGCATGTGTAGCTCACCATCGTACCTGCATCTGGGGTGTGAAGTAACTGTGAGCCACAAAGGACTCAGCAATCCCGTTCCCGGGTAACACGACTATCCCAGCCTTGGGTGTGGAACAAGGCTGAAGAAAGAATAAGAGGTTGCAGCAGCACTAGCCTAGCTTACGTAAAAGAGAGCGAGAAGAGAAGGTGCCTCGGTCGAGAGATGATCACGAAGTGATCCTAACTAAAGCAAGTCAAACATAACCCTACCGTGTTCATCTCCCGAATCCCTTTCGGAAAATGACCGCCACGGTACTCACGCAGGTAGTGTATTCAAACATGGTGTCAAGTTTTCTACAACTGGATATTAACAAATTCCCATCTGCCACATAACCGCTGGCACGGCTTTTGAAAGTTCATAACCCTGCAGGGGTGTTCCAACTTGGCCCATGACAAGCCCACGATCCGCGGAGTCGCAACTCCAAAGTGGGAAGGCCCGAGTATCCTCGGAATCCCGTGCTCAAGATACTCCGACTAAGGTAAGGCTAATCCAGCAAATCCTCCTGGCGTGCCGACACCCTAACAAAAGCCGCGCGTATCTAGTCGCAGGCCACGACTGGATGGGCGATCCCACAGGTTTTTACCATACCTTGAGTTCCCTCGAGGTGGCCCCGCGTAACCCCCAGTTTGGACCAACACTCATGTGGAGCACTGGCCCGGGTTGTTGATTAAGAAGAGGGTTAATTACTCCCTATGTAAGTTTTAGTTATTAGGCAAATAGTACCAATGTTGGGACTTGCTGGAAAAGACTTAGCACTTAGCGGTTTATCGAGGGAGTCCCATAACCCCAACCGTGTGAGGAACGCATAATCAAGGAACATAACACCGGTTTATACGGTTCCTAAGGCGACATGAGTGGAACAAATCACCAAGCAAAAGGCTTAGCCTTCCACCCATTACCAATATATAGATGATTTCATTAATAATTAATATAGTGTGATATCCCAACAAGCTTCAACAAGAAGCAAGAATCTTCAATCTTCTCCTGCAACTAACAATGCTATAAGAGGGGCTGAGCGAAGCCTACGTATAGCCAATTAATGGTTTGCATAGGTAGG
This sequence comes from Secale cereale, assembly GCA_902687465.1. Taxonomy (NCBI): domain Eukaryota; kingdom Viridiplantae; phylum Streptophyta; class Magnoliopsida; order Poales; family Poaceae; genus Secale; species Secale cereale. The sequence continues at coordinate 428,486,400 of LR738712.1, forward strand.
GTGGTTAAACAGGTTCATGGTTACAATAGGAGGCTGACAGGAAAACATGGGCATCGAGGCAAAACTATAGATCGAGACTTCTAGCAATAGGCAAAGATAGTAATGTTATCGGGGTTCGGTCATCTTGCCTGAAGAGTTGTCGATGGGATCGTAAGAGGGGTCCTCGTTCTCAACCTCGGTAGTAACCTCATGCTCGTACTCGTACTCGGTCTCAGCTTCCGGCTCTACTCAAACACAAGAACACAAGGCAACGAATCAAACAAGATGCAATGCGCAGAAAAATTACTGGATGCATGACTGATGCACTATGGAAGCAAAACAGATGCACTAAGGAAGCACCGAAAGTCTACTTAGGAAGCACAGTGTTACATCACAAGGAGCATGGCAATATGCAATCAAGCAAAATACTTCAATACATGATAACAATAGGATAATATGAATCTACATGCAAAAACACACAAGTTACATATAGGACTTGCTCAAAACGGAGCAATGGGCTAAAAGTTACACCCGAAACAATAAACAAGCACAAGCTGAAAATAACGGCCACATAGCAACTTCGGAGCAAGAGATAAATGGCCTAAATCACTCAAACATCATGGCAAGGAGCATGGACATAAACTAGACATATCCTACAACAAACAATTTCATTGGAGCATCTCCAAAGGAGCCATGGATAAATAGCAACAAGCTATGACATATTTAACTTGACAACAAAATCCTGACAGCAGTATTTTGTTGCAATTTGGGAGCAAGAGTTAAATGTGCTACAGCCACTCAAATAAGCATGTGAGAGCATGAATGGATAGCCAACAATATATACAACAAGGAATCATCAAGAGTCACCCCAAAACTATCATGGATTTGCCTAGAACAACAAGCAAACATGGCATCTGGAAATTACAGATTCCAGACTTAGTGAAATTTCACGAAGTGTTAAAAAAGTAGTAACATCATGGCATCTTTGAGAGCAAGTTTAAGTCACCTCAAAGCTAAACATGGCAAGTGGTAAGCACCACAGCAAAGTACACATGATGGTGAATCCAAAACATCTAAGCATGCATCAAGGGGACAAACACATCAATAGCAACAAGCTCCTCAACTAGGCATCTCGTAACAAGTTTAACAACATAACAGCCACATAGCACTTTGCAAAGGAGATAAACATGGCAAGATGATATCTATCAGGCAAGCTAAAGCAATCAACATGTAGAGCATCTCAAGACGAACATGTGGATATAACATTTGCATCATTTGGATAAACATGCACCAAGTTATCACATTGCAAAGATGGCATGAAAACATCTACTAACAGCAGTTTATAACAAGTAGCACTCTTCTCATGAAGATTAAGACATCTAGATGACCTCAAACATGCATGGCACAATGGAACAAAACGTAGTACAAGTCTCCACGATCATTTTGACATATCATTTGCTCAAATCGGACCATCACACAAAAAGTTATCCATATTGCAAAACAGCATCAGACATGTACAAACGTCAAGGACTTAGTGAAAAAAAAAGAAGGCAACCTCGGTCAACGGGCGGATCTGCGGTCAAACGGGTTGGCGGGAAGGCGGGTCGTGGGTCGCGGGCTAGATCCGGGCGGCTAACGGGTAAACGGGCCCCGACCCGTTAGGGTGGAGGCGAGGGAGATCGGATCGGGGGGTTTCCCCGATCGATCCCAGGCGGCGGCGGCGGCCGGAGGGCGCGGGTGGCGGTGCGGCCCGGCGGTGAGGAGGGGAGGCCCGGCCGTGGCCGGCGGGAGGGCGGCAGTGGCGACTGGAGGCGCGGGGTGGAGGAGGCCGGAGGGAGCTTGGCCGGCGGCGAGCGCGGGGTGGAGGAGGCCGGCGGCGGTGCTCCTCGCGGCGGCGGTGAAGTAGCTCCGGCGAGCAGGAGGTTGAAGAAGACCCCGCGGGGCCCACTTGTCGGACGGAAGCACGGCCACGACACTACGGAAGCACGGCCGCGACTCGGAAGCACGGGTCGCTGGGACGTCGGAAGCACAGATTTCAACGGTGGACGCACCGCGGATCAACGGTGGAAGCACCGGCGGCGAACTGTGGAAGCATTAGGGTTTCAGACGCGGAAATTGGGGGGAGATGGACGTTTATATAGGCACAAGGAGCTAGGGTTGTCCAAATGAGGTGAGGTTTTCAGCCACATGATCACAATTAGATGGCCTAGATTAAGGGAGGGGTTTGGGTTGGTTTGGTGGGCTGTTGGAGGGGTGTCTTGGGCCTCAAAGAGGAGGTACTTTCAGCCCATGAGAATAACTGTTGGAGTAGCAAACAAACTCCAAACGCGACGAGATTCGACAGGCGGGTTACACACACCAAAACAACATCGCACGACAAGTCTCACGCCAAACCGGAAACGTTACACGGCCAAACACCAAGTAGGCCTCGGGGATGCCACGGACACGTGAGAGGGCTCCGAAACTCGAAACGGACAACGGAAAGAAACGAGTGGGACCGGATGCAAACGATAACACAAATGCAATGCAATGCACATGACAACATGATACGGATGAAAGCACACACGCACAAAACGACAAAAACCCGAAAAGACGAAGAACTCGGAATGGAATAGATGAAGCCAAATATATATATATATATATATATATATATATATATATATTGCCCAAAAGGGAAAGTATTACATCCGGGGCATTACAGAGCTACATTGACTTAGGTCTCCCTCTAGCTCAGAATCAATGTTAGGATCATATTCTGAGCATGAATCTGTAGGTGGAGAGCGTTTGCATTGCATTGCATCCAGACTTGATTTCAGTCCCTTAATGCCAAGTTTGACAGCCATGGCATTGTTCTGCTTTATTCTTTTCATGTGCGCAAGCTCATAATCATTACGATGCTGTTCAGAATCTGACATTCATGAAAACATAAAAAGATGTCAGATTATCTATGGAATGCATTGCCGATTCAACTCGAAGAGTGTCTCCCTATAAACCCCTGCATATGCAAAGTTCACCCCCCAACCGTGCTCACCAGACCACACACAGAAATACAAACACCTTATGTCTCTATTACAGGCAGACACACATTTCAAAACTGAAGTAGGAACATTAGAATCATATGAAATTCGTATTTGAACAAATAAACTAAGGAATTATGAGTGGCATAATGTTTAGCTTCAAGGGTGGAGTGTTGGTAGTGCGACACAAAGCAAGTAGGCAGATTGTATTCCATGTAAAAGATCAAAGACTATGTAAAAGCTGGAAATGACACTTTCTTTCTATACAAGGAAGTGTTCGTCGTCCACACATGATGGAAGAGATCACATAGAGAAATACTATTCACTCATGTCTACGGTTGCAGTATTTAGAAACAGGGTGCTCCACCAACAAATATGACAAGGCAAGCATAAATGTAGTGAATCAATCATTTACTTGAGAGCTTACTAGGACAAGTATGCAGAATTGTAACTGCAGTAAGAGACCGTCCAAAATCTGAATCAAGAAGTTTGTCTAGCACTTATTGTTTGCAACTAATCGACATGAATAATTGGATATTATATTGAATGAGTAAGAAAGACAAGTGAAATTGTCAACAAACTTGGCTTGCAGTAGTAATCTGGGTCAATGTCACTACGACCAACAAAACAAAATGACTAGTGTCTGTTCCTAGGGCTGGAATTTTGAAAACCCTGGGAAGGTAGGCACGAGGCGCGCCCGGGCAGCGGTGACACTGTTGGGCGAGCGGCTCTTGACCTCCTGTTAGTCCAGCGTCTCCTCCTAGAGTCATGCCGTCCCGGGATGGCTAGTCGCCGGCGAGGCAGGTGGCTGGGGGCGAGTAGAGATCGGAAGCGCGCATCAGAACAGAGGGGAATCGGGGCCTGGGACGACCCAAAATCCCACGGTGGATAGACCCACCGTGGGCACCCTGTAGAGATACACACCCGAGCGGCGAACATGCATTTTCTAAACTAATTTAGAAACATTTAGGTGACCAATTAAACAAATCTATTTTATTAATATCAGATTCGTATTTGAACAATTAAGCTTGTTTAGCTTGATGGGTCGAGCAGTGCTATTATGACAGAAAGCACGTATTCTGATCGTATAGTGATCATAAAAGGGGGAAACCGGAGAAATGGTATTTAGCAGCCATTGTTTGCTTCGAACTAAGAACTAAATTCTAAGAGCTGAAAAGAAAGTAGAGTAACCAAGTTAAGATCTATTTTCTGGTTGAGATCAAAAGGTTGAGGAGATATGAAGTACCACCTCTCTTGCGGCGCCATGTAGGCATCGGGGGTGCGATGGCTGTCGGTGGCATTGAAGTAGATCTATCATGGTAGACGGGTGCATCGGGGGATAAGTCCCATTGCGGTGGAAGAGAAGGTCGTGTGAGGGGCCCCGACAAAAAGGACAACGGCGCCGATGAAGCGAGAGGACGTGATGCAAGGCTCTTGGCCCGTCACCGTGGATGAGAAACGTCCATGTCTAGCAGTGGACGACGCGGCCTTGGTAGGCGCTCCGACATGGTGGAGGACGGAGGCGGTGGATGTGGTGGAGGATGGCGGCGATGGATGTGGTGGAGGACGGCGGCGATGGATGGGGTGGCGGACGGAGGCTGATGTGGGGATGGTGTTCTAGCGCGGACGGTGTATGAATGGGAAAATGGAGGGAGAGGTATGGGGAACCATGTTTTTGGGACACGCCTGTCTGAAATATGGGAAAGTTATGAACTTAGCTCCCGTTTAAAATTTGGACGTCTCGTCGGTTGGGGATACGATGGCAATCTCGCATCTCACCAATATTTGCCCAGAGCGATTTCGGGCGAGGAGAGGGTGGTTTGCGCCCATGGTTGGCGCCCACGGTGTATGAACGGGGCTGACAGGTAGGGCGGTTGTGTCACATCTGAGTGAAGTTACAATCTTGCCCCTATTGAATTTTTTTGCCTACATCGATTTCGGCCGAGTCGAGTTTGTTTTGCCGCCCATCGTGTATGAATGGGGAAATGGAGGGAGAAACAGAGGTCTTTCAGACGAGCTTGAATCAAATGTGTTTTGTTGCCCATGTTTTGCGCCCACCATGTCTGAATGGGCTCAGAGGCGGTCGTGTCACGTCTAATTTAAGTTACTATCCTACCCCTATTTAGAGCAGTGGAAATCGGGCCGATGGATTGTCCGTGTAATGGGTAGATAGTAATTTCCATCTCCCAAACACTTGGCTTCGGGCAACCGATGTGGGAGTGGACATTTTGCCGCTTCTTTCGAATTTCGGGACAATAAGCATCCACGTTTACCCTGTCAACTAAATGCGAATCCATTTTGTATTCCTATACGAATCTTTATAAATCATTCTATGTGTTTTTATATATCTTCAAAAGGACGACAATGATGTATTCCACTGTCACATATGAACATGGTTTACAAATACCGATACTCAAATTCAAAAGCTAGAGTCCAATTTAAGGTGAATTCGAATATTTGGAATACTTGATGTCCAACTCAAATGTCACACGCAACATAATGTGTACTCCCATTTAGATATGTACACAAGCGATGTATCAAGATTCAAATACCGAGTCAATCAACCAAGAATGTACAGAACTAACAGACATATAAACACTTATAGAGTATATGCATCAATAATATCCACTAACATACATAAGCCAGGCCGATGTACTTTTCTTTGCTACAACAACATCCTTTTTTAGCCAAGCTACTACAACATCTTGGCCCTTTCTGATGCGTGCCACTTATGGTCCATCTATACTACTATTATTTTTGAATGCACATTCAGCCCGATTGTCATATTTGTAGGTCTGGCACAACAATCAAAATGAAATGTCTCCGAGTCTTATCAATTAATACAGACTTGTGCTCCAATAAAATTACAAACCAAAATACAAAAAACAAAAAACAATTATTACACGATCTCTAAAACAAATGGTTTGATTGATTACATGAACAAACAACACAAAGGTTATTCAACGATGCAAAGAACATTTCACCTATTATTTACCAAGTGGGAATTTAATTTCCTTTTTTCCTTCAGGACCTTAACAATGTGGTCAGTCTCAGCTTGCTTCGTTTTGAAATCCACCAATATTTAATGGTTGTCTTGAGTACTGCTACTGATTGTGCTGTTTGGTTCCTCAACATGTCAACTTCATATCTAAGTGCAGAAGCAGAATCTCTTTCTACCACTAGTTTAGCCTCTAGAGCATCAACAGTTGGCAATTCATAATGCATGATTGGGCCGGTTCCACTGCTGTGGGATGATACAACGTCCATGGGGACCTTGCTCTTTGATCTTGGGCTAACAAGTTTTGCCATTAATGTTCCGATTGGATTCAGAAAAGTTGAAGTTAGCAAAACATCTCAACTCGGAGTTATAATAGCAAACCAGTTAAACAAACAAGGAATTAAAGAGTTTCAATTCGATGCTGAAAAGTAGTTATTAACATCATTGTAACCCGTTGTTGCAGCAGGAAAGCAGTTAAACAAACAAGTAGCTATCTAAGTTCAGGCAAACAGGTAATTCTTAACAGTAAGTATCAAACACATAGATAGGCGCAGTCTATAATAGGATTAACAGGCTGTGGCATTATGTAATCAGTAGCAAACTAAATTAAGCCAAGCAGCATAATTGAACAATTTTGCAATAAGTGGCTAACTAAAATTCCGAGAACTAGGTAGCGGAACTTATGCTAGTTCTTTGTACATGCACTGCAACTTCTTTTTCGCTTACAAGGGTGTACAAAGGAGTCCATGGCATCAATTGTGTCACAACTCTAGTTCTGGTATGCACTAGGTTAGTCTTGTTGTTTGCATCATGTTTAAATTTCAAATGAAGTTGAATTGAGGACTTGTGAAACCCTCAGAAACCCTTTTTGAAAATGACCCAAATAAAAATTGCTCCAAAAAGGTCCAAGGAAATGTTCATGTTGCTCTCTGAAAATATTGGTTAGAAATAAAAATCAAACCACTATTATTAGGAGCTCATAAGTATTTATTTTGGGCATTTGGAATTAATGCAATAGTTATTTGCTTGGATATATATTTATTATATATTTCATATATGTCCAAAATTCTGATTCTTTATTTTGAGGGGCTTGGATTAATTCCTAGTTCCCTGCAAAATAAAAATGTCAGAAGAAAATAATTGATTTAGTTTAGAAACTAAATCAAAACAAATGTCAGAAAAATAGAAAAGAAAATAAAAAAGGGAAGGACTTACCTGTGCCACCCTGGTGGCCCAACTGCCTGGCCCAGCAGCGGCCCAGGTGACTGGCAGAGCCAGTCACCCTCAACCTCGCGCCAGGAGGCAGAGGCGCGTGCCCGACGCGTGCTTCGCCGCGCCGCGCCACCTCCTGCCTGCTTGCTTCACTCCCCTCGCCGCCTGGTGGCTTCTGGATGAGCCACGCGCCCTCCCAGACCCCTCTGGCTCTCTCCAGTCGCCTCTCCCGTCCTCTCCCTTGCTCTTTCTCGCACCCCCGAACGCCGCCGTCGCCGTCGCTCGCCGCTGCCGTGGCCACAGGCCACCCCACGCCCAGCCAAGGTGCCCGAGAGCTCCGCCACCTCATCCCCGACCTCTCCGACGAGTCACACGACGCCGGACGCCCCGAGGAGCTGCCACCGTCATCTTCTTCATCGCCGACCGCCGGAGATCCCCTCTGCCGCCCTGCTCGCTCCGGCCCTCCTTCGTGCCCTCCTCCGCGTTTGCTGCCGCCGGCGTGTTAGCTGGGGTTTGACCAGGATTTGACCCCCTGGGTCAATGACAGGTGGGCCCCACCCCTTCAGTTAGTTGATTGTTTAGTTTAATTAATTAATTTTGGTTAATTAGATTAGCCACTGACATGTGGGCCCTGCCCTGCTGACATTTCTGTTAGGATTAGTTTAGTGTTAATTAACTCAGTTAATTAACTGAGTCACTGACCGGTGGACCCCACTGTCAGGTTTGACTCTGGACCAGCCCTTTGAACTGCTGACGTCATGCTTGGGTCATGCTGACGCAGTATTCCAATTCTGGTATTTAAATAAATCTTAAATGATTTATTTAGTTCAGAAATTGGTTTAAACTTCAAAAAATCACAGAAATTCAACTGTAGCTCAAAATGAAATAATTTATATATGAAAAATGATCAGAAAAATATAAGGAATCTGTTTATGGCATTTTCATGCATGTTTAACCAACTTATACTTGCTGTATAGGTGAAAACACATATTTGGCATTTAAAAATACTTATTTTAGAGTTGCATTTGAACCCTTGGTTCAAATGGAGTTCAACCAATTAAAATGCTAGTTGCATTAGCTCAACAACATCATATCCTCATGCCATATTCATGCATCATATTGTTGCATATGCTTGTGTTTGATTGTCGGCACCGTTCTTCTCGATAGGTCCAGCTCCGGAGACCGATCCAGAGTACCTGTCAGAGGAGCAGTGCTCTGCACGTTGTTTTACCAGGCAAGCAAACCCCCTTGTTCATTACGATACAACCCCTCTCTTGCTCCTGCTCCCTGTTATTTCATTAGGACAACAACGACTTCAACTGCTACTTTATGCTGCGGTAGTTGAACCCATTCCTCTGCATGACCTGTCATTCCACAGTAAATAGTTGAAACCCACTAGCATGTGTAGGAGTTGATTGAAGCCATGTTGTGATCTTACCATGCCTTGCTGGCTATTGCTTAGAGTGTGCCAGGTCTGATTCATCGGGAATGAATTGGAGTACAATGATATGTTCTGATGCTGAGGGTTAAGTGTGTGAACACAATTTGGTAAAGGTAGTGGTGAGAGGCCATGTAGGAGTACATGGTGGGTTGTCTCACTGGAACCGTCCCTAAGAACTGAGTTCCGAGTATGTTGTCCAATGACTAGCTACTACCACACATTGGGTTCCGGTAACTCGACCCCTCTCGACTTATTAATCAACATGATCTCTGTCCAGGAGTTGCAACTAGTTTCTGGTGTTTGTAGGTAGTGTTAGTAGTCTACCAAGTGGCACTCGGCCAGTGGGCTTGGGACAGACTAGGCACCGTGGCACGGTGTACCAAGCGTAGATCCACTCGGCGAGGTGGGCTTGGGAACCCTGCGCACATCTTTTGGGGCCGTGAGTGACACCCCGGCCAGATCTCCTTACGGATGGAACCCGAATAGGCGATAAACCTGGACTAGAGTCTTGTGTGGTTAGTCAGGTCGTGGCCGACACCCTCGCCAGGCTTCCGCTTGAAGGTTGCTGAGATACACGAGATGTACATGGCGGTAAGTGGCGAGAGCGTGTGTGAAGCAGTACACCCCTGCAGGGTTAACATGATCTATTCGAATAGCCGAGTCCACGGTTATGGACTTCTTGGATGCTTACGTGGTACATAGACAACTTGAAGTGGATACTCTAAAATACTCAAGACAAGTGTGAGTGCTATGGATGGCCTTCTCGTAGGGAGACGGGGATGAATCCATAGTGGTGTATTGTGTGGTGCTTAGTGGACTTGTGTGCGCCACCTCAAAGTTACCAGTAATCGTAGTACAGGATAGCCACTGAGTCAAAGCTGGCTTGCTGCAACTAAACCCCACTTTGCCATCTTGATACAAGTGCATGTATGATAGGATCTGATGTAAGTCTTGCTGAGTACCTTTGTACTCACGTTTGCTTAACTTATGTTTTGCAGATGAGATTGATGTCTCACTAGTAGTTCCGCTTGGACTTCGACAAGTAGCTTGTACCTCAGCTACGTTCTTGGACGAGTGTTGTAGATAGTCAGGCTCTTCAGCCTTTTTCATTTGTAGATGTCTGTACTCAGACATGTTGTGCTTCCGCTTGTTGCTTGTATGCTCTGAATGCTGGGTCGTGAGACCCATGCTTGTAATATTTGGCTCCTCGGAGCCTAATGAATAAATACTTTGTTTATTAGAGTCTTGTTGTGATGCCATGTTGTATTTGCATATATTGAGCATATTGTGTGTATGTTATTGAAATGCTTGGTATGTGTGGGATCCGACACCTAGTTGTTTACCCTTGGTATCCTATCTTACAGGGAAATGTCTCCTAGTGTTTCCACTGAGCCTTGGTAGCTTGCTACTGCTCCGGAACACTTAGGCTGACCGGCATGTATCCTTCTTCATTCCTGTGTCTGTCCCTTAGGGGAAATGTCACGCGTTGTTCCTTTAAGTCCTTGTAGCTTGCTACGACTTGGGTTCATACGTTGATGACCGACACGTTCGTTGCTGGGTCATGAATGCCTGTCTCTGTAATTTAGTGCCACTTTTGGTTTATAACTGGTCATGTCGGCCCGGGTTCTCTGTCATATGGATGCTAGCGACACTATCATATACGTGAGCCAAAATGCGCAAACGGTCCCGGGCCAGGTAAGGTGGCACCCGTGGGGATACCGTGCGTGAGGCCGCAAAGTGATATGGTGTGTTACATGCTAGATCGGTGTGACTTAGGATCGGGGTCCCGACAGCGTTGGTATCAGAGCCTGACTGCCTGTAGGATTACCAAGCCAAACTGGTTGAAGTTGAGTCTAGAAATTCTTTAGTTATATAAGGGAATTGATTCTGGAAGGGAACGTAAGGCTCTTTTTACTCCTTATACCTCATGTCTTCTGATCTGAGTCATCCTACCTTTCCTATGGGGTTAAGGAACTAGGCTTTCTCTTCCGTCTATCAGGATCACGAGTTACTACTCCGTAATCCCTTAGGATTGGTTGATCAGAGTCCTATTCTTGTTTCAAGTTCTTTCGGTGAAGTTGTTTTAGTACTATCACAGAACCTTGAGTGATGATGTTGAGATGTTGAACTACCCTTTGTTAGCAGAATGTCTCATTCTGAGCATTTTACTGCCGTTATGCTGCCGGAATTATCCTAGTAGTTCGAGAGATACTAATTTCTTGTTCTACCTTATGCATCCTATAGTTGTTGATGTTTCCGTCTTCGGTTTCGCTTCTCAGGATGTCTTCAGTTAAGCGAAGCTCAGCTGCTCGTAGGCAGAACCACGGAGGTGGTAGGGATGAGGAGGATCCTCTCGACCAGCCTTCGTTGGCGGAGTTAATGTTAGAGATGGAGAGAAACAAGCGTGAGTCTAACCGCTTGTTGGCACGTATTGAGGAGAACACCACACATCAGTGCAAGGAATCAGCAACCATCCATGACTTCATTCGTCTGAAACCACCCACCTTCCATCATTCCATTGAGCCACTCGATGCAGATGACCGGCTCCGTAGTATCACTCACAAGCTGCGTTCTGCGAACGTAGCTGAAGATGACAAGGTCATCTATGCCACTTATCACCTGGAAGGTCCTGCTAGTCTTTGGTGGCAGAACTAGGAGGCCATGATTCTAGCTGGCCAGATTCCTACCTGGAGAGATTTCACCGAGGCTTTTCGTGAGCATCATATCCCTCAAGCCCTTATCGACCGTAAGAGAGAAGAGTTCTGTAGTCTTACACAGGCTAAGATGGCTGTTGATGCTTATAGTCGAGAGTTTGAGAACCTCGCCCGCTATGCTACAGAAGAAGTGTCCACGGACGCCAAGAAGCAGGCTAGGTTCCGGAAGGGTCACAACCCCAAATTGCGTCGTGATCTCCACTTGCATCATTGCAACACATTCCATGCTCTTGTGTACAAGGCCATCAATGCAGAGACAACTCAACTCACTTACGATGAGTCTCGTAAGCACACCCTTGATTTGGGATCTTCCTCCGGTTCTAGTTCTCAGAAGCGCCGGATTTGGGTTCCGAACTCTGTTCTTTCACCCATTTATCCTCCGAGGCCATCTTGTGTGGTACCTCTTCCAGTTCAGCAGTATGCTCCACCCAGGTCTATTGATGGACCGTTTGCCAATGCGGGTCCACGTCCTACCTCCAGGATTTGCTACAAGTGCGGAGAACCGGGACACATTGCCCGTATTTGCACTCAGACCCGTGTTGCTCCATCCCAGTCCGAAAAATCTATTAGACGTGATAAATCATCACGCAAGATGATCAGTGTTAAGTCAGCTCCCACCGAACATGGACGTGTGCATCACGTCTCAGCCAAAGACGCTCATGATGATCCAGATGTCGTTCTTGGTACACTCCTTGTTAATTGTCATCCGGCATCGGTTCTATTCGATACTGGAGCGTCTCATTCTTTCATTTCCGAAAGTTATGCCCGCTTGCACGACATGTCATTTTGTGATATGCCCTCCCCACTACTCATTCAAACTCCTGGTTCCAAATGGCAAACTTCTAGTGTAAGCCATGGTAATGAAATCCTTGTTGACAGACTTGTGTTCCTTGCATCACTTGTAGCCCTCAAGTCTTCAGATATTAATATCATCTTCGGTATGGATTGGATGACAGCTCATCATGCCAAGATTGATTGTTTCACTAGGTCTGTTCAGCTTACACATCCATCTGGTAAGATAGTCACTGTCACCACTAGAGTTGCAAAGCGTCAACTCTATTCTCTTAATGCCAGCCCTCTTCCAGATCTTGAAGATGTTCCGGTAGTCCGTGAATTTCCGGATGTCTTTCCAGAGGAACTGCCAGGTGTTCCACCCGACCGAGATGTAGAGTTTGTTATAGAGCTTATCCCAGGAACCGCTCCAATCTCTAGGAGACCTTACAAGATGGCACCCTTAGAACTAGCTGAGCTTAAGAAACAACTTGATGAGTCCTTGCAAAAAGGTTTCATCCGTCCTAGTTCTTCTCCCTGGGCTTGCCCCGTCCTCTTTGTTAAGAAGAAGGATGGTACGGATCGGATGGTTGTAGATTATCGTCCCGTTAATTTGGTCACGGTAAAGAACAAGTATCCGCTTCCTAGGATCAACGACCTGTATGATCAGCTCGCTGGATCCTCAGTCTTCTCCAAGATGGATTTGAGGCTAGGATACCATCAAATCAAGATTAGAAATGGGGACATCCCCAAGACGGCTTTCATCACTCGTTATGGTCAGTACGAGTACACCGTCATGTCTTTCGGTCTAACAAATGCTCCAGCCACTTTCTCCCGCTTGATGAACTCGATCTTTATGGAGTATTTAGATAAGTTCATCATGGTTTACCTCGATGATATTCTTATTTACTCGAAGAACGAGGAAGAGCATGCCGAACATCTTAGACTTGTTCTAGAAAAACTCAGAGAGCACCGCCTTTATGCCAAGTTCTCCAAGTGCGAATTTTGGTTGCCAGAAGTGACCTATCTCGGCCATCTAATCTCTGGTAAGGGCATTGCTGTCAACCCCGAGAGAGTTCAGGCCGTCCTTGATTGGACTCCACCTGAAACAGTTAAATAAGTTAGGAGTTTCCTTGGTCTAGCCAGTTATTGTCGCTGCTTTGTTGAGAACTTATCTAAAGTGGCCAAACCTCTCACGGAACTTCTTAAGAAAGATAAAAAGTTTGAGTGGTCCCCACAGTGTGAGCACAGTTTTCAGGAACTGTAAAGACGCCTGACTTCTGCTCCCATACTTGTGCCACCGTATTTCACTAAGAACTTTGTTATCTACTGTGATGCCTCGCGACAGGGACTAGGTTGCATTCTTATGCAGGATCGTCATGTGATTGCCTATGCATCTCGACAGTTGCATCCACATGAGGAGAACTATCCTACACATGATCTAGAACTTGCAGCCGTAGTCTATGCACTTAAGACCTGGCGACATTACCTCCTTGGTAATCGTTGCGAGATCTACACCGATCACCAAAGTCTCAAGTATATCTTCACCCAACCAGATTTGAACCTTAGGCAAAGACGTTGGTTGGAGTTGATCTCAGATTACGACTTAGGAATTACCTACACCCCAGGCAAGGGAAATGTCATGGCTAATGCGCTAAGTCGTAAGTCCTATTGCAACAATCTCATGTTGCAGCAGGGCCAACCACTTCTCCATGAGGAATTATGTAAGCTTAACCTTCACATTGCTCCTCACGGATTCCTTTCAACTTTGGTGGCGAAACCTACTCTTGTGGATCATATCATAGAATCCCAGAAGCATGATACCGAAATTACCCGGATCAAGAGAAACATTGCCAAGGGTATTGCTGGTAGTTTCTCCATAGATGACCGAGGTGTTGTTCTCTACAAAAACCGACTGGTGGTTCCCAAGAAGCAACATCTTCGGCAATTGATTCTTAAAGAGGCTCATGAATCCCCTCTCACGATTCATCCCGGTAGTACTTGATAGCCCTCAACCGTAAGGGATCGAGATAGTATTCGCGGGTAAGAATAACCCAATTTATTGATTCGACACACGGGGAGCCAAAGAGTATTTATAAGCTTTGACAGTTGAGTTGTCAATTCAACCGCACCTGAAATATACTTACTTGCAGCAAAAGATAAGTGGTAACAGTGATATGATAGTGATGATAGTAATAGTAAAAGTAAACAACAAAAGTAAATAGCAACAGTAGATAGCAAAGTAAATAGCAAAAGTAGCGACTAATGACAAGCAGGGTTTAAAACACTATAGGCTAGGGAGATGGATGGTTGGGCGCTGCATGGATGAGATAGATTCTAACTTGGGGCACGGCACACGGAAAAGTAATGATCATCTAGGCAAATATCAAACATTAGGCATGTATCCGGTAGGTAGTTGTACGTGCTTGCAATAAGAACTTGCACAACATCTTTTGTCCTACCATCCCACTACGAACGGGGCCAAAAGGAACTTATGGATATTAAGGTGCTCCTGTCAAAGAGCACCGGAACAAAGCAATGAACTCAATGGATACATGTAATCCTCAAACTACAGACCATCCCCTTTGGTGTCCCAAGCTGTCACTTTTGGGATCGCCGGTTCCGGACCGTAACAGGTGCAAACAACTCATAGATAGGATCACGAACACAAATATATTCATGCAAACACATATGGTTCAGATCTGAAATCATGGCACTCGGGCCCTAAGTGTCAAGCATTAAGAATAACAAGTTGAAGCGAAGATGATAAACACCATAGTAGATGATAGGCAACATGCCCCCAACAATCTGATAAACTATTACATGATCTAACTCATCCAATCCCTACCATCCCCTTCGCCTACAGCGGGGGAATTACTCACACATGGAGGGAGAAGTCATGGAGGGATGATGGAGTGGTGATGATGATGACGATGGCGACGATCTCCCGTCTCCGGAGGCCAAATCAGCCTCCAGATTAGCCCTCCCGAGGAAGAACAGAGGGTGGCGGCGGCTCCGCGACGAAAAACTGCGAAAGAACTTCCGATCTGGGGTTTCTTCGTCGGGAGTAAAAATACGGGCTAAAGTAGGGCACCAGGGGGTGTGGGCCCAACCCAGGCGCCCCCTCGGCGTGGCCCAGGGGGGCGCGCCCACAGGGCGCCTGGGCACCCCTGGCCCCCCTCTGGCCCCACTTCTGGTTCCTAGTTCCTTCGGGTGCGTGGATTTTCTGTGATTTTTCGTGGATTTTTCTGAGGTACCTAAAAATCCGTTTTCCTGCACACAAATAAACCATATAGACAGCTCTGCTGAAAACAGCGTCAGTCCGGGTTAGTTTAGTCCAAATCATGCAAGAATGAGGTCAAAACAATATCAAAAGTGTTTGGAAAAGTAGATACGTTTGAGACGTATCAACTCCCCCAAGCTTAGCATATTGCTTGTCCTCAAGCAATTCAGTTCAACGAACTGGACGCGACAAAGAAAACTTTGACAAACTCTTTTGCTTCATTAGATGTATATAAGCATGTACTACGAAAAGAGTTTAGCAAGTATTGAAACAGTACTATGAGGACAATGCAAGGAACAATCCTTCTTTCAAGTGACCAGTCACAAATACTTAAAAGTAAATAATATATTACTGAAAATCAAGACAAGATTACATTGCACATAGCTTGAGTATATTAGGGTGGTATCTCGCTTGCCTCCATGAGTAAAGCAAAACATAAATGCAGAGACTCCTCCAGAGTTTTAAAGGAGACTAGAACTAAGAATTTCAGAATAAATCATATCACAAGTATGCAGAAGACAATGTAATACTTTGGGACAATGCACATTACACTCAGAATGACAATTATGCTCTCCTAGTTAGTGCTTTGAAGAAAGAAGGTGAGACTCTCGAACCGTGGCTTTTATTGGCAAGGTTGAAAACCCGTGGTCGGAAACAAAAACTAAACATGTACCAGAGCTCTTGGTTTTAAAAACAGAAGTAAACATGTTTTGAGAAGTGCATATTTCGTCAACGAATGCTAGCAGATAACTCAATCACCTTTTAAGTGGACAAGTCTCGAGGAACGGCTCCCGCATGAGGACGATCACATCCTCTTAATCTCCTTTGTTTATCACTGCCAAAGTTTTCTGATTTCTCATGAACAAAGCGTGAAGGAGGGCTTGTTTGTTATATTATCTTTTTGAGACGGGCGCACTCAATGCCAGTTCCTTTTCGTATTAGGGGTTTGCACATTATACATGCAATCCAGGGGTGAAACTTGTCCAACTTAAAAAGATCCTGAATTAACTACTACTTCCTCATGAGCTAAAACATAGGCACAAAAAGTAAATGCTTTTGATTAGTTTCGAGATGGTACATGAAAGTCTTCGTTAGGAATGGCAGGTAAATACCATGTATAGGAAGGTATAGTGGACTCATATGGCATAACTGGTTTTAAGGATTTTGGATGCACAAGCAGTCAGTCCGCTTAGTACAGGTGGAGGTTTAGCAAAAGACTGGGAAGCGACCAACTAGAGAGCAATAACGGTCATAATCATGCAGAGCGACAAAGCGACATTGGATCGGGCATGAAAGTGATATAACTATTCTAAAACTCAAAGATCATCAAGGTAAAGTAGACTTTTTAGTCTTAAACATGTGTAAGCATGTGCCAAGTCAATCCAAAAATTCTCTAAAGGGAGATACCACCTTAGTATACCAGACTATGAACAGTGCAATGCATGTAGATCATTTCAATAACACATTATATACTCTAGTTATTCGGGACTAGCCGCAAGGAAAGCATGAACCACTGAAAGAGCATTGTAAACATAGCACTATGTCGCTACAAGCTGGTCTCTAGATCATAAGTACATGCATATGTACAAAAGTAGAAACAATAAGAGTTCATACCGGTCTTCCTTGTTGCTTCCTTTCAGTCGATCTTCGTCATTACTGCTTGTCACTTGCACGATCGAACGTAGGAAATATAATCAAATGCCATCACGGACTCGAGCTGATCTCTGAAAACAAAGCAAACTAAAGAGAGAAAGGAAATCTTTTTGGTTTTTTCAAAGGTTGAATAAAAAGCAAAAGAAAGAGAAAATCTTTTTGTTGTTTTTGCAAAGAGAGAAATAAAGAAGAACGGGCAAAAACTTCGAAAAGATCAAAGCGAATAAAACCGATAATACAATGGAAAAGTGAGAAGGGCACGTACTCCCCCAAGCTTAGGCTTTTGGCCTAAGTTGGTAGCAGCTACTGCCCCCAGGAGCCTCCTGCTCCAGGGGTATGGTGGTGAGTCCACGGGTCGTAGAAGGATGCTGGCACGTACACCGAACTCCTCGGAGTCTCCTATGAGGAAGGTTCCGAACGCCAAACAGAGGAAGACCCTTCACCAAACTCGGTGGCGGTCTCTTCCTGAAAACGTGGTATCTCACCGTGCCTCTCCTCGTCGGGTACAACCCCCTCCATGGGGTTATGAAACTGATGCTGGACCATGAACTCATCGAACTGAACAACATCAAAGGACCATCCGTTCCTGCGAGAAAAATCAAACAAAATAGGTGCAGGTAGACGGATCTCGCGTTCCGCGGCAGTTCCGAAACGCAAGATATAGATAAGATTATTAAGTTCAGAACCCATGGTAACAACCTTATGCCTTTTCATAGCAGCAAGATCAAAGCTTAAATAAGTAAAAGGAGTATCATCAGGGTGTGGGGTGCCTCCAAGATGCTCTAAGATAAGTGTGGCGTAAACGCCACCATATAAGTCCCCCTTGTTACCGTTCATAGCAAGGCGTCAAGCAATTAAGGTACCCAGATTATAATCAGACCTCCCTGAGAGGGCTGCTGCCAGGATAGAAATATCCGGAGCAGAAATGCTGCTCGTGTTGTCACGAGCTAACACCCCTCTGGCAATATAATATGCAAAATACCTGAGGTGAGGAAATAAGATGCTGGAGATCTTCGACCGATGAATATCCCTCATACCCATGCTGCAGAGAGAGTTGATGACGGTTTTCAGCTCGGAGGGCTGAGTGGCCATCCTAGCCGTCCTCCCAACGTTCGGCACACCTATTATTTCACAAAAATTTCCCAAAGTCATGGTGATAAGATCATTATAAATTTTAGACTCAATAGCACCTGAATCAGGATTATATCTAAAACTGTTAATGAAATTAGAGGTGAGTTTTTGATACTGAGTAACACGGCTCGTGACGAGTCGTGTCAAACCTGCATTAGCACAAAGATTATAAAACTCATCCTTGATTCCCGCAGCTTCCATAAATTCATCACATGGAAACGTCATCGCACATGCTGGAATTGTGTCTTCCAACAACTCCAGGGGCACATGATCTTCATTATAGCTCACCCTAGCAGTCGATGGTGAAGCTGCGGCTCTAGTAACTCGATCGGAGTGTGCGGGCCTCCTCTTCTCAAGCCACCCTTTTGCCCTTCCTAATAAACTCATTTCTGAATTTTTTTACAATTTACAAAAACGAGGATTAAAACAAAGTGAGCTAAGGCAAACTACTCAACTCACTTGCCCAAGGCATAAACTTGCATCAAAACTTGAAAACTAACTTTCTACACATGCATGCAAGCTCATCTCTACAGCACCAAGAACTACTAAATACTCACAAATGAGGCCACCAATCAAAAATCTAATTGGAGGGGTGGAGGAGTCACATACCAGGGAGTATTTGCTCAAAATTTCAGCTCAAATGATGGGCTGTAGAGAGAGATCGAAGAATCGCCTCCAAGAACAGCAAGAACACAAGAACAAAAAGCAGAACTCGTGTTTTCGGAGAAAGAGAGAGAGGGAGGAAGAAGAAGTACCTAGAGGGGGGGTCCCGTGGGCCCCAGGCGCCCTGTGGGCGCGACCAAGGCTGGGCCGCGCCAGCTGGCCGCCTGGGCCACTGGTGGCCCCCCCTGGCTGGCCCCAGGACTTTCTGGGTCTCTCCCGACGTGGTAATTTTTATTATAATTTTTCTGGAATTTTTCTGAAAACTTCACTGTTGAAAATTTTTCGAAGTTCAAAAAGCTGCGAAATTTCTGAAAACTTGAAGCAGTTAGTAGTATTGTGAAGCTTCAAAAACATAAATACTTGGTACAGCAAGTAGGACAAAACTAAAAACAAGTGAAAATATAACAAGCTCAACTTTTTATCCATATAAAACATATTTGTTAATAAGGTTGATCAAGTCTTACCAACAAATAGGCGATATATAGAGCAAAAAGTCTCACCTCCTACGGAGTAATCACTGAACCTTTACCTTGATGGACATTGTCCCTACCATGATAGTTTTGTATTTGTGAGGCACATGTAGTGTACAATCCCATTCTCCAATCTTCATGGTCTCGATATTCTCTATAGAGTTGAGGGCATGCCTCCTGTCGGTCTTCTTAGGAAAATATACCGTGTGTTCTTTATCATTCACATGGAAGGTAACCTTCCCTTTATTGCAATCAATAATAGAACCTGCGGTGTTAAGGAAAGGTCTACCAAGAATAATGGACAAGCTCCCATCCTCGGGCATATCAAGCACAACAAAATCAGTAAGAATTAAACAATTAGCAACTTCTACGGGAACATCCTCACAAATACCTATCGGAACAGCGGTTGACTTGTCAGCCATCTGAAGGGAGATATCTGTAGGAATTAGTTTCTCTAAACAAAGCCTCTCGTAAAGAGAGAGAGAGGCATAACACTCACTCCTGCTCCAAGATCACATAAAGCAGTTTTGACATAATTATTCTTTATGGAGCAAGGAATGGTGGGTATACCTGGATCACCGAGCTTCTCAGGAATCTTGCCACTGAAAGAGTAGTTAGCAAGCATAGTAGATATTGCATCATTAGGAACTTTTCTTTTATTAGTGACAATATCTTTCATATATTTTGAATAAGGAAGTAACTTAATAGCATCAGTCAAGGGTATCTGAAGAAAAAGAGGTTTAATCCACTCACAAAACTTATTATAATGCTCTTCTTCTTTAGATTTGATGGACTTACTTGGAAAGGGCATGGGTTTCTGTACCCATGGTTCTCTTTCCTTCCCATGTTTTCTTGCGATGAAGTCTTCTTTAGTGTACCTCTTATGTTTGTGAGGTGCTTCTTCTTCTCGAACTTCAGGTGGATCATTCTTCTCATTATTATTATCACCTTCAGGTTCAACACCGTCTTCTGTCTCAGCATCGGAGATAGATACACTGTTGGGATCAATAGCTGGTTCTTCATCTGCAATAGGATCATTAGAATTGTCAGTCTCCTTATGTTTCTTCTTTTTCTTTGGAGAGCCAACAATTTCTTCTTCCTGCATTTGAGAATCCTGCTCGATTCTCTTCGGATGCCCCTCTGGATAAAGAGGGTCTTGAGTGCTAGTTCCTCCTCGGGTCTTAATCCCGAAAGCCTGCAAATTATCTTGTTTGGCATTGTTAGCAAGCAAATCTCTTTGCACATTAGAAATTTGATCAAGCTGAGTTTGAACCATATGAAAATGCTTCACAAGACATTGAACATCATTAACTGTTCTATCTAAAACATCAAGCAGTTTTTTGATAGCAAGGGAATTATCATGCAACTGACTTTCTATCCTCTCATTAAAATGATTTTGTTTCATAATAAAATTATCAAATTCATCTAAACATTGATCAGGAGGCTTACCATGAGGGATGTCACTTGCGTTGAAATCTAAAAGAGAGTGTACCTCTACCATAGGAGGGTGAGTGGTAGGCTCACACAGCTTCTCAATAGGGGGTAGATTCTTCACGTCTTCAGCTTTAATACCTTTCTCTTTAATAGACTTCTTTGCTTCTCGCATATCCTCGGGGCTCAGAACAAACATGCCCCTCTTCTTTGTTGGTGGAGGTGGTTCAGGGATGGACCAATCTTCATGGTTTTTGGTAATCCTGCCCATTAAATCTTCCGCATCGTCCGGTGTTCTTTTCCTGAAAACACAACCAGCACAACTGTCCAAATAGGACCTGGATTCATCAGTTAGACCAGCATAGAATATATCGATTAATTCATTCTTAGGGATGTCATGTCCTGGTCTAGCCCGAATCAGACCGCAGTACCTCCCCCAAGCTTTAGGGAGGGACTCATCCTGCAACTGTTTAAAGTTATAAATTCTTTGTAAAACAGCATGTTGCATGTGAGCAGGAAAGTACTTATCAACAAAAGAGTGAGCTAAGTCCTGAGGACTCTTAATGGAACCGCATGGAAGTGAATCATACCATGCTTTAGCACCCTCCTTCAAGGAGAAAGGAAGAAGCTTGGTCACATAAAAGTATCGTATCTTCTCATCTGTGGTAAACAGGCTACCCAACTCACCGAGTTTAGTCAGGTGTGCAATAGCATCATCATTTTCTCTGCCATAAAAGGGGTCAGATTCAACCATAGGTATAAGTGAAAGATCAACAGAGAAATCAAAATCAGGATCATCAATGCATATAGGAGATGTAGCAAATTCAGGATTAGGAACGGTTTTGTTCTTCAGAGAGTGTTTTTCAAACAGTTTCTTAATAGCTTCAGGGTCAGACCCAGAAAACTCTGTCAGTTCCCTGCATAATTCTTCATCTAGTATATAGTAATCATCATCAAGGAGTCTCTCTTTAAGTTTACTCAAATCAGGATAATCATAAGTTTCACCAATAGGGTAGCGAGTAACAGGAAGTTCAATTCCAGACTTTTTAGCAGCAACAGCAATTTGTTTCTCAAGAGTATAACCAAGCGAACTAATATCATCATCAAAAGTAGTAGAAGCATCATCAAGAGTATCAGACATAGTAACAAATTCAGTAGGAGCATCATGTGGTGGTGGTGAGGCAAACTTACTCATAACGGAAGGTGAATCAAGTGTAGCACTAGTGCTTAGAGCAGTACCTCTTCTTGTAGTAGATAGTAAGATCGGAACCTTGGGGTCTCCTTTCTTACCCATAGTAGATAAAGTGCATCAGGTAGGATACCTCAAGTAGACTTGTAAATATTGCTATGCTCCCCGGCAACGGCGCCAGAAAACGGTACTTGATAGCCCTCAACCGTAAGGGATCGAGATAGTCTTCGCGGGTAAGAATAACCCAATTTATTGATTCGACACACGGGGAGCCAAAGAGTATTTATAAGCTTTGACAGTTGAGTTGTCAATTCAACCGCACCTGAAATATACTTACTTGCAGCAAAAGATAAGTGGTAACAGTGATATGATAGTGATGATAGTAATAGTAAAAGTAAACGGCAAAAGTAAATAGCAACAGTAGATAGCAAAGTAAATAGCAAAAGTAGCGACTAATGACAAGCAGGGTTTAAAACACCGTAGGCTAGGGAGATGGATGGTTGGGCGCTACATGGATGAGATAGATTCTAACTTGGGGCACGGCACACGGAAAAGTAATGATCATCTAGGCAAATATCAAACATTAGGCATGTATCCCGTAGGTAGTTGTACGTGCTTGCAATAAGAACTTGCACAACATCTTTTATCCTACCATCCCGCTACGAACGGGGCCAAAAGGAACTTATGGATATTAAGGTGCTCCTGTCAAAGAGCACCGGAACAAAGCAATGAACTCAATGGATACATGTAATCCTCAAACTACGGACCATCCCCTTTGGTGTCCCAAGCTGTCACTTTTGGGATCGCCGGTTCCGGACCGTAACACGTGCAAACAACTCATAGATAGGATCACGAACACAAATATATTCATGCAAACACATATGGTTCAGATTTGAAATCATGGCACTCGGGCCCTAAGTGTCAAGCATTAAGAATAACAAGTTGAAGCAAAGATGATAAACACCATAGTAGATGATAGGAAACATGCCCCCAACAATCTGATAAACTATTACATGATCTAACTCATCCAATCCCTACCATCCCCTTCGCCTACAGCGGGGGAATTACTCACACATGGAGGGAGAAGTCATGGAGGGATGATGGAGTGGTGATGATGATGACGATGGCGACGATCTCCCCTCTCCGGAGGCCAAATCAGCCTCGAGATTAGCCCTCCCGAGGAAGAACAGAGGGTGGCGGCGGCTCCGCGACGAAAAACTGCGAAAGAACTTCCGATCTGGGGTTTGTTCGTCGGGAGTAAAAATACGGGCTAAAGTAGGGCACCAGGGGGTGTGGGCCCCACCCAGGCGCCCCCTCGGCGTGACCCAGGGGGGGGGCGCCCACAGGGCGCCTGGGCACCCCCTGGCCCCCCTCTGGCCCCACTTCTGGTTCCTGGTTCCTTCGGGTGCGTGGATTTTCTGTGATTTTTCGTGGATTTTTCTGAGGTACCTAAAAATCCGTTTTCCTGCACACAAATAAACCATACAGGCAGCTCTACTGAAAACAGCGTCAGTCCGTGTTAGTTTAGTCCAAATCATGCAAGAATGAGGTCAAAACAATATCAAAAGTGTTTGGAAAAGTAGATACGTTTGAGACGTATCAGTACTAAGATGTATCAGGACCTACGCCAGAGGTTCTGGTGGACTAGGATGAAGAGAGAAATTGCTGAGTTCATTGCTAAATGTGACGTTTGTCGTCGCGTTAAGGCAGAACATCAAAGACCTGCTGGCACCCTTCAGCCTCTAGCTATTCCTGAGTGGAAATGGGATAAAGTTGGTATGGACTTCATCACCGGCTTTCCCAGGACCAAGAGAGGGAATAATGCTATCTTCGTAGTCATTGATCGTCTCTCCAAAGTGGCTCACTTTCTACCTGTTCGAGAGAGTATCACTGCTAGCCAGCTTGCTGACTTGTATATTTCTTGAATATCGTCACTTCATGGTGTTCCACTAGAGATCAATTCAGACCGTGGTAGTCTTTTCACTTCTCATTTCTGGGAGAGTTTCCAGACTGCCATGGGCACCCATCTTTCCTTCAGTACCGCTTTCCACCCTCAGTCAAGTGGTCAAGTGGAACGGGTTAACCAAATTCTCGAAGACATGCTTAGAGCTTGCGTTATCTCATTCGGTATGGATTGGGAGAAATGTCTTCCTTTCACCGAGTTTGCTTATAACAATAGCTATCAATCCAGTCTCAAGCAAGCTCCTTTTGAGATTCTTTATGGACGAAGATGTCAAACACCTTTGAACTGGTCAGAAACCGGTGAAAGACAATTCTTTGGACCGGATATGATCCAGGAAGCAGAAGAGCAAGTTCGTATCATTCGTGATAATTTGAAAACAGCCCAGTATCGTCAAAAGAGCCAATATGATCGTCATCATAAGGAAGTGGCTTATGAGGTTGGTGACAAAGCTTATCTTCGGGTTACTCCTTTGAAGGGTACCCATCGTTTCGGTATCAAGGGCAAGTTGGCTCCTCGTTACATTGGTCCTTTTCGCATTCTCGCTAAACGAGGAGAGGTTGCCTACCAATTGGAACTACCCCCACATCTTTCTCGAGTTCATGATGTCTTCCACGTCTCTCAACTCAGGCGTTGCTTCTCGGATCCCATCCGCGGAGTGGACCACGAAACGCTTGATCTCCAAAATAACCTCACATATCGAGAGTATCCCGTACGCATTCTGGATCAAGCAGAGCGTGTCACTCGACGTCATAACATCAAGTTTCTCAAGGTTCAGTGGTCTCATCATTCCGAGAGAGAAGCTACTTGGGAGCGAGAAGATCGTCTTCGACTGGAGTACCCCACCTTCTTTCCGCCTACTCCTGAATCTCGGGACAAGATTCTTTCGAGTGGAGGCGAGTTGTCACAACCCTAGTTCTGGTATGCACTAGGTTAGTCTTGTTGTTTGCATCATGTTTAAATTTCAAATGAAATTTAATTGAGGACTTGTGAAACCCTCAGAAACCATTTTTGAAAATGACCCAAATAAAAAGTGCTCCAAAAAGGTCCAAGGAAATGTTCATGTTGCTCTCTAAAAATATTGGTTAGAAATAAAAATCAAACCAATATTATTAGGAGCTCATAAGTATTTATTTTGGGCATTTGGAATTAATGCAATAGTTATTTGCTTGGATATATATTTATTATATATTTCATATATGTCCAAAATTCCGATTCTTTATTTTGAGGGGCTTGGATTAATTCCTAGGTCCCTGCAAAATAAAAATGTCAGAAGAAAATAATTGATTTAGTTTAGAAACTAAATCAAAACAAATGTCAGAAAAATAGAAAAGAAAATAAAAAGGGAAGGACTTACCTGTGCCACCCTGGTGGCCCAACTGCCTGGCCCAGCAGCCGGCCCAGGTGACTGGCAGCGCCAGTCACCTTCAACCTCGCGCCAGGAGGCAGAGGCGCGTGCCTGACGCGTGCTTCGCCGCGCCGCGCCACCTCCTGCCTGCTTGCTTCACTCCCCACGCCGCCTGGTGGCTTCTGGACGAGCCACACGCCCTCCCAAACCCCTCTGGCTCTCTCCCGTCGCCTCTCCCCTCCTCTCCTTTGCTCTTTCTCGCACCCCCGAACGCCGCCGTCGCCGTCGCTCGCCGCTGCCGTGGCCACAGGCCACCCCACGCCTAGCCAAGGTGCCCGAGAGCTCCGCCACCTCATCCCCGACCACTCCGATGAGTCACACGTCGCCGGACGCCCCGAGGAGCTGCCACCGTCATCTTCTTCATCGCCGGCCGCCGGAGATCCCCTCCGCCGCCCTGCTCGCTCCGGCCCTCCTCCGTGCCCTCCGCCGCGTTTGCTGCCGCCGGCCGCTAAACGCCGGCGTGTTAGCTGGGGTTTGACCAGGATTTGACCCCCTGGGTCAATGACAGGCGGGCCCCACCCCTTCAGTTAGTTGACTGTTTAGTTTAATTAATTAATTTTGGTTAATTAGATTAGCCACTAACATGTGGGCCCTGCCCTGCTGACATTTCTGTTAGGATTAGTTTAGTGTTAATTAACTCAGTTAATTAACTGAGTCACTGACCGGTGGACCCCACTATCAGGTTTGACTCTGGACCAGCCCTTTGACCTGCTGACGTCATGCTTGGGTCATGCTGACGCAGTATTCCAATTCTGGTATTTAAATAAATCTTAAATGATTTATTTAGTTCAGAAATTGGTTTAAACTTCAAAAAATCACAGAAATTCAACCGTAGCTCAGAATGAAATAATTTATATTTGAAAAATGATCAGAAAAATATAAGGAATCTGTTTATGGCATTTTCATGCATGTTTAACCAACTTATACTTGCTGTATAGGTGAAAACACATATTTGGCATTTAAAAATACTTATTTTAGAGTTGCATCAACCAATTAAAATGCTAGTTGCATTAGCTCAACAACATCATATCCTCATGCCATATTCATGCATCATATTGTTGCATATGCTTGTGTTTGATTGTCGGCACCGTTCTTCTCGATAGGTCCAGCTCCGGAGACCGATCCAGAGTACCTGTCAGAGGAGCAGTGCTCTGCACGTTGTTTTACCAGGCAAGCAAACCCCCTTGTTCATTCCGATACAACCCCTCTCTCGCTTCTGCTCCCTGTTATTGCATTAGGACAACAACGACTTCAACTGCTACTTTATGCTGCGGTAGTTGAACCCATTCCTCTGCATGACCTGTCATCCCACAGTAAATAGTTGAAACCCACTAGCATGTGTAGGAGTTGATTGAAGCCATGTTGTGATCTTACCATGCCTTGCTGGCTATTGCTTAGAGTGTGTCAGGTCTGATTCATCGGGAATGAATTGGAGTACAATGATATGTTCTGATGCTAAGGGTTAAGTGTGTGAACACGATTTGGTAAAGGTAGTGGTGAGAGGCCATGTAGGAGTACATGGTGGGTTGTCTCACTGGAACCGTCCCTAAGAACTGAGTTCCGAGTATGTTGTCCAATGACTAGCTACTACCACACATTGGGTTCCGGTAACTCGACCCCTCTCGACTTATTAATCAACATGATCTCTGTCCAGGAGTTGCAACTAGTTTCTGGTGTTTGTAGGTAGTGTTAGTAGTCTACCAAGTGGCACTCGGCCAGTGGGCTTGGGACAGACTAGGCACCGTGGCACGGTGTACCAAGCGTAGATCCACTTGGCGAGGTGGGCTTTGGAACCCTGCGCACATCTTTTGGGGTCGTGAGCGACACCCCGGCCGGATCTCCTTACGGATGGAACCCTAATAGGCGATAAACCTGGACTAGAGTCTTGTGTGTTTAGCCAGGTCGTGGCCAACACCCTCGCCAGGCTTCCGCTTGAAGGTTGCCGAGATACATGAGATGTACATGGCGGTAAGTGGCGAGAGCGTGTGTGAAGCAATACACCCCTGCAGGGTTAACATGATCTATTTGAATAGCCGGGTCCACGGTTATGGACTTCTTGGATGCTTACGTGGTACATAAACAACTTGAAGTGGCTACTCTAAAATACTCAAGACAAGTGTGAGTGCTATGGATGGCCTTCTCGTAGGGAGACGGGGATGAATCCATAGTGGTGTATTGTGTGGTGCTTAGTGGACTCGTGTGCGCCACCTCAAAGTTACCAGTAATCGTAGTACAGGATAGCCACTGAGTCAAAGCTGGCTTGCTGCAACTAAACCCCACTTTGCCATCTTGATACAAGTGCATGTATGATAGGATCTGATGTAAGTCTTGCTGAGTACCTTTGTACTCACGTTTGCTTAATTTATGTTTTGCAGATGAGATTGATGTCTCACTAGTAGTTCCGCTTGGACTTCGACAAGTAGCTTGTACCTCAGCTACGTTCTTGGACGAGTGTTGTAGATAGTCAGGCTCTTCAGCCTTTTTCATTTGTAGATGTCTGTACTCAGACATGTTGTGCTTCCGCTTGTTGCTTGTATGCTCTGAATGCTGGGTCGTGAGATCCATGCTTGTAATATTTGGCTCCTCGGAGCCTAATGAATAAATACTTTGTTTATTAGAGTCTTGTTGTGATGCCATGTTGTATTTGCATATATTGAGCATATTGTGTGTATGTTATTGAAATGCTTGGTATGTGTGGGATCCGACACCTAGTTGTTTACCCTTGGTAGCCTATCTTACAGGGAAATGTCTCCTAGTGTTTCCACTGAGCCTTGGTAGCTTGCTACTGCTCCGGAACACTTAGGCTGACCGGCATGTGTCCTTCTTCGTTCCTGTGTCTGTCCCTTAGGGGAAATGTCACGCGTTGTTCCTTTAAGTCCTTGTAGCTTGCTACGACTTGGGTTCATACGTTGATGACCGACACTTTCGTTGCTGGGTCATGAATGCCTGTCTCTGTAATTTAGTGCCACTTTTGGTTTATAACTGGTCATGACGGCCCGGGTTCTCTGTCATATGGATGCTAGCGACACTATCATATACGTGAGCCAAAATGCGCAAACGGTCCCGGGCCAGGTAAGGTGGCACCCGTGGGGATACCGTGCGTGAGGACGCAAAGTGATATGGTGTGTTACATGCTAGATCGGTGTGACTTAGGATCGGGGTCCCGACAAATTGCTTGCATACGCAGTCCCAATACTTCTTTCTTCCCACACTACATTGGTAAGTCGAATGGTTAATCTGGTAAGATGGTGTGTCCTTGATATGTTATATGAGGACATGTAGTCAGACTAGTTGTAGCCACACACATCACACTGGCTTTTACTATATATTTCATGCGATTACTTTTGGCATATCGAGATCTAAGCAATCTACAATAGGATGAAAAGACTGGCATCCTTTACATTATTGGCAAACTCGGTTCATAGAAACAAGCAATTCAACCATTCTATGGGTAAATCAAAAGCACCACTGGAATATTTTTCACTACCCCTATCATACACGCAAAAAGGGGCGATGCCACCATAGGGGCTGGTATGGGCGGCCGCCTAGGGTGGCTCGAAAGTGTGCACCTGTTTGAGTCATCTAGGTTGGCCCAGGCTAGTTTTGTTCGTCCCAACGCACGAGCAGGCAATGTAAAAAATGAAGAAAAATGTTTGAATTTGGATAGGCCAATAACACAAGTGCAAGGCAAACCCTATAGTAGGCACGCGGCCCAAACGAGCGCCTCCCATATCGGTCGACAGCAGGAAAAATCCCAATTCATCCGCTCCAGCCTCCAGTCTGGTTCGCTCCTAACCTAGCGGCCGCTGGACAGACCGACACAACACTTCCTCGCGCCCTCGTTGGAGGGCGGTCGCCGGGCTTCTAGCAAACGGAAGGACAAAAAGATGAAGATCCAACCCTGGGTGTAGCCTGCGTGGGAGGCAGCGGTGGCAGCACGGGCATGGCATCGAGCTTGCGCAAACAGACAGTCGCAGCTTGCAAGAGTAGCATGCACAACGAGAAGGTACATCACATCCCTGATTATATCTAATTCAACTCTTCAATTTTTGGCCAATAATTAAACCTGGCGGTGTTGTAAAACTGCTTGTATGTAGGGAATCTATGAGAAAATGAAACCAGTTTCTACTTATTTTATAACTTCGCCAATCAATACTGAACTGACTGAATCTTATGATTCTAATCAAGTTTCCGGTGCAAACATCCAAGCTCATGTTGTTCTTGAGCCTGAAGTGTCTAATGAACAGACTGGTAATGAAGGATTTGATGCAAGCATTTTACATGCTCCCGGTGATGAATATATAGTGTATAATGAGGCATCTAATGCAAGCATTTTGCAAGCTCCCATTGAAGGATTTAGTGTCTAATGATGATCTGCTATGTTGAGAGAGACATAGAGATTTGCAGGCATTGATGACAAGCAAATTATAGTGCATTTTCATGGCTTGAGGAAACGTCGAGGCCATCTACCGGAAAGTCCCCATATCATGACAACGTAGCATAAATATTTTTCTAATCTATTGTTTGAAACTATTGGCATACTTGTGCAGGATAGATACATTGATATGCAGTTTGCGCATTGGTTATAGGTGCAATTACACTTCAATATTTTCAGCTAGAGAATGAATAATTCAAGCAGGTACAGACCATGTTTGTAGTCCTTGTACACCATGTTGCATTTTGTGTTTTTTGGTTCTTGCATCATTTAGTGTTTATAATCTGAACTACTTCGGATCATTAGCTGGTTTTCAAAGTGCATGTAGCTTCACATTTCTCAAGTTATGTTGATTTCCGGAGCGCAAGTGCCTTCGTATTTTTTAAGTTATATGTTCGCCCCTGGTAACTTGAATTCATGGATCGGCCACTACACACAAATCATACACGAATGCCATTACGAATTAAATGAAATGCAAGGACTTACACTAGCTCGTTGTACAGGCTCATTGCAGCTCTGCTTGCACTTGGGATATTCCATGTACAAGTCCATGTTACCACTTGCTTGGATGTGCAGGCCTTGTGCTCTTTGCATCCCCCTCTGCATTTTTGACACGACGAATGGCTGATCAAATAAGAGGAATCGACCTTGTTGTTGTACCGGAGGACAGATACTTACAAGGTTATACGGGTGTGCATGATGTGTACCAGATACCGTAGCGCCGTCATGCTTCGCTAAAAAATGGATTTGCTTGTTTTAGATGATATCTCCACAAGAAATAAGAGTTAAAGTTAGAGTTGGATAGGCGTGTAAGCTAAGAGAGCAGTGAAAGGATATCCAAACATCGTCAGAATGGTGCTCAAGGGAGTGATGTGTGGATACCTAGTTCGGGACGGCGTTTGGGCATGCTCGCCTAGGTAGAGTGCGGGTCACTTCAGAGCCGTTGAGGGTGATGCGCTGGCGTTGGCTGGCCGCACACAGATGCAGATCTTGATTGGCAGCGGAGCGCTACGATGCAGTGAACGAGACCGTTTGTGAAGCGCCATCGGCCTCGGGGGGCGGAGGCGCGACGATGTGCTTGGTGAAGTAGCCCCGGTGAGCTGGGAGACGGCGTCGCTGAAGCGCACCTGATGCGGTGGCAGTCGGTGTCTGTGAGGTACGTCGGTTGCGGCGGCCGATGTTGTCTATGGACCACCCGGTGCGGTGGACGAGGGCGTAGATGAGGTAGCTCCGGTGCGGTGGTGAAGCGCGACCGTCGTCGTCGTCGGGCACAGAGATGGGGAAAGAGACGAGACGAGGGGCGATTCGAACTTTTCTTAGGTTGGCGGCGAATTAGGGATTTGAGCAATCTATGCGCGGAAGGGGACGGTGGAGAAGAGAGATTTTGCAGGGCTGGAATTGGGGCCGCCAAATATTTCAATCCGAAACATGGAAGCGCGAACTTATTTTGTCGTCGTCCTTTTGGGGGGGGGGGAGGGGGAGGGATGGAGGGGCGTGTGTGGCTGGGTGCTAAGCGTACGTCCGACACACGCGACCACCACGATATGACCCTGGTCTGCCTGGTGCGCCTACATTTGAGAATGCAAATGAATCTTCTTTCATTTGCAAACGAATCTGTATGTATTACCATGCCCGTGTTTTCCTTGCAATAATTAGTCATTTAAAATGAGATACTATAAATTAATCAATGAGGAGTTATTTGTAAAATAATCAAAATGGTATCCACGGTATCCACGCTAACGTGGATTAGAGTGTGTGTCACATAATTAGTTATTTGAATTAGAGTGTGTGTCGCATAGCAATCTCAAATTCTAACGTGGATTTCGCATTTTACTGTATCCACGCTACTTTTTAATACAAATTCATATGTATATGATGAACACCATGGTAGTGAGAAAACTTTTGGATGGATTCAAACATAATGACCTACAAAATAGCACAACAAATCGAGTCAATGTCAACTTTTTGAAACCTAGTATGGCACGAATTCAAAATAATTACCCATATGCATGGTCCTCAGTTCAAGTCTTACGATGTACATCGAACTGAAACATCGATATTAAGTCTCGTACTATCTACATTCAAATGTTGTTTTTAGCCCCCCCCCCCGCACACACACTACATACTTCCTGTATCGGTCAATCTTCCTCTCCTAACCACCTTAGGAAGCTATCGGGTTCCAACACACATCCATTCTTTCTCTCCACGTTTCGATCTCTAACTCTCTCAACTACAGAACCCCCTTTTTCCACTCTGTTACGAAATGTATTTACCTCACACACCCGCCATTGTACCCCATGCCGAGCTCTCTCTCTTCCTCTCCCTCTCACCCTCTCGTGCTAAATACATGCATTGCCTATCCAGCCCCCCAACCTCTCGTGCGCTCGCATGCACGTTGTCTATCTAGGTCACTCCCTCGAGATTGTCTCACTCTTTCATCCGCACGACGGGCCACACTCGCTCAATTTTGCTCTCTTTATTCAACTCTCGTTTAACATCGGTTTCTTTCACACACAAATGATATATCTCCCTGTTCGGGCCTCGATCGACACACTCTATACTCTCTCACACAGATTGTCTATCTAGGACAGTCTATCGGAGCCACCCCCACTCTTTCGACCTCATGGCGGGCCACGCTCTCTCTCTCTCTCTCTCTCTCTCTCTCT